>OU342462.1:18029411-18629411 GCA_910589355.1 Parapoynx stratiotata | reverse complement strand
TATAGCAATGGGATCATGTCCCTACCTACAAGATGGCAAAAAGTTATCGAACAAAATGGTACCTACATACTTTAGTTAAATGTAAATAAACTATATTAAAAAATGTTTGGAATTTTCTTAAAAAATGCAAAGAAACTTTTTCCCCAACCTATTATGTAGATGCATAGCGTATCCATCATCACACCGTAGGCAGAGCTGTTAACGGTTAAATAATAATTGTAATTTATTAATCATCGTTTTAACATTGTTTAAGTATTAGAATGATTGTTATTATGTAAGGAATGTAATTGTATTCAGGACGTATCGATATCGGTACTAAATTCGGAGTTTGCGTTTTTAGCGAACATCGTGCGCGCGCGCATGAATATTCATTTAGATATAAAAGGGTTGCAGTTTAATGTGTGTGTGATTGTGTTTGGACGTCATCGGCCAGCATTAAGGTTGGTTCGAGGTGGGACATACGAGGGTAGATTCAATAGATAAACTTTTGGTGAAAATCCTTTGGGTTTTAATATAATTCAAGGATAAAACACAAAAGGTTATTAAGCATAACTGTCTACATAAGGACTTAAATATATAAGGCGAAATATAGACTTCTGCCTGTCGTAAAGGTAGGCCACTTAAAACATACAGTTGCTATTTTTCCATTCTTCTCGGATTGACATCGTGCCAAAAGGAACAACTTATGGACCGTTATAACTGTTTAGAATAACGGGCTACGGGTTCTCTCCGAACTGGATTTTTGATTTCCAAATGAACTGAAATGTTCATTGTAATCCATTAACACATGATACATTCTGATTTGAGATTTTTGATAAATCTGATAAATATTGTATATATTATATTATCAGATATAAATAAGGTGTACCCACATAACAGTAATCAGGTAACAATTTCTTTTTAATTAATGACCGCCTTAATTTGTAGAGTAAAAGAAAAATGGAATTTATTGATGAACTACATACTTTACAGTCTGTGAAAATTATAGTAAAACTTAAAAAATAGGTAACTATAATAGGCTTCACGTTACTGCAAATTAATTTGTCAGTAGAATCTACTCTTACTAATTTTCTTCTCAAGTGGTTCAAAATGCAAAGGGCTGAAACGGGGTTAACATTTAAATGGAGAGAACTAGTTTTTTTTTTCAAACTAATGCCGAATTCAAAGGAGCAGGCTTAGCTGTATTCAAAAATAAGCGCCATTTTACTTTTTGTTTAAAAAATTCTACTCGTACTAAGTCGTGGTCTAAGCTAATATACGATATAAAAATATTTACACGCGAGCTGACAGTTATTTAAGGCACGTGTTTAAATTTAATTATATTGTCATAAGGCAACACTGTAAGGAATTTAACAACCAAGGAACTAACTAACAGAAGGACGACGGTAATAATAGAATTTAAACAAGCAAAACAAGCAACTAAAGCAATAAAGTCCCAATAGCACTAAGTTTCAATAAAATAAACCGGTGTTAAACTGTATTCCGATCTTAATATCGTTCGCTATACATTGTCTGGTGCATGACAACAGGCTCGTCTCTGAGACCTGAGGAAATCTGAGACCTGAGGAAATGTTGGTGTTTACTCTAGGTGTAGGTAATATTAGGTCCTTACCTATGAAATTGGTGTTTTGTATAGAGTTTTTGAGGATGACTGCATTTTACATACTAACATTTTATCAGTTTTCTTCACAACGACAAATCCAGAGATAATAATATTTGGCATGTATCATAAGACAAGCTTTAGCAATATGTGTGTGAACACGCTTGATAAAAATTATTCATCGTTTTTATGTTAATGCAAATCAAATGATGTATTCTGGAGCCAGTTCAAAAGAGCAGCAGCAGCAGAAAGAGCAGTTAAAAATAATTGTTCTTGTGTCTAATTTTAACACAATTAAACTTACAAAAAATTATCAAATTAAATAATTCGAGCTCAAATATATGGTCTATTTTTAGAAGAGGCAATTATTTTATAAGAATGTTCTGAAACTTAATAGTTACGGACAAATTGCTAAGACAGAATAAAAACACAAAATTTCATAGGTAAGGACCCAATATTAGTAGGATGTAGAAATATTTGAAGGGAGTAAACATTAACGTAATAAAATTAAAATAATAAATCTTTAGCTACGAAATTGCCGTTTATTTTCTCTCTTAGTATTTTGTCTGTAACTATTAAGTTTTAGAGTATTCTTACAAAATAATTACCTCCTCTAAAAATAGACCATATTTTTGAGCTCTTTTGATTTGTTTTGATAATTTGTTGTAAGTTTAATTGTGTTAAAATTGGACACAGGGACAAATCTTTTTAAGTGCCTAATACATCATTTTATTTGCATTCACGATATTCAACGATACGATTCAACGAACCGCGGACGGACAGACAGTCATGGCGAAACTATAAGGGTTCCTAGTTTACTACGGAACCTTAAAAAAGGGCAATTTCATAGTTAAAGGCCTAATATTAAAAGATATAGCCCTAACAGTAGATTATACATTATGGGGATTAAAACAGTGTTTTATGTCGAGGGCGGCATATTGATTTCAGAGCGGAATGAATAATTTAGAATTCTTCATTTCGCTCTGGACTCAAGCCGCCCAAGATTAAAACACTTTTATCCCCGAAAGGTATACTCTACTTTATACACCAACTGTAGCAACAAGTAAAGAGTAATAAAAGAAGAGAATTCATGGTAATCAAGTTGATCGTGCTTACTTTTTTCCCAAGGGAAACTTGATTATTTTATTTCCCTAGGGAATAAAGCCTTGCTTTATACCCCATATACATGACAAATAAAGCGTGCTTTATGTGCAAGTGGTGTATAATAGTAGATTAGTAGCCAAGGGCTGTAAGGCATCAATTGCAACCCGAGATATTTCGATATAGTTTATAGCGCTTATAGTTCGAGGGTGCAATTGATGCTTACACCCGAGCTAACTACTCTGCTTTACATCTCGATTGTGAGGTAAGTGGAAAAAAAGGCATTACAAGAATAAATACATTTATTTTCAAGAACTAAATTTAGCTTCGCCGTTCGATATTCAAAATTGATGAAAATAGCGAAGCGACCTCTTTTGTCACAAGAATAAATAAATTTATTTTCAAGAACTAAATTTAGCTTCGCCGTTCGATATTCAAAATTGATGAAAATAGCGAAGCGACCTCTTTTGTCATTGGGCTGAATGCATGATGTCTAGTGCCAGTAAGATGGTTAGATGTACGCGAACATTTTGAAAGGGTTTTTTTTTTAATTACTTACCGCCCTATCGCGTTTCTAGCTACATTATTAACCTAGGGCGGTAATTGATCACTTACAACCCGCATCTGGGGGTATTAAGGACCTACTTACCGAACATGAGAGATGTAAAAGTATATTATTGATTTTATTTTTCATTTAAGTACATTTCATACCTGGACTTCTGTGGTTATTGTAAGTATTAAAAATTGTATAAAGAAAATTATTTAAGTATTTACTGATCCTTAACCAAACATATATGTGCTAAATAAACTAAAAATAAGATTAACGTCATATTTTATAACAAAGAACACTTTTGATGTGTCAGCTACTTATTTTCAATGAATTTACAAAAAAAATTAATGAACCCTTGATGTAAACAGAATGGTGGCTTAACCTTCATCGGTACAACTTTTGAATGTTGCATAAAGTGTTTACCAGTGGAAATGGCAGATAATTAAATGGTATGGTTAGTCCAGTCAAAGAAAAAGCTAAATGGTGCCAAAAACATAATAATAACACCTATACTGCAGAGGTGTAGGTCAACAAAAGAAATCAAAATAATATAATGCCCGTGCACACTCAGCTCGATCGGCCCAAACTATTCTAGAAGGGTCTCATATTGAGGTATTACCATGGTCAGCTAATTGTCCGGATTTAAATCAAATCGAGCAATTGTGGGACCAATTGAAACGAAGAGTTAGAGAGAATGAGCGAGGGGTCTACAACCAACAGCTGCAGAAGGCCTAGCATGGGCCGAAGAGAAAAAGTCCCCGGAGACAAAAATCGTCATTGCCTCTCGCTTCTTCGTTCGCGCGGAAGCGAGAGTCAATTACGATTTTTGTCTCCGGGGACTTTTTCTCTCCGGCCCGTGCTAGGCCTACTGATTGACGCTTTAAAACGTGCCTGGGAGGGGATACCAGATGAAAACGTGAGAAATTTTATCCAGAGTATGCATACGAGGCTTCAAGAGTGCATTGCTAAGAGAGGACCACTTACTCGTTACTAAAAAGAGATAACAAAAGTGACACGAACAGTATTTTGACTTTTTACGGTGATTTCTTTTGATCATGTTTTTCATTCAAAATGGCCAATTTATTAAACTTTCAAAAAAATCATGATAATTATTTTAAACAATTGTTAGCCTATGTTATAACCAATAACATTATTTTGTAGTTACATAAGTTAAACAATATAATGTTTTCATGGTACAGCAAAAAATCTTAGTAGCCCTTATTTTGTTTTGAGTAGTAGGAATAGTGTGTCTTAACAATTTTTAACAGAACATTTATATCAGATTTTAATCTCCAATCTCTGCGTAGCTAAGTACTAAGCAGATAATAATAATGTACTTGGTTATGCTACAGCATGCCCAGCAGCTTCCGAAAGCGGTTAATTACGAGTAAACGTGACGTGCCGGGCCCCCGTCTTACCCTGCGCGTGGCGTGCCGGGGCGAGGCGAGGCGAGGCGTCGCCGATGCGGCCACGATAGCGGTGTAACGCTACACTCGCGCTGATGAATCGTAAACTCGGCTATTAACACCTGTGCATTAAGGCTAGGCTTCATTGATAACCTCTCTTATAGGCTCTATTATTTTGCAGAAGAAGACTCTGTACCAAGTCAGCAGTGCAAAGCAGCGGAGCTGGTTTGGCTGTGTCTGGCTGCAAGAAAAACAGTGAAATAGGTACCACTGTGTGGTTACAATGTTGGTACTGTCCACTCTGGTCCTTAGTGCAGTTGCAGCCTAATGCAACTCTTATAGAGCATAGCATTTATCTATTTTATAATCTTTACCCCCTTACCAACAGTTATAAAGATCATTTGCTGATTTTTTTCTAGAAAAAAAAAAGTTCCTTATTGCACTATTTACGGAAAATGAATTTTTTAAAGCCTCTTTATGTACTCTGTTTAATTAAGGGATTTACTAAATGACAATTTCATTGATGTTTTTGTTTACTGCAACATTTATAATTACAATGTGAAGCAATCCTTAATGTAGCGAGGGTATAATGTTATGATCATCTCGACGATAACCGCGGACTTACTGCGTCGTTTATTTTGACGTTATAAATGTTGTTTTAAGATCGTCATGGTTAGGAAATAAAGATTATATTATTATCACTTGTAATTTGGTCTGAGAAACGTCTTTCATTTTAACTGGATATAATATTAGGTCCTTACCTATGAAATTGGTGTTTTGTATGGAGATTTTGAGGAATTCTGCATTTTCCATACTAAATTTTTTTCAGTTTTCTTCACAACGACAAATCCAAAGATAATAATATTTGGCATCTATCACTAGACAAGCTTTAGTAATATGTGTAATATCACACTTCATAAAAAATATTTATCGTTTTTAAGTGAATGCAAATAAAATGATGTATTCGGGAGGCACTTAAAAAGAGTTGTCTTGTTGTGTCCAATTTTAACACAATTAAACTTACAACAAATTATCAAAACGAATCAAAAGAGGTCAAAAATATAGTCTATTTTTAGACGAGGTAATTATTTTTTAGGAATACTCTGAATCTTAATAGTTACAGACAGAATATTTCATAGGTAAGGACCCAATATTAAATTCCTAATATAATAGTAGCGGTAGCCGAGGTGGGAGCTCCGACTTCGAATCCCACTTGTAGATACTACAAAATCATAATAATTTGGACATCAACTAAGCCTCCTTGGTCTAGTTCAAACACTATGTAATCCGGTAGGCAGCGGTTCGATTCCCCATGGAAGTTTTTCTGATCGGTTTGGTTGGTGCTAGGGCTTTTTAGCCCGCCGACCACAGTCTTACCTAAATCTGTCGCCAAAATAAGAATGTTTCGGCAATTAGAGGTAAGACAGCCAGTTCCTCTGTTGTTGGAAAATACAGGTGAATCTCGCTCCCACCTCCGGCCAATCGTCACCTACCTTCAGATGAGATGAAGGCCAACGGCTAAGAGCTTACCAGTCTCGAATAAAAAAATGCTCGATAGATTTTCATGGCTCTTTATTTTTTACCACTACAATGGCAGCAATAAAGCAGCTGATTTGGGAATGATGGCACCACTCCTGCAAGATGCCGCAACGATACTTTATTGTATAAACAGGGTCACAAATATAGGGTACCTAAACCCGATATTGGTCTGGTCTGTAGAGTTACCCTTTGGAAAGCAGAAATGAAAGTTACATAGTAAGAAGTAGTAAGAGTAGTGGGAGTAGATGAGAGGAAGACCAAAGAAGCGGTGCATTACATGTGTGAAATGTCACGCACTTCCTTCCGGGAAGTGGACGCTGAGCTGACAAGTGACAGAGGACAATGATAGAGAAAATAAAGTTGAAGGCAAACGACAAAAGACGATTTGCCAAGAATGAGATATAGGTATCTATTTATAATGTTACATTTAAATTGCGAGTAAATATTTAATTTTTTAACTGTATACATTTTGAACTCCATACAAAAGCGGCAACAAGTGTAGTTAAATATAATTTCATAATTTTACATGCATTCTTTACTAAACACCACGATAACCAAACAGTTTTTTTGATTTACAAAACAATGTTGCAAATATCTTAAGTTACTTGTAAAAATAATAGATAAATGATAAAATTAATACGTCTATTATTGGCCATGTGGCCATTCTTTCTTCACTCGTATATATCCAACCAAAGACAGTTTACGAAGAAACAAGTTGTGTGGTTGATAAAACAATAATGTAACATTTACTTAAGAATGTAACCTGTAAAAGTAGCTTTATTTATTTTCACTTTGCACGTTTAAGTATAAATTTCTCTATTTGGTGTCAGTCAGTTTTTGTGTGAGTGGGATTCAATAAAACAGTAATTTATGTCCCAGAAGGCGTCCTCGTCGTATGAACATTGACGTTTCTCGGAATCGACACCTGCCGTTGGGGAGAGACAATAGTTTTTCAACGGCTTATTACTGCAAGCAAGTATCGCGGCGCGGCGGCGACGGCGCGTGAGGCGCTGGTGTTCGCCGGCCATTGCAGTTTGGTCACGCGGCGCGCCGGCGCGGCGTCACCGCGCGCATATTAGCGCGTAGGACATTCTCACGTCGAGGCGTTGGTTAGCGCGAAACGGACCGTTAATCAATCGCAAACCGTGGGAGAGGCGTAGGCGCACGCGGGCCGGCGCGGGCGCGGACAGGCTTTGTCCCGGCGCTCGTCAGCGACCACCAATCCTATTTATAGGGCCATCCGTCGTTTTGACGGACGTTTCGCGGATGAAAAATACTGCCTCGCCCGCTGCGCATTCTGCGCGCAGGCGTGAAATACGAAACAATAGCGGTTTAAAATACAATGAGTGCGACCTGAAATACATAACAGCGACATTCCCGTCACGACCGCTTACCTTTTTCGACTATTTTGTTGGTGTCGGTGCTCACGGGCGCCGCGGCTCTCATTATTAATAACGTGGCTGGAATTGGATATTCTGGGAAGAGCCAGAGCCGGCGTCGGGACGCCCACGGCCGGCGTTAGCATGCGCGGCGCGCGGCGCATCTCGCATGCAGTCGTGATTAAATAAACGCACGGGGAATGCGGCGACCGCTGCTAATTGATGTTGTCAATGCAGCGTGACGACGCGGAGACACGACCGCACATCTTACCCTAATGGCCGCGGTCGCGCCGCTTAGCATACATTACAATAGGGATCGACCATTCCGCTGATGTCTCAGCTTATGTCGCCAAGACGTTGCTCCTGCTTTAGGACTTTGGCTGTTAGCCTCCTGCGTTAGAGTCGTTATTGGCTTGAGCTCGGCCCTGCGGTTCGCATGGAGCGCTTCATCTGCGGATGGACACGCAAATTGCCTGATTAGGGCGGCGGTCTGCGGGGCGGGTATCAATAAGAATGACATGCAAATGCGAGCAGGCCGTTCCCGCGGCTATGAGCCGTTATGTATGACTCGCGGTGGAACAACTCATTACCCACTATTAGTAGGCGTTAGAATGTCTATTACCTGATAATTTCATTTCGCCAAGCAGTTACCGTAACAAAACTAAATCTGCCGCACCATGGATTGATGTATGTCACTTTATTGTTCCCATATTCCACATGTGCTGGGCGCTCACTTCAAAGTGTCGATCGTTACCGTAGTTCGAATTCTGGTGGGGTACACAAATAGTTTTGCCTAAATGTAGATGAATGTATTTTTGATATTGTCTCACAATAATCATGTACCCACCTATTACACATAGGTGGGTATATATGTGTTTCGTTTACAAAGATAGTAGAATGTAAACTTTCGGATAAAATATTGGTGTGAGCTGGCTGCTTGTGCATCTAACAAACTTTTTCATTGTTGTCTCACCAATGTCCAGATAACTAACGAACAAAGTCGTTAGTTATCTGCAGCCCTAGCGTAAGTTAGCATTGTAAAAAAATATGATGGGAAGTGTGAAATGCACTCCTAGCTGAAAGTAACAGAAATCACGTTTCCCATAGAATTGAACTTCTGAACGCAACTAAAAAACTTAAGTTTTATTCAATGACACTAGGGGTGCTGGACATTAGTGAGATGGAGTCCAGATTTATAACAAATACAAACACTCAGTTTTTACTCAGAGTACACTGCGGAATCAGAGACTGTACAGGGCAGATAACCACGAGGTTGTTATTAAGCGAAGGGAAATCAAGTCCCTTGTTACTGGATCCGTATGATCCATGGAGGAAGGTAAGCCTCCGGCCGCTGTCCTTGGGCCGTCACGTGCGCGCGGCGGAAGCGCGCGTTGCGCGTGACGCGACTGCCGCTGCTTATTAACTATTTTCTCACAGTTCTATGAGAACACGACGGCGAGGGTGACAACCAACCAGCGTGTTGCCGATTCTGTTAAAGATTACGAAGATGCTACTGTACGGGCTTTTAGATGTTACGTCGGGTTAAGTACCAACAGACGGGAATATAAAAGAGGATATAAACATCGAAAACGCTCGTGCTAAAACATATGATACGAACGAAAACAATAGGCCCGATTCCGTAGACACAATCTAAACTAAATTGTGTATCTATCCTTTTTGTCTCCATATAATTTCAGTAGTACTTCAGTAGTATATAGTCAGTAGTCAGTTTGTGCTTACAGAATCGGCCCTAATAACACACATTATAGGTCACGGATTTTACATTCAATGTTTTCACGATCCTGGCACCATCACAATTAGCTAATATAATAATAATGTCTTATTTTAGATACAAGTAATTGTCGACGTTTGGTCGTAAGTGTCTGGTCCCACGTCCCGTCGTCCCAGGACGTGGACGTGTCTTCCTGACACTCCCCCCCCACCTCCGGCCTTCACCAGCCCCGGGCACGTCTGCGGGATCAGCCGCCTTATCTTGATGTAGGAAATCTTTTTATAAACAGCCGGCGGCTGATCTATCCCACGAGCGTTGTGCGCTTAAGTGTTATATTCCGCCTCTTTTCTATGTTAGTGGTGTGTTTTACGGAAACTGAGAAAAATAGTGATGTATTTAACCCGTTTTGGGCTTTGGATATAACATTATTAAACAAAGAATGAGTACAAAGTCATGTCTCGACTTAAAAACGATTAACGCCATATATTACAAAAATGAAGAACTGTTGTGCGAATAGTAATTTTGCAAAGAGTGGTCCTCGTAAAATATATTAAATTGTACCGCTTTTCCTACTAGAGTAAATTTTCTTACTAAAGTAAATTCTATTGTTGTACCTTGGTACGACAAAGCTACCTAATTTATTTGTGAACAGACAAGCGAGTCAATGTACCAAAATTAATGCTTGTGCAAATGTATGTAAATCAAATTAACTTATACGCTCACATACACGGGTTTTGCTACCTTGCAGATATCGTCTTCATCAAATGTCTCGCAGTGTTCGCATGTTTCTTTTAAATACTCGCTTCATTGTTTTCCCATTAACATTGTTATCGAATTGTAATCGCCCAGGGTGCACCCCCTCCCCGCTGGTCCCCAGGTCGCAGGGACTCCAAACATTTTGATTGTGTCCTCAATCGCTCGTATAAATAGCGGGGCGCGTTTCGAAATCCTCAAATTCGGTTCACGAGCATAAATTCGTGTTTTTGTCCGAGCAGCCATTACGAGGCGACGCGAGTACATTGCATGAATAAGAATGGCAGGGAAATATTTGGTTGGGCGTTTTTGTGGAGGCTGGGCGTGCGCCGGCGCCGCCCGCCGCCCGCCGCCCGCCCTGAGCCCGCACATTACTTACTTGAGATAAGCGAATGGTGTTCAAAGTTATGAAATAACATTTTCTTTAGCTGTTTAGAAAATAAATGTCTTATGTCATGGTGGAACAAGTACCGAATTACAGAATTTAATTTTTTTTGGATGCCTATTTAGGTATCCAAAAAAAATATATTTAAATGTATAGTTCATTTTCCTTTATTGCATTTATACACATACCTGCTCGCAAAGCACGTATTATATATCATGTAACTTCTGCATTACCCAAGATTGTGTGACCCCGGGAAATAGAGTAACAAAAACTTCCAGGACAACAATGTAATGCAAATTTAGAACGTCAAGATGTCAACTAAAATATACAAAAAAAAAATTTAACAAACATAGTAATTACCGAAATCAGTGTCCCAATAATTGTATTGTTTTTTGTTAGAATTTATTAGAATTCGAGTAAATACATTATAATTTACGTATATATTTTATTATGTGCTTTATTATGAAGTGGAGTAACTCCGCCTTCTTGGTGGCTTAAATTAAAATGGAGGAGGCCCGACGCTGAATCAGGGTTGGTCATGCTCGATCCAAATCGCGTTGGTCATGGAATTGTTTCATTTTTGGGTTTTATCAAATGATTTGCAAATCGTAATGTAAAAATTGTTGAAATTAAAAATAAAGAGACTACGAAAGCTTTTTAAATTTTTATATGCCTCACTTGCTCGGGAATTAATTTAGAATTCTTAATTAAGGATTCACAATGCCACCATTGACACACTGTTTACTTACTGTTTGATCTTTTTAATGTAGAAGCTTCTATTATTACACTATACTCGGCGCGTAAAATCTGTTCTCAAGAGATTGTTTTATACGCTTTAAATGTATGACGCTCTCTTTACTTGACGGTACTTTCTCCTACGATGTATATACGTGCTGGTTAGAACAGTAATTGTTTTAATAAAATGGTTAACGTAAAGGTTTTAAAAAAGAAAAGAAAAATACATTAACAAAGTGACTAGCTACCTAAATAATTATTTCATTCCATATAATTTTTCGAAAGTTAATTTCTTTTTGTATAATTTTGAAGATAATAGTACATTATGGTACAAGTGTATAATGTTGGTGATTACCGCTGAGGCGCATTGAGGCCCGAGCCGTCAGGCGAGGGTCTTAAGGAGCCGAGGACGGTAATCATCAATACACACGTGTATCATACAACGTTTTTCAACACACTTCTGAATAATAGATAAGTTTCCTTTGAGTTTTCTGGTAGTTAACTTTCCATAACGTTCTGGGCTTCACATCTTATATCGGGCGGTGTACAACATAAATCATTTTCTTCATAAATTGTATTTGCAGACATTTTAATTAATAACTAACTAAATAACTTCAAAAGAGAAAACGAGACGAGTTGTGAAAAATGTTTCGTAATGGCGGGAAAAATTAATCAGTTTTCCTATGCGCGCGCATCGGCCATAGACTAATAAATTTCGTAATGGCGGGAAAAATTAATTAGTTTTCCTATGCGCGCGCATCGGCCATAGACTAAAAAATGAGGTTTATTTTTTTGGGCTTTTCGCGGATAGCTTTTTAGCGCAAATGTAACCGTAACTCAACCAATAATATTAAAAATAAACTATTACTCACTCGTGAATAATAGTAATAGAAAAGTCACAGTTTGATTATAGGTGTCATTATGTGCCTAATTGCCATGGGATTAGAGCCACTTTATAAGGAAGTGTGTTGAAAAATATAATAATATATAAATGAATACACTTATCTTCAATTTTTATTATGAATGATAAAGTCTAACTAAATATACAGTAAAAGGCTACAAGACACTTAAAATAATATGAATTTAAACGAAGCGCATGTCAGTTGGATCCACCTTTGCATTAAGTTATTGAAATGTACATCTCATGGAAAAATAATGATTTGAGTGAAGATTTTGACATCAAGGTTTATTTAAAAAAGAAGGTCATCTATTTAAAGCTCAGAGTCTGAGATTTAAAGATTTAAAGAGAAACATAGACGTAGAATATACTGGCGTAAAGAGAAACTATTTATTTGTACAAAATCAAAGAGCTCATAATGCATACTTTGATTCATTTATTAAGCTGAGTTATTGTTACTTTTAATAATTGATTTAAAATTGTGCTTAGTGTTTCATCGAAAATGTTTTTTTTTATAACTGAATACTTTCACGACTTTCTCTTTTGCTGTCTAATAAAGTAAATAACTTAAAGAATCCATCAAGGAGTAGTTTTATACATCAAGATCTCATAAAAATAGACGTTACTTATGCCTGCTTTCTTGGCCTAGCTACCTTAGCCCTTGGACTAATCTGCTGCTGAGTATGAGGTGAGGTGAATGAAAAAAATTGGGTAATGCACAGAACGAGATTTAAACTCCAAAGGCTAGATAACCTTTTTATCAATTGTTAACAGACGAAAGCAAAAAAATAGCTGTTTTAATAACCAAATGTCTAGCATATGAATTATCCAAAGCCTCGGAATATTTTGGTTTAAATTTCAATAGTTCTTGTAAGTTCTATGTTGCGACACGAGCCTCGCGTCTTGTCCCGTCGCCACTTAAAATGCGTATTTTTTCCGAGGAGCGTTGTTCCAAGACACATTACAATATCCAATTTGACCGAATTTAAATAAATACATCTCGATGACCCTCTTCCCATTTTATGTGCATTGATATTAATTTTTTCCAATGTGAGATTGTACCGAAGGTCGTAGGCGTGCACGTGTATTGGAAAATATATTCAAAGTGTTGTTACATAAAGTTCATTTTTTGTGTTATATGAGTTAAATGTATGTGGGGTGGTAGGTGGGCGCTGATGGCCCGGCTCGTGCGCATATCCTCCGTAATGTTGCCATGAATCGCATGAATACCAAGTATTCTCTTACAGTGGCTATTTCGAAGGCTGCTCCAATGGTCTATTTGTTTTACTGTTAGCAATAATGGAAATGTAAGCAGGAAACGATGCTGACCAGATAATGCGCAGGACGGGGTTCACCTGGGGCCTCGGGAAACGCGGGTTCAGTCCCACCGCCTGTACCACTGAGTTTGAATAAAACCTATGTACAGTTCATTGTGAATATCGCTTCCTTCACATTGTGCCCGGTGCATGGCAAAAGGCTTGCCACCTTTTGAGGGGGACCTAATATATCTGGCGAAATGTGGGTGTTTAACACCTCTGCCTTACCCTTCGGGGAATGAGGCGTGGTGTCGTGGTATTGAAGAGGGAATCACAAATTACCTAGAAAATATTGAAGCTTTATCATGGTGCATATATTTATCAGTGAAAGTAATGGTCGGTGGACATCCTACTCGTACATTACGTTGGCAGAGACAGACGTATTTAAAAAACATGCGATTTGAGCACTAACTGTTTTCTATTTTGGTTCTCTTCCTCCTCTGTGATTCTTTGTTTATGTTTCTTTAAAACTACTGTTTTTCTAATATATAAATATTAAACAGGTATTATGATTTAATAATTTTATCAATAAGTATGTGACTTAAGGGAGTGAGAAACTAAATTGTTAAACCACAAATTTAGCAGCCAAGCGTTCAGTCTTATGATAATTGACCACAATGCTCTTCAAGATGTATTGTAATGATACATAACACCTATCAACTTGTAATAATTACATAATTAAATAATATTGGCATACTCATCATCACAATCCGTAGCAAAATCCATTTTTTTTCACGTATCAAAATGTCTTCTCATTATAAAAGACATCAACGAATGCTCTTACAAAAAATTGTGACTATTTGTGTAGTAACCAAAAACAGATTGGGCACTACAAAAATATTTGTGTTTCAGGGCAATCACAATCACGTTTTATTTATTACAAATCATCTTGATTTTATTCCCGAAGCCAATCCAATCCAATAACAATGATATTGTAGTGGAGTGGAAAGTCAATAGCATTCGGTTTAATCACCCGTGTTATAACTATTAGAATAAATAAATAAATATCTTCAGACATTCACACCTATCAACTAGCCCGTAAAAAGCAACTAATGCTGCTTGTGTTACGGATACTAGATGACGGATAAATATTTTTAATAGATAAATACATACAAATATCCAGAATATATTCAATACGTATATAAACATCTAAGACTGGAGAACATGCTTGTATTCATCACACAAACATCTGCACCCACCGGGGTCGATCTCCGGAAGAGATGGCGATGCCTTAAGTCTGTCGGCGTACAGACCACTCGACAACGGAGGTCGTCACGCCAAGGACTGGAAAACCAGAAAAACACATAGGCATTAATGACCCTCTAAAAATTAGTTCATGTACGTCACAAAGCACAAATTTTGAAAAGGAAAACGTATCTAGGAAATCCACGTGCACACGCGGAAGGAAATACTTTTGGATATGCACCGTCACTATTTTGGTGTGAGGAGTATTTTTGTTGGGATGCGGAAGGTATGCCGCATCGTTAGACGTCACCGCAAAACTTAGATGTTCCGCCGCCAGGCATGCTCGAGGACCTTGATAGTAATATATTCTAATCTGTACTGCATTCGTATCGTGCTTCGGGTCTTGATAAAGTTTTGCTGTCCTTTTGTTACAATTAGTAAGAATTGTATTGATCTCAACTCCATTGGTGTAATCTCTGTCTACATGTGTGAAATAACTACTATTGTATGCGGCGTTATTATTGTATGTAATCTGTTGTGTATACCTTAATAAATAATTAAAGGAGAAATATTATATATGTTTATTTAAGTATTTATTATGCACACAAAAAAAGTTGATAACATACAATACACAAAACAAAAAGACGAGAACAAAAAGTACGGCTTATTTGTATTAAGATATAGATATATAGATATGTATATATATTATTGAGTGTAGTACTTTTCGCTGAATAACCTTTTCTTGGCTTCTTGATGTTGTAACACTATGAAGTGGCCCATATTACTTCCATTCTTTGTAAATTTGCCCTTTCTCGGTCACTACTGCTACGCCATCCATTTTAGTACTGTGACTTAGCCTAATTTAGGCACTCAATGAGTAAGTTTTAAGGTATGTAAAAATCCGTTTTTCGTGCACAGATAGGCTTTAACCAGTGCACGACCTTCAGAGCCAAGGTTCTGCGAGGGAGCGTCTACTGATTTTGGATTCGGCGGCGGCGCGCGAGTTATGGCGCGCTCATTGGGATTCAGCGCCTGCGCGTACGGCAGCTACACGAGAACTTTATAAAAGCTGCTTATTTGTGCAGATTTAAAGGGGCAAGGGGCAAGGTGTAAATGCTTGTGGTTTTGGCACGTTTTGAATGGCCTTGCTTTTCTAGATAATATGTGGATTTTGGTAAAGCTTTCATTTGCAACCCCGTTCAACTTAGTAGTTTTTTTATATAAAACAAGCTCTTGGACTTCATCTCACAGTGATGGTGACGATCCGGCCGAAGGTGGAAGCGAGCTCGCGTTTATAAGTACAAGAATAAACAAATAATGAAATTAACATCTGACCCTCATTTTAAATACTACGAACCCATGCTGTTTGTTTCTCTAATAAAGAAAATAAAAATATAATAGCCGAAAGAAAGCAACTAGTGGTCTTCACACTAGAATAGGTCAAGAATTTTGTTATACAGACATCCTCAAGACGTTTACTAGGGACCTCGGAGAAGGCGCCAACTTAAATTGAAACTAACATCCACGCCACTGTTCTGGGGAATATTTAGCTTATGGTTAATTTGTGCTTTCTACTGGTAGTCAATCAAAGAGTAAGTGGAAAGAAGTGTTGTATTGACAGAAATTTTCTCAGCGGTTTTTTGAATAGTTTAGGAAATTGATTATTGCTTCAATTTACTTCCTGTCTAGCAACGGAAATGCTTTCAACAGATAGGTTCTATGACGCAAAGTGCAACCAAAAACAGCTTACTTTCCTAGTGACTTTTACAATATCAGAGGAGGGGTGTCGGGTCCCGGCGCAGGGACGGCACGTCTCGCGCGCCTTATACGATACGACCAAACCGCGCGGCCGCGACGCGCTTGGATCGACACGACAGATTTACGACCGCGCAGCTTGAGGACAATGCTGGTGTCGCTCCTATTGATGTGGCTCGATTGTTTCATTATTAATATTCAAATTTTAATTTATTTTGGCTGAGTCACAGTTCCGTCTGTGTTTGACTCTAGATGGATAAAGCTGGGTGTAGATTATTTTAGATGTCTATGATATATGGTAGCCCGACATGGCAACGCGAGTTTTAAATGTAACGCTTATTAGTTTGAATTATAAAACACATACCATCATCACATTTCCCAGAAGGGGTAGGCAGGTGTATTACACCCACATTTCGCCGGATATGTTAAGTCCCCATGTAACAGGGTGCGCGCCTGTTGCCATGCACCGAGCGCTATATGAGGCAAGAGTAATTCACAACCAACTGTACAAGAGTTTTATGCAAACTCAGTGGCGGCAGTGGAATCGAACCCGCGAGTCCCCCATAGTGCCCCGTCCGTCCCAACTCGGCACTTCTGCCTATAATTATAATAGGTATAGTTGAGGAGCTGGACCTTTACGTGAAAAAGACTCTGTAGGCTCCGATGAAGCCGTCTACGTCCGCGTGGGTAACGTGTCTTACCTCTGCTGCCGCGTTGAAAGGTCAGACCAGCAGTCAAATGGCTTGACTATCCATAACTTTACATTCTATGTCATAGCTTGGCAGCATGCACTGTGATATTTGTAAGACTTCCAAGCATTATGCAATGATTAACATTATTGCGACTGTAGTCACGGGAGAAGGACAGCTTGTTTTTGGTCAATACTTGTTGCCTACCTCAGCATGCGACTTCGACACAAATCTTCAGTGAATGCCAAAGAGAAATTGTTAAAAACAATAAAACATCGACTTTTCATGTTAATCGACATTGATTCTAGTGATGTTAGTTGTCGTACTCTTAATAATTAATTATACCTTTCAGCAATTGTTCATAATATACCTGTGTTTGTATAGTCCTAGAAGTAAAATCTAAGGTTGTCAGTAAATCACACCGGTTGTGTGAAAACTCACATCGGCTGTACGTACATAATACTTAAATTATGAATAGTGTACAGTTTAATGAAATTAAATGTAAAAATAAATTCCTTTTTGGAGTCGGAGTGCAGTTGAATTGCAATGGCTGACAATGACCTGACTTTAGGCCGACTAAAGACAGGTCAGAATATCGTTCTTTTTCAAATAGTCGAAGAGATCCTCCCAACGCATATAACTGTATAGAAGATTCATGTGAGGTGATCATCCTATCTATCCGTGATCGCGCCCACGCCGGTGGCGCCATCTCTCGCGCACGTCCGCAGCGCACGTACGCCTTTGTCGCGCGCCGCGGTTACTTATCCGCCAAATTTTGGCCACTGAATACCTAATTTGAGAGTGATGGTAGCAGACAGATACTGGCCATGTTGTTATTTACGGCTGAGCTTAAATGAGGGTACATAAGCTTAGGGTCAATGGTCTGGTCTTTCTCACATAAGCCCCTCCAGGCGTCAAGTGGGCGGCTATTGTACCTAACTGATTATAGAATTACATGCGGTTAGGAAATCTGTCAATTCAGGAGTTAATACAGTTAGAGGGATTGTTTTTTTTAATAAGAATGTATGCTCAAGGCGTAAGGGTTTCGAAGCCTGATATATATAAAACAAAGCAATCTTCCGCCATGTTTTGACCCTTAAATGAATGATCAATCTTTGTCGTGCTTTGTTCCTCAACAGTTTGTTTGGTCTCAGCTGCTTAGGTACAGTTTCTATCCTGTATTAGTTTGGTATGGTGGTGTTATATTTTTCTATATTTCCCCGTGTTTTTCTACCACGAAGGAAGGTCCATATTGGGACATCGCCATATCGCTTCTCGCATTTTTGAAAAAATTTACAACTTCAGAAAGTTTAAGCTGTTCCTCCCATTGTTATTGTAGCAATTGTAAAATAACAATGTGAACCTCCTGTGAGATTAGAGCTGCATTAATATTATAATGGATCGGGAGCGAGCATTGTTTACTTGCTATGATCCGAATGTTCTATGAAGATGGTATTCGTTTGATTTTGCGGCGGCGCGGCGATGGCCGATAGCAGGCCCGGCTGTGGGACCAGCGAGCGAAGCCGGACGTGATACCGAACTTATAGTACCATCGTGTTACTATGTGTTTGTGTCTGGATAAATACTTTGTTATGGAGGAGGAGGCGTAGGGACCGCGACTGGAGTCGTCATCGCCACTACGAATAGTGCTGCTACGATATTTTTTTATATTTTCTTTATATCTTATAAAAACAAATTTTATCATGTTTTTGAAGTCCAGTCGATCATTGTTCGAAATCTATTTTTATACTCCTACATGCACCAAAAAATCGTACAGTTCGTGAGGAATCTGGAACTTATGCAGGAATTATAAACGGATTTAAAATCTTATGATCGATTTTAGATCCGTTCTATGCTTCTTAATTTTAGATCCGTTAGCTTCTAAGTTTATCAAAGTTTGATGACGGGTCCAACGAATGGATTCTAAAACTATAGCAATAGTAGTAGCTCGAAAACCCTGATTCACGCAGGACATTTAATGGTAGTCATATTGTTTTGCGCTGGTTCGCAGCTTCAGAGCCGGGGTCATACGCCCGATGCTATCGCGCGGCGGCAGCTCAGCGCAGTGCCTTCACCATCTCCTTCGATACATATTTATACATGCATTTGTGTTATGGTTTGGTTATTCTATTTTCAATTTTACGCCAATTTAAATAATAGAAAATATGTTTAAAAAGTGCCCGGTATTGGATATTGGCTTGGGCCCTATTACGTGGTGCTAACGAAGTAACTGGTTCAGTTTACATACATACACATACATGTAATCACGACTATTATCCTCTAAAGATTATTCAGAGACTAGTCAAAAGCACCGCAAAAAGCAGTCCACTGCCAAGCAGTGCCTGCACTCAGCGTGACAGGTGGTGAGCCCGTCACCGCTATAAGCTATTGGATGTTGTGCAGTTCTATGTTCATTAGTCACCTTTTAAGACACCCAAGGGAAGAGATGGGTTGGCTGGAAAAGTGGGGATTAGGGGTAATATGTATGTATAAATATAAATTTCCGTAGCCAAAACGAGAAGTACAATAAAACCCGGCCTTAAATATAAACTTTACCACCTATTTTACAGATAATGCTCAATAAAATTGTATTTAGTCATTGATTTATCTTTTCTAAGGGCTTCGCAATGAATCAGTATCTACGTAGAAGCTTTCTTCTTTGCTTCGTCACACATTACACGACTGATTTCACCACAATCACACATTGCCGGCTTTTGAGTCACTCCCATAAATGCAGCGTTCGTTCATGGATATTGTAAAACATTACCTTGGAATACATATTCTTAGTAATTGGTTTACAATGAAATAGGTAATTGTTAAGAGACGTGTGATGACCTAAATGACTAATGTATTTTTTACATACCGTACAACAGTTATTAGTCATTTTTGCATTCCTCTCAAAGTAAACAAATAAATCTGGGGAACCGGATCTTGTTGGTTTTCGTGTGAATAGTTCAAGTATTGGTTTCAATTAAATTTTTGTCCGTCTCTGTTTACCCGGTTATATTGCGGGACGCAGTATAATATCTTCCAACATAAACTAAGACAATGAGTCAGACATACCTAGCATAGAGCTACTACAACAAGGAAAAACTGAGTCATGTTATTTTTTGTCAAAAATTGATAAAACAAGGAACGATAAAACAACAGCTAGACGAGACATCGGTGAGGTCACCCACAGACATGTATATCAACAATCATGACCATTTCTATTTGATGCGTACATTTTAGAATAAAGGTCTCCGCCCACTACAACTGAGCATACGGGGTAGTGGATGGTAAGCTAATCTATTTTAGCCGGAAAATGTAAAGTATAGCTGGTAATTTAAAGTGAACGATTAGAGGCGGGGTGAGGGTAGACCCAACAAATTCCGGACAGCCCGGACACTGGCTAATTTAGTTCGGGCAGACCTTGCAAAGCCAGTATTCGGTTCCGTACTTTCACTTGAGCTTCGAACTTGGACAACTCATTCAAAGATCATTTATTTAAAAAAAATGTATTTTATACACTTATGAATCTATACTTTACTAAATCTAAATTGTGAAATAGTTCTCTGCGTCCCTTCTTAACATAAATCACGCCCCTATCCCCAAAGGGGTGATTAGCCCCACATTTCTGCAGATTTGTTTAGGCCCGTAACTAAGGGCGAACCTATTGTCATGAATTGGGCATATTGTGAGATAAGAGATATTCATAATAAACTGTACTCAAATTAAATCCAAGCTCAGTGGTAAAGTCATAAGCATAAATATGTATGCATTTTGGTACTTTGTCATTCTAAGGTTTTAGTATAATATTTGCAGTTGACACTAGTGATGTGAAAATTACAAAGTACGAAAATGGTAACAATTTATTTCCGATATCCGTGACTACATAGCCGGCGGAGATCGATCCGACCACCTCTTGCATGAGTGGTGCCATCGTTCTCAACTCAGCTAACGCTGCCTTTAAATTAATAACTGTATACGCTACTGAATCGACGCTCCACGTCTGCTTATCCTGCGTTGTGGGTGACTCAACAGCTGTATAATAAAGTTGGCATGTCACGACACAATGCCATTCGTGATGAATGTGTTGGCCAAATATGTAGGCATTTTCCACTGACGATGTGTTGCTCACTGTTTATTTCCCATTTTTATTTATTTTATGTTATAAATTGCAACGATTTAAGAACCACGTCTGTATCCCAAAGGGGGGAAGCAGAGTTAAGACCCCATCCACAAAATGTGATCACAAAAAACTGTATTTCTATTTGATTTGATTTGTCTGTTCAGGTTAGTCACTTGCACTGCAGCAATAAGTAAATATGAAGTCGTATGAAAATAAAAAACAAAAGTTTGTTTAAATTTGCAGGAGAGCTATGGTATTGTTTCTGGAAATGAACAAAATTGAATTATTTTGTGTGAAATTGTTTGTATACTAAACATTTATTATCAAATATGATTGACCATCGTAGAATAATAGTAGCAAGGTGCAGAATACATTTGCCATTATCTAAATGAAGAGCGCGACACTTCGTGCTTCCGATTGGTTTGCTAGGAAAATAACAGATCTAATGATATCCCATCCACTATCATTTACTTGTAGCTTGATATTATCACACTTATTTCTTTTGCTTAAGTATTCTATTTTATTAAAATATATTTTTATTTGAATTATTATTAATTAACTTCTTCCTTATATGAAACATGTCGCCACCAAGTTAATATTTTGTTTAGACATAGTAACCGCGCGTCGCAACCTTAACGCGCGTCATTTGCCGCGTATTTCGGTGAGCGCGTTAATCGCCTGCGCAGCTCCGCCATTTTTATAATTCCTATCAATTTCCGACGTAAATGGGCGGCCGAGTAATAGGGAATCCGCTGTACCGACTGCAGAACAACTACACAAGGAGGTTTAATTATATTATTGAATATATTGTAGTCGTGTGGTAGCGGCTCATTAAAAGAATACTACCAACCCATCTCTTCCCTTGGGTGACTTAAAAGGCGACTAATAAGGACTTAGAACTGCACAGCATCCAATAGGCTAGTTGACCCATATCAAAAGTAATGAAAATAATGTGTCATTCACATAGAATTAAGTAGAAGGGTCCGAAATATACCAAGTTCTAAAAATGTAAATTAGGGATTGCTGTGGAAATTCAATTTAAACATGTTTTAATTTTACTTCTTTTTCATCTGCCAAAAACGCTATCCACCATATTCGTGAAATTTGTTGAGTAATGCTTCATGTAAACAATTACTACGCATGGTCAAAATCCGTCAAACGTCAGTCGCAACCAATTAAGCGTAACTGTCGGCTATGTCACGCATGCGTATTGAATTGTTTAAAATAAGACCACCGGACCGAAGGCGT
Organism: Parapoynx stratiotata; assembly: GCA_910589355.1. NCBI lineage: Eukaryota > Metazoa > Arthropoda > Insecta > Lepidoptera > Crambidae > Parapoynx > Parapoynx stratiotata. The sequence goes on along the minus strand of OU342462.1, from coordinate 18,607,029 downwards.
TATTGACATATTAGTCAAAACGTAATTTATAATTTAAAATTTATTGTGTTATAGGTTTCAGATAAAAGTTGTATTACTTTTTATGGTGATGGCTATCAGTAATTAATCGTTTGGGGCCCAATAAAAAAAAGGGTCAACTAGCCTATTGATTCGCGTCACGCTGAGCAAATGTGCAGTCGCTGCTTGGTGAAGCGCGTATGGTAGTGGACTGCTTTTGCGGTGCTTTTGCCTAGTCTCTGACTGACCCTTAGGCGATAATAGTCGAGATTATATCTATGTATGTGTATTGTAGTGATAATATCTATGTATGTGTATTGTAGTGATTATATCTATGTATGTGTATTGTAGTGATAATATCTATGTATGTGTATTGTAGTGATTATATCTATGTATGTGTATTGTAGTGATAATATCTATGTATGTGTATTGTAGTGATAATATCTATGTATGTGTATTGTAGTGATAATACAAACAATAGTCTTTAAAAATTATGATGCATAGTTGACGCACTTCCTATTAATTTATGGAAACTCATGGAAATGGCACATGTGAAGTAGCACTTCTAATAGTCCAATTTAGATATGTGGGAAGAAACTACTGCAACGTCCAATGGACTCGAGATCACTAGGTTTTGGTCACGATCCAGGGTCAGCATAGCGGAAGCAGTCACTTATCTAGTGAGCCGTATACTTCTTTGCTAACATCATCATCACCAGCTTCACATAAGTCCACTGCTGGACATGTTGAGTCAAAAAAGCTACGAATAACCAATGATTTTAAATCTAATGTCATTAACTTAACCATGTTTGTATTTTGATCTAAGATTCACATCGACCAATACTCGTAGTGTCAAATTTTACAGTTTTCAGGATTTTTTAAATGTAGTAAGATGTTAAGTAAAAATTTTACAACCTCCGTGGTCGAGTGGTCTGTATACCGGTCTCAAGGCGTCGCCATCTCGAGGGGCAAATGTTTGAGTGATCAATTCAGGCATTTGTTCTCCAAACTTGGATGTTTATATATATTTATAAATATTCGGGATATTTATTTATCTATTAAATATATTTAATCCGTCGTTAGTGTCCATAACACAAGCAGCATTAGTTGCTAAAAATGGGGCTAGTTGATAGGTGTGAATGTTTGAAGATATTTATTTATTTATAAAATATATATGTATTTGTGTTGTGAACGGTACCGCCTCGCCATCGGTTGGGTGTATTAATACGGCATGTACTGCTCGATCGCGGCGCATGATTTACTGCGCGCGCGCAGGGCTAGCAAAACCTTTGAGCGATCTTGTGTTTATATCTAATTTCAAATATTGCATATTGAATTTATAATCTAATTGTTGAATATGGAAAGACTTGAAGGAAGATTTGAAGATGAAGTTGAGAGACAAATTTTTCGACCACATATATAGTTTTCTAATCCAAAACATTGTGATCTCGAGGTCCAGGACCAACGGCTTAACGTTTCTTGCGAAGCACGGTACGGAAGGCTCGTTTAGGCTCGGAAAGATATTGCGACCGTTTCTACCCACCAGCCCGCATTGGGCCAGCGTGGTAGTGTTACGGCCCATACTTCTGTTATTTCCATGAGGAAGGCTGTGCCCAATAGTGGGACGTATATAAAGAGGACTGATATAGTTTTACATAGAGGCGTGAAATGCACCTTTGAAACAGCAAAATATAATTAGGTAGCTTTTTTTTGATGCCAGAACCATATTTTTTTTTCAAGTATATGTATTCGTATTTATATATGTTTTGTATTTTATGTATGCATACATTTTATGTAAGTACGTTATTATATAATTTTATATGTATATTTCATTATTATGTAAGCAACCATGTTATCTGATTTGTAACATACCTACAGTCTTCCTTTCTTGATGATCTGTTTCCTACTCCATCCTAAGGTTATCTTTAATACTCAATACTTTATCTTGAAGGTTATCTCTTAGCGATAAGGATATTTAATAAGATAAGGATAGTTTCTATACATATGTTGTATGTACAATAAAGTTTAAATAAAAAAATTATAAAAATAACATCCCCACGGGGTATCAAAAAGGGGTGATAGAGTTGTTAAACTCCCACAATGTTATTATAAAGGAAAACCTTTTATTCTTAATTTGATTTCTTTAAGGTTTTTCATTTTCATTTAAGATGTATACGGGAATCCCGACCACGGAGAGACTGGTGTAATATTACAAATAACTTTGTGAATTGTAGGCTAGTATCACTTATTTGCAAATCAAGTAGATTTTTGGCAAATTCATTGTTAAGCCAAAAGTTCATGATTTTGTATTATTGTGGAAGCAGGTGTATGTGATAAATACAAGTCTTAGACATGGGTTATATGTAGCATACTATGAAAATTCGTAAGAATGATTAAAGTACATAAAGTATCTACAAGAGAGCCAGCTTACTTGCGTGGTAGTGTCGGTATTTATCAGCTCAAATTAAAAACGTTATTCACAATGAATATGTAAAACAGCTCAAACAGCTCGTGTAATTACCAAATCAAGCTATGCAATTATGTATCGTATTGCAAATACCAATAATTGTATTATAATTATTGTGTGCTAATTACAGGGTAATTTTTGACAGCGATTTTATACACATGGAATTCGTGTAAATACATCTTTTTTTGCTGTATTTAAATTTACTGTTAGATTTAGGTTTTTTTTTGTTTTCGCGAGGAGATAAGCTGTTTTTATTTATTATTATTATTTATTTATACACACAACAAACAACAAAAAAAACAAACATACAACAAATTTATAGAATCAAAACAGACATCTTAAGAAAACTCAAAGGTACTATCGCGGCCTTATCGCTAGAGTGATATTTTCAAGACAACCTTACGATGGGCAGGAAATAGATCACCAAGAAAGGAAGGCTGTAGGTATGTCATAAATTAGATAACATGGTTGTTTACATTATAATAAAATACGCATAAATATTAAGAATTTAGTTCGGGTTCGGGTTCGGGAAGCTACGCAGCGTATTCTCGGCTCATCTACCGCAGTGCCTCAAGACAAAAGTCTTCAACTCGTGCGTGTTGCCAGAGATGACTTACGGTACTGAGACGTGGCTGAGCTCAAGGTCACTCAAAGGGCAATGGAGAGGGCTATGCTTGGAGTTTCTCTGCGTGATCGAATCAGAAATGAGGAGATTCGTAGGAGAACCAAGGTCACCGACATAGCCCACAGAATTGCGGACCTTAAGTGGCGGTGGGCAGGGCACATTGTTCGTAGAACTGACGGCCGTTGGGGCGGAAAGGTTCTCGAGTGGCGACCACGTACTGGGAGGCGCAACGTAGGGAGGCCCCCAACAAGGTGGAACCACGATCTGACGAAGGTCGCAGGAAGTCGCTGGATGCAGGCGGCTCAGGACCGCGAGGTGTGGCGATCATTGAGGGAGGCCTATGTCCAGCAGTGGACGACAATTGGCTGATAAATAGATAGATTATGAATTTTAAACGAGTTAACGTTATAATAAAGTATGAGTAAATCAGTGAATGTTTCATTCGCTTAAATTATTACGAAATAATTGAGTGAATGATGTGAAAAACTTTCATTAACTCTTGCATTGACTTCAGTTGCTATAAACAGACCTCTCATAATTTCATGTCTTTATATAATTAGTTTTTTATGTAAGTAATCGTGTCAGTGTGCGTAAATAAATACATCCTTTTTTATACAGAAGCTGCGTATGTGTGCCGCCCCTTAATGCTCGCGCGCATGTTGCAATGTTAATTGAATCGCTCCATGCTTGCTTCGGCGCAGCTTCCGTTTGCTCTTGTCAGCATTAGGTAAGGTTATAAAACTAATAAATAATATACTGTATTATTATTTTTTCAGCATAGTTAGTAAACAAACAGACAGATTATTGACATTGCGGATGCTATCGACAAATCCAGTCGTGTTCATGTAACAAAAGTCCAAAAAAGTAGTAGAGCAAAGTAGTAAGCTAGAGTCGCCTAGAATATTATGTGATGTTCATTACAGAGTTACGGGTAATGCTAGAAGATGTAGTAAACCTAGGCTTACCTGGGTTTACTAAGTATAACCCAAATGTTATGGGTGAAATTCGAATAATAGGTGAAATAACTTTTTAATTTTGAATTTACACATACTCACTTAGGTATATCCGACCCTGGCTGGGTAATTTTAAGGGTCGCATCATTTCCCAAAAAAAAATTCGTAATATCATTTCACTCTTAATTCGAGCTCTACCCAATAAGTTTGGGTAATACTAAGTAAACCCAGGTAAACCTAGGTACACATCTTCTAGCTTCCCGTAAGATAACAAGAACCACACAAGGGCAGGCTACACGAACCGTTGTCAACCTATAATGAGAATGTTGCAGAAGTCAATAATTTCACCAGTTTAGTTTCGTCTTTAGTCAGAACTGAACACAATAATGCAAGCGCTGTTTGGTGGCAGAAATGGAAAGATTGAGACCTATACAATTTAGTCTCGCTCAGGTGGAGAATTTATTCTAATCATCACGAACCGACGAAACCTATGTGTGACACGTCAAAGTAAATACAAAACTATTTTTTTATTTGTTCTCTTATGGTGGTAAAAATTTATCTTCGTTGTGTACTAACTAGTAATTGTGACTTAGCTCTGTATATTTATTTCGTTCAATTTAATGATAGCGATTGCGGCTTCCTTTAGCATAATAATTATTGTTATTTTTTGTTCTGACCCTAATTAATTACAAGCGCTACAGTCCAATAGTCTAAAACAGAAACAAATTCCATGAAAAAGTAACTTAGTAAATTATGTAAAAACATTTTCGTAGCATTAATTGGCATGATTAATGTGTTAGTTTACGAATACAGCAATTTAATGGCAACGTACAGGGTAGCATGGGCATGTAGCTGGGTAAAAAGTCCCAGGTGTGACCGCCGCTAGTTCACACACGCCGCAATAACTTAAAAAGTTGAAAAATAATAAAGATATTAATGAGATGTGCGGCAAACGACTCGTAATGTCCATTTGTCAAACTCAAACGCGGGATACACGCAGATGACTTTTGACGGGTGTAATTATGCGGTTGTCATAATAGGTACACTCCGCTACGAACTGCACGGGCTGAAAAACGAAGTTCTTTAAATGGAATCAAAATTATGTTTCATGGCAGCACTGAAAATCGTCAACAATTTATCCCTTACTTCCATCAACTCCTATCTATCCTATTCTTTTCTTTTTCGGCACATGTATTCCCTTCGATCTATCAGTCTTAAAGAGTCGTGAAAATGGTGTTCTAGAGACAGTTTGTTTTTTTGTTGACATTCGCTTTTGGACTCATCTAGCTGGTACTTACTCGTATCTATTGGTGATTCATGTGAGGCATGTTATCATTTGCCGTTCTATTATTTTAATCAAGGTGCTTACATTGTTGAATTCCAGCTTGAAGGGTGAGACAGGCAGTGAAATCACTGGGTACAGAAACGTAGCATCTAATCAGTTGACTGTGATCCTTGTGGGAATTGTAGGCCCGTGCAAACTGTGTTGCTACAAGTATTCAAGACGATTTTATGTATTCACTATCAGGATTGCGCACCTCATAGTGAGTTGATACAGACCTGCTTGTTTTTGAACTACGATGTTAAAGAAGAATATTTTCATTTTAGCGGCTGCAGTTTTAGAGAAGGATACCTTAAGCTAATACATCTCCTATTTTCTTAAAGAATGAAGTAAGCTGGATCTCTTGAAGTTTCCCTACCGACCAAAAATTAATTTTCAGTATCGTAGAACAAACAAATGGAAAAAAATCGTCTCCCATTCTAGTCATGCGCATGGGCTAATTACGCAAAATTGTATTCGTCATTGTGGCTGCCGTAAACTTTTATGAATAAAAAGGCAGCAAAAAGGCGCGCACGACGGACGCGCACCGAATTCCGAGGACGCGGCTCCATTTATTTTCGCCGCGCCCGGGAGCTACACCAACTATTTGATTGAACTCCACCCACTAATTATATTCTTATGAAATAAACTCTACATTTAACTTCCTCGCTAACGTAGCTAGAAGGCCTTATGTTAACGATCTAGCTAAGTAAAACTCTTCCCTTCTGTTTGAAGTTAAGGTTGGTTTTCGCTTGTGTGTGTGTGAGAGGAATTTGACGTGGTCCTTATTCCGCATGATACAGTAGCCGCCGCGGCTGCCGTCTAATGGCCGCGCAATTAGCCGCCGGAACATCGCACCCTAATGAAATGTCCAGACGTACAATTATTACATTGATTCAAATACTTTGTTACATGGTAAGTGTTTCAGGTGTGTATAATTGTTAACGCGAATTAGGATTTAAAATATATGATTTAAAATATTACAGCGTAATTTTGAAATTCTACTTTGCCTTTTTCGTGATTTGTGAGTGGCTGACCAGAGATGTCATTACGAATTGCGACAGTATATATAAATGAATTCTCACACACGCGCATAAGGTTGTCTTGTGTTATGAATATAAGTAATATACTACTATATGAAAAAAACCCGAACCCGTGACCCGAAAAAGGCAAAGGGTTGGAAATGTGATTAACGATTTAATGGTCAACGACTACACAATTAAGCGGGGCGTCGCGGGTTTACTTATCAAATATATTTAAGTATAACTTTTATCAAGAATTCCTGCATGTCCCCATCTTCCTGGCATAAAACTAATAACCCTAATAATCTGTTTATCATTTAATAATAATTACAAACAGGCAGCACGATGTCGTCGATTCTCATAATGACATACACGTAAAAAAACCTTGTAATAACTTAAGAATATATCCGAGAAACTTGAGTGGGCCAATTAGATTGTGGCGTAATTACTGCGCATGCATCGTTGTCAATGTTTGTGTCTATGAACGTACGAAAGTTGTTATTGGCCAGCCTACCGGTGAGGGTCAGCATACGCTGAGAATATTATTTTTATGACAGCATTATCAAATACTCATTGTCTGATAGTGGAAATCGGTTACCGAACCAACAGACGCTCGAACTACTCAACTACTTAAGAATTACTCACGAATTGCATAACCTATAAAAACTACATAAAAGAACTGTCCCTGTTTCCAAACATGATTTTTTCTCAAAGTTGCAATATATGTTTTTTGAGGATCATGAGTTGACCTACCAAGATCGAAAATCTACTCACAATCCATACTTTTGGCGACTTAAGAGCTTACAATTCATAATTACCTCGACAATTATTTATAATAGACTTATATCCATTTTATTATAAATAATTATTTTATTATTTAACAAATATAATGAAGTGGGCATATTTTAAGTAGGAACAGTTGATGAAGATTACCTGCTGAACCGTTTAGAATAATACACATACACGCACACACACAAAACGATTCTGTGTTCTCGTGTTTGGTTAGGAATTGCTTTTTTTTTACATGTGACAGGTAAGCTCTTGGCCTGATGGTAAGTGACGATAAGGCCGAAAGTGGAAGCGAGCTTCACCTGTAATCCTCAACAACTGAGGAACTGGCTATCTTACCTCTGATTGCCGGAACACAACAATGCTTATAACATTGTTATTATGGCGACAGATTTAAGTAAGACGGTGGTAGCTAGCCAGGCGGGCTTAGAAGCCCTACCACCAACCAAACCGAGCAGAAAAACTTCTGCCCCCATGGGGAATCGAACCCGGACCTCCCGATCAACACCCGGTGGTGTGAACCACTAGACCAGAGAGGCGGGTTTGCTTTATGGATAATGTTTATTTTCCCCCACAGGACAGGCTGGACCTAGCGTGGGGGCTAGTGCGTAGCTATGATGTATCTCTTTCCTTTTTTTTATTGCGTCGGTGAGAATATTGCAGTCATTCTTCCTTATTCCATCTCCAATTTGTAGAGCAATTACTCAATTTGTCTTGTGTTCTTCGCAAAATCATTGCCATTTTGACTTCAATATAAATTACTTTAGTGTTTCTCAAGGAAAATATGGATCGCCGATCATGGTTTTCAGTCCAAAGCACGCAAGGCTAGTCCACACCCGAGCTAACAAGCTATATATTGGGTCCTTACCTATGAAATTGGTGTTTTTATTCTGTCTTAGCAATTTGTCCGTAACTATTAAGTTTCAGAACATTCTTATAAAATAATTGCCTCTTCTAAAAATAGACCATATATTTGAGCTCGTATTATTTAATTTGATAATTTTTTGTAAGTTGAATTGTGTTAAAATTAGACACAAAGACAATTATTTTTAAGTGCCTCCCGAATACATAATTTGATTTGCATTAACATAAAAACGATGAATAATTTTTATCAAGCGTGTTCACACACATATTGCTAAAGCTTGTCTAATGATACATGCCAAATATTATTATCTCTGGATTTGTCGTTGTGAAGAAAACTTATAAAATGTTAGTATGTAAAATGCAGACATCCCCAAAATCTCCATACAAAACACCAATTTCATAGGTAAGGACCTAATATCTTTACCCGCTGCAAACTCGACCGCGCGGGCTGTGGACATTGCGTGATGGCGGGCATTCATCGCCGCGCCGATATTAATGCCCCAATCTGTACTGCATTAGCGACTTCATCTGATAACCGCAAACCCACTCCATCTTCAACACACTTACACACAGTGAACACACACAACACAGTTAGAGCTAAATTGCTCGAGAATACAGACACAGTGGTCGCAGCTGGAAACTGCCGTGTCGCTCTCGATCATCCTCCCAGCCCCGCCCTCCCCACCGATGACAATTATCGACACAGACATGCTAAATAATTGTGTTCAGCAATCGAATATGTTTATATTACGGCGGGACGAGCTCGTCTTTACGATGGTGGTGCTGCAATAAATCTATATGTACGGCAATTTATGTAAATAAAAAGTGGGTGCACAGAATAAATTGTACTATATTTTATAGTTTGAATTGCAAAAGCAAAAGTGTATCTTTTTATAACTTTTATTATTGAAAGCTTTGAAAGCTTTTTATTTGTATATACGGTGTGTACGCACCCAGTATTATACCTTATTTTCGTGCCAAAATTACAAAAAAATCTTAGTTCTCCTATGTTTTTGAAACAGTAGGTATTTAGGACTCTCACACAAGAATAAAAGTCTAATTAGTTAGTCATGTTTTTTGGAATCAGAGAAGGAAATAATGTGTCCGCTGTAGGTCTTGTTATCCAGAGACCAAAACATCGACGATTAATGTGGTTGTCAATACCTCCGCCTGCCCCTTCGGGATACAAGCATGATAGGAAGTTATATGACTTATATGCAGCTTTACCATCGCTAAAGAAGTAATATTTTGACAGATATCAAAAGTTTATAATGAAATATAATTTTAACAAACGAATGAATGAATCAGAATAATATCGAAAACAGATCGATATCGTTAGAAATACGATATTAAGTCATTACAATTATAAATAAAATTAAAAAGTTATAATTTTTTTGTTATTCTGAGTCTTATGGGGATAAATCGCCATCACCTTGTTAAATCTCATAATGGATGCTGCATTCGAAATCGGAAGAAAGAAAACGACAAAAATAATTAATATATTGAATTAAAAAAAAGAAAAGTCGCCATTTTAAATCGATGTTTATATTAGAAATTTGTATTTGGCACAATCTGTTTCAATAACTCAAGCAATACTAAATGTACTTATGCCAAATTACGAACATTCTTAATCGCACTTAATGTGACAAGGTGTTAAAATATATACGATGATGTATATCACCAAGAGCGGTGTAATTGTCCGCGGGGGCGGGGCGTGTGCTCCGCCATCGATAGCTGGTCACGCGCAACAATGCGCTTACACATGCGACCAATGAAACGATTTCTCTTCTAATTAGAGTAATTTCTAAATGAAATCAAAGTCAGGTCTTCGATTGGTGTATTTGACTTGTACTTATGTAAGAAGCTAAAACCTGGGCGCTTTCCAAAGAGAGTCAAAATACAAATCACGTAGAGGAATTTACATACACCTACATCATTTTGTTCATGAAGATTGAGAACGAAAAAAAAAAGAAAATTTCATTTAGTACTTTTAAATATCTACCTACATATTTTCCACGTGTCTTTTGTATATCACCAGATGTAATAGTTGTTTCATGATTCTACTTAGTAGTATTAGTAGTTGGAGATATTGCATGAGGTGAGTGGATAGTGAGTGAGTGGGTGTGATGTATGCTAGTAAATTAATGTAAAAATTCATCACAGCACTATCCCTGAAGCACTATACAGAGTGGCCTGAAGTTTTGGCCGCCATGTGACATGAGGAGCTTCCCTTATCATGTCACATAGAGACTGAAACATCGTAAAATTATGCCGAGCACACTGTCTTATCGTGGGATAAAAGCGCGGGAGTAAATGATAAGTGTAACCATATATTGGGTCCTTACCTATGAAATTGGTGTTTTTTCTCTCTCTTAGTATTTTGTCTGTAACTATTAAGATTCAGAGTATTCCTAAAAAATAATTACCTCGTCTAAAAGTAGACTATATTTTTGAGCTCTTTTGATTTGTTTTGATAATTTGTTGTAAGTTTAATTGTGTTAAAATTGGACACGGAGACAATTCTTTTTAAGTGCCTCCCGAATACATCATTTTATTTGCATTCACTTAAAAACGACAAATAATTTTTATGAAGTGTGATATTACACATATTACTAAAGCTTGTCTAGTGATAGAAGCCAAATATCTATCTTTGGATTTGTCGTTGTGAAGAAAACTGAAAAAAAATTAGTATGGAAAATGCAGAATTCCCCAAAATCTCTCCATATAAAACACCAATTTCACAGGTAAGGACCTAATACATAGCTGCGTTAATAGGTCGGTGTTGCCCTATTAAATGTTGCCATTAAGCGCACACTGCATCCCCATTACGCTATGACAGGCCGTCACAGACGTCTAGCCACCAGCGGCTCTCGCATTCTACCGGCTTAGCGTAAATTGCTGCTTTAATTTGAGGCCATATTCGGAAGCTCGCTACCCCCGCGCCGGCGCAGCTTATGTCAGATATGTATCAAATCAGGCTCTAGATATATTTGATGTTGATGCGATACTTTTTAAGTATATTTTTTCAAAATAAAATACTGATTTTGCAGCAGTAAAATTTTAAGAGAAACTAACGAAGGCGATGTAAAAAAAGATGGTCGATTAATATGCGACAAGCCCTTTCAATCCTCGTCTTCCTTATTCCTGTACCTTTGAATATAACATAGGAACTTACTGCTTATTTTGAATATAGGTGCAAGGTAACAGGCTTGCTCTCTGTGTGATCTAAAATAATGGAATATAAACGTATCAGGCAATGTGTGGGTGTTAGCACCCCACCTGCCGGACCATTCCGGAATTAACCGAGCCATAAAAATAATATTGATACGTTCCATGCCATGGTTCCCCTTAAGTTAGATACGAAAATAGCAGTTTGTGCAGCTTTTTTCTCCTATCGGTTGTATATACGGATATATAAAGTGTGATATATAATGACATTAATTAAACATGCAATTAATGGACAATAAACGATAATTATTATATGCTTTAAATTGCGTAACGACCACGCAATATAGCAACGGTTATTATGAACGACAAAAAATACGCGGTGGAGTTTTTTTATGGTTTTATCGACAGTGTCCTCAGACTGGAGATGACGCCGACAGATCGCAGGTGGACTGGTGTATAGATAATATAAATAATTCTTGTAATAATTTGTGTAAATTAAAACTTACACATACAATTTAGACACTTCAAAGAAGATCTAGTCATTAAGACAATATAAGAAAGGTTAATCCATTGCTAATTATCAGTGTAACGTGTAATAAAAAAAAGAACATAAATTATCAAAGCTAAAAATATTGCCAACTGTAGACTTTTGTAAGCTGTCATGTCGAAGAACCGGAGTTTTTAACGAAACAAAGGAGTAAAATTATAAACAACTTTTTTATAATTAAAATCGTATATGCGGTAAAGAGCGGTAGACAAATTCCCCCTTTAAAGCTCTATCAATCTAAGCTAAGCTGTATTTATGATAATATTCGAAGAACTCCTGACTCCAGACTGTAATAAATAGCTTTGATTTTCAATATTTAGAAATAAAAAAATATATTTCAATTTAATTAATGATGGTTTGCTATTAGCATACTGGCTCATAGCTGCTACTTGGTGGACAAAAAGCTTTACTTGTATGAGCAAAACACCATAGGCTTATCGTGCCTTGCAATGCGCGGAGGAACTTGTATTATATACTGGAGGAACAGCTATGACAAAAACTGCCTAAAATTCAATAATGCTACAAATTTCTAAAATGGAATAATTTTAAACATTCATTTTTTTGTGAAAACTAAATGTGATTAAAACTACGGATGTGATTTAGTACTTTAAACCTTAGCCGCCCTTGACGGACGCTACTAATGGAAAGAAAAACTTGTAAAATTTTCTCGACATGTAATATTATTATTATTATAGTTATGTTTAATTTTAGGATTTACGTCACCTTATAATTCTAAGGAAGGTCACGGTATAATGTTTAAGTATATTTTTGCACGTCGTGTGCGGCGGCCGGCGGCGGCGCGCCGAATCGATTCCCCGTGACGATCGATATCATCCATGTAGAAACACTGACGTGTAGGCCAATTTTCCGTAGGCTTTCTAATAGATGTTATTTAATATGAATATTCTTTTACGAAATCTAAGATGCATTTGACGTTTTGAAGGGAACTTCCACAAAAATCGGAGAATGTTGAATTACCTGCCGAGGTTAAATCAAGCCAACTTTACCCTTCGTCGTCTCTTTTTGTAAAAGACAAAATGCTTGAATAATTTCAAATAGACGATTATTGTCTGAAACTTCATAATGCTACATAATAATAACACCAAAAGAGTTGAAAAAGCACTTTGCAACCCTCACAGTGAGCATGACTTATAGTGAAATGGTAAAGATAAAGATAATTTATTTGGTCATCACTCTATAGCCACGACTATTTTGCATTAGGCAAAGTTACTAGAGCTACTTGTCTGCTCTACGATTACTAAAATTAATCTCCGACTATGTTTAAAGTAAGAGACCACTTAACTGTGATTTTATGATCGTATCGCTGAGTTATGCTGTTAGCCAAAATACTTTGAGACACTCTCAATAGGTACTTTGAGAAAATCAGAATAAAAAGCTTTGTGAAATGACAATCTAACACCTCCTAAAAAACTCTTTGCTGGAGTGATTTGTATACCACAGAGCAGGCGTCGATAGTAGGAGTTGAATTCGCAACTTTAGGGGTACCGTGGTGATTCCCGGTAGAGGGCAGTTGTCTTTGTGTTTTCCCTCAGCTTCAATTAGGATATTGTATTATATACGTAAGTTATAAGTAGATAGTTATAATTGAAATGAAGTGAGGATGGACCCCTGCCATGTTTTCTCTTGTCTTGACAAGGCCTCCCAGTAGTAAACCGACAAAAATACAATGGCAATGTTTTGACTTGTCATAATATACACATGTACACATATAACCTATCTGCTTTGGTCACTGAGTCTTGGCTGAATATTTCCCATCATAAAAATGCGTATCTACTAAGTTATCATAATAACAAATTGAGCCGCGTGGTAGCGGCTCATTAAATGAATACTACCAACCCATCTCTTACCTTGGGTGTCGTAAAAGGCAACTAATGGACTTAGAACTGCACAACATCCAATAGCTTATAGCGGTGACGGGCTCACCACCTGTCACGCTGAGTGCAAACCTTCAGTGACTTATATTGGCTGTTACAAAATTTTTAAAAAAATTAAATATGATACAATAATAAAACTGTACAGGTCGAATGTCATACACATATGTCTGTACATACAAAAAAAATTGCTTAATATCAAGTCAGGAGGATGAAAAAGAGGAAACATTTTATTTTTTTGTTTTTATGTATGTTTTTCTATTTGCACGGGCTAATCTCCGAAATGGCTGGACCGATTTCAATGAAATTTTGCATGGTGATACCTTATATCCCTGGTCAACTTCTTAGATACATTTTATTCCGGAAAATTAAAGAGTTCCCGTAGGATAGTTAAAAAACCATAGTAACCGCGGATGAAGTCGCGGGTCTGTTACCCGCGACCCGCTTGATATTAATAAAAAAGATATCTCATTCTTTTAAACTTTACAAAAACTCTCAACAGCACATAAAATGGATATTATTAGCTGCTACACCGATATGCATACATGCCGTAAATTTTTTCATCGGTTCCTAATTTGGTGCATTTTTGGAGCGGGTCCGAGGCCGTGTTCATGCGGCGTGTATCCAGATTCCCGAGATGAGTGGACTGAGTGAGACGGTGTGGCTCATCTGCGCCGCCGGGCCCTATGGTGTTTCTGTAGGGCTGGTAACAGTTAGGCAATATTTTATTAAGTTTATGTTGTATTCTTTGACGCAATACTGAAGTTTCCCCTTTTTTATTTAATAAGTCGTATTGGCAAAAATGAAGGAATGTTGTAATTTGGTTATTTTCCTACATAAAAAGGTGTTATTTTACCAACAAAAAATAGTCCTATCTTTTTCATACTACGCCTGAAGAATATATAAAAAAATATATTTATATGTTACTTACGAATATATAGCATAAAAATTACATAATCTGAACACAACAAAAAAAATAGACAGGTCTCTGTCTTGTCGGGGCTGGGCAAGTTTTGTATGAGCTTGGAATTTTGGTTTGAATTCATAGTTGTTATGACTTTAGTATCCGGTATGGCCTAATTAGGTGGGACCAACAAAATTACTGGACATATATGTCGAGATGGCGACGCCTTGGGACCGGCGTACGGACCACTCGACCACGGAGGTCGTCAAAAATAAAAAAGTAAAAGTACGAGTATACAAAATAATAATTATGTCTAATTATTTATTGTAGACAAAATTGTGTGTTTATAAATAGTGTGCAGTGTGTGCCCTGGGCGCGGGTTCGCGGGATCGCCGGCAGCCCGCAGCGCCGCCACTTACGCCGTAATAACACCCACCACGCTCCCAAATATCAGATAAATTAATCATTCAAGGGCTTGCGTTGCGCTCCGTACACAACTCAGAAAGCTTACATTTTTAAGTTTTAACTATGGGCACATATCATCATCGTTAGGCACAGGGATATCTGAATGGGCATATGTAAATTGCTTTGTATAATTATATCTTTTTTTTGTTTGTCTGTAATTTTGTGAATCTGTTTTATTATACATCTCTTCATCGACAGGTTGTCGGAAAAAGATCGCTGCCTAGCGATAAGACCGCCAATTGTGGCATCTAATTTGGTGTAGGTACATAATAGTTAAGTAAAAAAAATAATAGTAAATAATAATAAAGAGTTATCTATCTATCTATAATCGTTGGCTTAACAAAACCACTGAGACACAAATTATTCATACAAATTATTGCTAAAGACACCAATACCAATGACTTATTGACGCGCTTTTTGAAGTACTACCTTGAGTTGGCAAATTTTCGTCACCATACCAGGGTTCACAAAATTAATTAACTCACTGTGGCAAAGGTAGCTTGTTTTCATTATCAAGACCACCACTTATTACCAAAGCCATAATGTAATAATAAAAGCACATGACACATAATTAAAAGTGTTCTTTGTTCTATATAAGTTTTTCAAATAAATAAATTTTAACCTTACCCCTTTATTCGTCGTGTGCGCCGATGGTATCGGGTGTGCGCCGGCGCAGCCGATTGCAGTAATTTGGCAACAAGCAGTCAGCTGGCCGCCGCCGTAAACAGACACTGCGCGGCCTGCTCTTACCACATTATACGTTTACCACCAGCTTTTTGGCGTTCAAGGTTAGATGAGGAAAAATGGGCACTTTTGGATACAAAGAATTCAAGAGATTTTGTACAAAATAAAAGAAAGAACTGAAGAAGACCACGTTAGAAGAAGAATGAAGAATGACAACATACAAACAAACATATCATAAGACCCATTCCCCGAGGGGGTAGGCAGAGGTGTTAAAAATATTGAAATATAATAAATAAAAAATATTGGGATGTACCCAATATTTCTTAATTACGAGATGTTGTTTGAGGTTATCGAAATTTTACTAAGTTTTTTAAATTAAATTGTCAAGCATTTGGTCAGTAACGTCTACGTAAGTAAGTTAAAACAGCATGGATTTTAAATAACCAGAGATAATATCCAAAGAGAGGCACTGGTTCACACTATAAGTTCCAAGTTCAAAGAGTAAAAGTTCCAATCACTTGTTCTACAAAGGAATGGATCCTTTGTAGAACAAGTGATGAGAATTTGAGCTCGTATTATTTAATTTGATAATTTTTTGTAAGTTTAATTGTGTTAAAATTAGACGCAAAGACAATTATTTTTAACTTGCATTAACATAAAAACGATAAATAATTTTTATCAAGCGTGTTCACACACATATTGCTAAAGCTTGTCTAATGATACATGCCAAATATTATTATCTCTGGATTTGTCGTTGTGAAGAAAACTGATAAAATGTTAGTATGTAAAATGCAGACATCCCCAAAATCTCCATACAAAACACCAATTTCATAGGTAAGGACCTAATATTAAGTAAGAATCGTAGCAAATATTCCCTATTACCTATATGGAGAGGCAGTGGTAGCCGAGTTGTGACGGACGAGGCACTACTCGTTCAAGAAGGCCGCTGTAATCGCGGGTTCGATCCCACCCCCTGTACCACTGAGTTTGATTAACACTTATGTACAGTTTATGTGAATATCACCAGGCTCTCCACCTGTTACATGAGGACTTAACATATCTGGCGAAATGTGGGAAGCAATACCTCTGCCTACCACTTCGGGGAAAAAGGCGTGATGATATATCTGATTGTTTATTGTACATGAAAGATAACAGATGTCATTCAACACTCCAGTCACTGCTCAGGGCTTCAAGACATGTTGTCAAGGAAATAACCTAGCCTATTCTGGCAGCGTACAGAGTGATAGCTCGTTGTTATTCCGCTGACGCCACGCAGTTCTCACCGCAGCTATTAATAGGGCCTCGTGTCCTGCCGCACTGATTGTCATTATGTTTCTTATGCGTACAATCATTAGCAATCTTATCTTGATGGTATGTAATACAATCTGAAGTTAAAATGCGTAAATTAAACTGTACTCTTTTCTTGTATTTATATTTTATACTGTTGCGTTTGATTGATTAAATAAATACTATATAAAAATTCTGTAGGCTTTTGAATCGTTTATTATTCTTAATTAATAATAATTGTATGATACATATTTTATACAGAAAAAGTCAAGGACAAGCTTTATTTTGGATTTGTTCATACATGGAAAAAAAACTACACAAAATAGCAAATTAGATAACAATAAACTAACTCTACTCTTAATAAAATTTACAATAAATATTGAAACAAAATATATATTATTTAACACGCTGAGCACATGTGCAGTCACTGCTTGATGAAGTGCGGACTATGACAGTGGACTGCTTTTGCGGTGCCTTTGTCTCTGACTAACCCTTAGGGGATAATAGTCGTGATTATATGTATTTGGGTGATGAATTTTCAGACATTTGTTCTCCAGTCTTGGATGTTCATTATATATGTATAATATTATATATATTCTGAATAATTATGTGTATTTCCGTCCGTCATCTAGTATCCGTAACACAAGCGGCATTTAGTTGCTTAAAATGGGCCTAGTTGATAGGTGTGAATGTCTGAGGATATTTTTTTTTATGCATGTCTTTAATTTTTTTTTAAGGAAAACATTAATAGACGTGTTGGCTCCTGCAAGAGGTTGACGGATTCCAATAAGAATAAGATATATTGGAAGAAAATATTGTGATGCATAATGTTATAAGCGTTAAAGTAATTTTTCTTAGAGGAATTCTTAGCAGAATGGGATAAATGACGTATCCTTTTTTTATGCGTACTTATGTTGTAACAACAAAGTATTACATTTATTACTGTAATATAAACTGTATCCTGAATTTTGAGCAAAAAAATAATTTTATTCTAATTCATGTAAATTTAAAAAAAAATTACTCGTAGTCTAAAAACACTTCAGGTATTCAGTAGTCTATATTTTTTTTATCTTATTCAAACAACATGTGAGTTGATTGCCCGGAAATACCATTATGGCCTAAGCGGTGTACTGCTGCTGCTATGAATTCTATAATAAAGATAAAGCAAATAAAATACATGGAGACTATTATAGGAGAATTATTATATATGTAGTAGAATTCTTGGTAATCGAATAACATAGACAGAAGTCTCTACTCGTAATTCCAACTGAGACAAAGATATAACTGTTAGTCATCAGCCTATATACGTCCCACTGCTGGGACAGGCCTTCCTTATGGAGAAACACACGAGGAGTATGGGCCGTAACACCACCACGCTGGCCCAATGCGGGTTGGTGAGTAGAAACAGTCACAAATGCGACCGGGACCAACGGCTTAACGTGCCTTCCGAACCACGGAGCAGCTCGAGATCACAAAGTCTTGGTCACCCATCCACGGCCTGACCATGGCGAAGGTAGCTTTGTTGCCAAAGCGCACTGACCACTACGCCACCGAGCTCCTCATAACTGTTATTAGTAAATAATGTAAGAAAAATGTACTGCATATTAATATATTTTAGCTTATCCATAATGAGGAAAATATGACACGTCACATTCAATTCACATTAGTATTTTTTGATGATACTAGGAAAGGGGGTTATGTGAAGATAATTCTCTTATTTAAGTAATATATAGTAGAAAAAAGTAAGCAAGAGACGATGATGCGATTGATGATTTGACGACCTCTGTGGTCGGGTGGTCTATACGCCGGTCTCAAAGCGTCACCATCTCGAGAGGTTCTGAGTTCGATCTCGGTAGTGAAGGCAAATGCCTTTTACAGTCTTGGATGTTTAAAGATGTATTGAATATTTAAATGTATTTATATATTAAATATATTTATCCGTCATCTAGTATCCGTAGTAGAAGCAGCATTAGTTGCTGAAAATGGGGCCAGTTGATAGGTGTGAATGTCTGTTGATATTTATTTATTAATGAGTTTATGACATAAATTAGAGATGTCCGTGTTGGAAAAATGAGACAAACAAGTGATCGTCAGTAAAATCCCTGCCCGCTCCACTAAAGAAGAATGGTCATTTGTGTTGTGGCCCAGGCCCGACACGGATGACACCTATCCCCTTTTTGTGTTATGTTTAGTGTAACAAACATACATACATAAAATCACGCCTGTAATCCCCGAAGGAGTAGGCATAGTCCAAGGAGCACTGTGCTCCTTAAGACCACATTTAGCCATACAAAAATTGGGTTTGGTCAGATGAGAAATCGTGAAAGAGTGGTAACAAGTGGCTAGCTCATCGCCTGCACAATCACAGACCCAGTACCCAATACGCCCTTAGTCGCCTTTTACGACATGCTAGGCAAGAAAATCAGTTGGTACATTCTTTTTGTTTAGTGTAACATAAATATGTCATTTTTATATTCCATATAAGCTAATATAAATGTTTTGTTTTTCCTCAGGTACAATATGAAAAATATAGGAAACAATTTTTCCTACATTGTCTCAAGTCTAAGTGTTATTATGTCTGTTACACGACAAAAAAACGGGCCAAGAGTGTGTCGGGCCACGCTCAGTGTAGGGTTCTGTAGTTTTCCGTCGGTCAAATTAAATGCCCCCACTTACGAGTTAATATACTCGATACTACAAACTAGACGGTTTATGTTATGAGTTTTTGGTGGTAATTTTCTTTTTTTATTTGAAAGAAGATACGTTCCGTATTATAAAATATGTAAAGTAAGATAAATGCTTGCATATACGGTTAAATTACAAACTAAGTTCAGAAATTTTGTTTGTAAGTAAAAACGAAGTTTGTAAAATTTTTCAAAAACTGTTCTACCCACAAAGTTGATAATAATTTTTCTGAAAGTCTTTATAATGTTATACTTTTGAGATACTTTTCATATTTTTTAAAAAACATGGCTGAAAAGTTGGAGGGTGTTTGACAGACAGACAGATAGTTGACAGACCCCCTTGTTGACAGTTATGTTTTTTACTTTTGGAGCGTTTATTTTAGAAAATATTGACTTAATCAAAAAATGATCATAGTAAATCCTCATCATCATATTTAAATACCAATCCAAAAATATGTCGCATGTTAGGGTTGAAATAAAAAAAATATCGCTCTCCACTTTTCGTGTAGGGGAGGTGCCATAGTAACTTTTACCACATTTTATTTTACTACTTTGTCGGCGTGATTGATATACAGATTTGTACCAAATTTCAGCTTTCTAGTGCTAACGGTCACTGAGATTATCCGCGGACGGACAGATGGACGGACTTGAAGAAACTATAAGGGTTCCTAGTTGACTGCGGTTCCCTAAAAATGAGATAGGCCACTCTCTCGCCAGGCCTGGGAAAAATTTATATAGGGCCGTGACCATTCTCCTTTCGAATAATGTTGTGTGACAGTCTTTTATGAAAATCACCAGTCTTATAGGTACTGTGTTCAGTGCGTATATTGTAACGGTAACTTTGTCCCAAAAATATACAATACATTTCAAATAAAAAATATTAAGCTTTCAAATATTTTGGTAGACGACGTAATATTTATTTTTGACACATGATATTAACCTTTACTAGTATACAAGAGGGCTATTGAATTTCAATTAAATTTATTAATACATTCACATAAAACTATTTTACTTTCAGATGAATAAAAATTGTATAAGTTATTTTTATGTAAACACGGAAAAACCCATTGAAATTCATACATAATTAAAGACAGATGAAATTTGAAATTAACGATTTATTGATAAAAGTTAAGTAAGTACTCGTATCAAGGTGGAAAGTGAATCTAAAACAATTGAGTGAATTATTTATAATTTTAAATTCAAATAATTGTATAGACAATGTTTACAGCTTAATTGTTCACATGTGAGATTTTATGCACCTTTTAATTTAAAATATTCTGATAATTGAAAATAATCTAATTACGGTTAGTGGCTGGTATTTCTCTAAAGAATAAATTAGGTAAGGAATACACTTAGTACGAAAACATATCTTATCTCATACTTTACTCAAATTCTAGCTTATCGTAGCTTCGCTAAATAACTAACAAAATAACATGACTGAATACCTGGTTTGACGATACGATAAGTTTCAAATTTAACTGGGTTCTTAAGACCGTACATAATTAATTGAGAATTGTTTTGGTAACATCAAAGGATTTATTCAGTAGACGTATAGAGGTAATTCTTATAAGATTTTTTCGCGTTCCGAAAGTGTACGTGGCGTATGGTGATGGACGACTTCCGCGGCGTGACAGCCGCGATAAAATAACGCTGTTTCCTCTTTGCTTGTCCGCCATCATGAATTAAAATAGTGTTGGGTTAGAGTCAACGACGGAAGGTTATTAATCTTATAATGTTAGAGCCTTTCTGAGTCGCCGATTTTTCAGTAATATTTTATGTTATTGTAAATGTTTTATTTCATTGTCATTGATAGCTGTTGAATTCTCATTGAAAGTTCGCAAACAATTTCTTGTTCATATTATATTTATTATGATATTCATTACATAACATTATATTATTGATTAATTATATATGTAAGCTACCTACAGTGTCACTAAAATCCCCGTAGGTAAAGCGGAATGGAATAGTCAGAGCCATATTATTATTTATCCTTGTTTTGTTCATAAGGGACATCATAGGTTTCATATTACTAAATCATTGAAAATAATGCGCATGCTAAAATGTTTTTAAGCAGTCATTATTAATAACAAATTAAGGCAAATCTTTGATCTTTTACTAAGCATATTTATTTAGATCATGGGGCGAGTGCATGACTTGTAACTAATACGCAGTCAACAGCAGGGGCGCACACCACTAACAACCCTCGGGGGTGCGTGTAGTGCGACCACTCGCCGCTAGGTGCCACCCTCATGCACTGTTGTATCGCCTTTCAGTTTTTTGATCCGTGGTCGTGGGCCCTGTAGGTTAAAATAAGATAAATTATATGGACCAATGGCGAAAACTTATGATGTCGTTACATGACAGCTTGTCTAATAGTCGAATTTTCTAATGTTACTAAAGTTAAACAATCATAAAAAAAAACACAACACGGTGCTGGGATTAGTAACATGGCGGCGGCGGCACCGCTCATGTATATTGAATTTTCATTGCAAATTTAACAATTTGTCAAGCTGACGTCACACATATTGGTCTAAAATTTAACTATGATGGTTACCATGACTACGAATCAAAAAAATCACCCTTATTCAAAATTGTGTAGCAAAGATGAATACTATTAATAAGATTTATTTTTTTTCATATTACTATCAACACGTATTAAAGAATATTTATAAAAATATTTAAACATACCACTATTATTGTGTAACACCAAATAAACAATTTTCTTTTTCTTTCTTTTTTTCATTCTTATTATAAAAAGTGGAAACTAGGCTTATGTAAATGAACGAAAAATATTTGAGGAGTTGATTAATTTTAAGTGATAATTTTAATGATCTTACCTTAGATTACGAAAAGCTACAAAAATTCGAGTTTTTTAAAACTAGAAGTATATCAAATTAGTTTCTTAATAAAAAACAATTATTGAAATGTGTCCGAAATATTTTTTTTTTAATATTTGACAAAACACATTATAACAACAACCATACATTTATGAGCGTTAAAATTGAGAGTTTAACAATATTATAGAGTATGATAGAGTTTAACGATAAAATATAACTCAAGGTAAAATATCCATACTATTTTAATCGACAGAAGTTGTCGAGTTAATGTTAAGCTCGATTTTAAAACCAATTAAAAGGCGTAACGCTTAAAAACTACATCAAAATATCCATATTGTATAACAACCAAAGGCATATGATAATAGTAAGCGAGATTTCACATTACAATCAGCATCGTACATTATAATTTTCTTCAAACATTATTAGCATTATAGCAATTGATTGTTATTATTATACAGCTCATTATATAAATAATCGTCAACCAATTTTTATAACAACATTGTGTGAGCGGGCGTGTAAACTATAAATGTGTATTGTACGTAGCAACATGCATAATTCATCCATAAAATTACTAAAACAAACATCTTTAGTAACCGCTGCGGGCGCCCAAAACCTTCACCGGGCGAGTTCCGCTACTCGCCACTAGATGGCGCCACCGGTCGCGTAGCTCGAAGCTATGTATTCGGCGTGCGACTCAACGGCTGCTCTTATATTATCATAATTTAATAGATAGTAAAAGTAATGTTTGTTAATAAATTCAAAGTATAACAGGTTGAAACATTGGCAGCGAGTGCGGGGCAGGATTATGCAAAATAATATGTAAAATTAATTGTTGTGTTGAGTGGAGTTTACAATTAAAATTAGGCCGTGTTGGCAGCATTGTTACTGAGATATAAGTGCGGGCCGCTCTGATTGAGTCGTGCAACTGGTTTTACTATTAATTTATTTACGTGTTTTTATTATAATAGCGTGTTTGATGGGTAAAAACAAGTCGTGTCATATGATATATTTGTTTTTAATAGCAGATATATTATTCAGTTAAACATTGAAAGAGTTCTTCGACTTATTACTTTTTATTCTTATTGATTGAGCAATGTAAAATAATAAATTCTATGCAAATAAAAAAAATTAAAAAAAAAACGATATATTCCTCCCTTGTATACTTCTGCTTTTTACAATGTATTTTTTTGTTTATGTAAAATAAAGATTTTATTATTATATTATATAACCAGTACTTAAATATTTTACTCCGTTGTTCGGTCTAGATTTAGATCAAAATTATTGCAAAGCATCTACTTACTTACTTATATAATGCATTTAAATTTTTAATTATTATTACTTGAATAATTAAATGAACTACATAAATGTAGCGTATAAAACATAATTATTCTAATAGCCAATAGGCTTTCAAAAGTTTGATTTTTATTTTGCAAAATATAAATTTTTGCAGTGTTCTAAAATTGTCCGTGTCGTTAAAATTAATTTAAATGCATCTAATCACCGTAATGACTAATATTTGCAAAATAATCATACTAAATCATTTTTATTGACTGTGTTTTAATAAATATATATATGTTAAAAAAGAAAGTAGCGAAGTGTTGAATACTTGCAATGTAGAGTTCAAAGGTTTCAAAAGTTTTGAGCTCTACGGAATATTTAAACTCTATTCATCAGTTTATATTTTGTCAAAAATTAATATTTCTATTTACGACCCATATTCTCCGTGTGTTCTTCCGTAAGTAAGGCCTGTGCCCAGCAGTGGGAATTAGGCTGAGGACGGAACGAAATATCTTTTATTAATTATTTAACCTATTAATTTTTTGCATTTTTACTTAAAAATAAATATGCTAAAAGTAATTTTGTGTATGAAAAGATTTAAAATAACATCTTAATAATAAAATCGTGTTAAAAACATCAAACTTAATAAAACCCAAGCGGACTATTATTAAGGAAGGAAACTATTGTCAACTCAGAAAAATAGCGATGGAACGTTGTCGCATCCTGTTAGCGGGCAGAGGCTCAATGGAGCCGTGTACATATCAGTAATGGTGAGACGGGAGCGGCGCCGTCGGCGTCAGGTGTCGCCGCGACACGCTGAATTTGGCGGGGCGCGGGGCGCGGGGCGGGACGCGGGGCGGGGCGGGCGCGGTAATTACATCGTCATTAGCGGGCGGCGGCCTGGGCGGGGCCGCCCCTCTCCGAGCCGCGGGCGCGCGCAGCGGCGCGGCGCCCCACAGTCCGCTCCGTGCTGCCGCCGCGCACGCACGCGCATGTCGCGATCTGTCGAACCCGGTGATGTGAGGTGGCCCCCGCCGCTACCGCAGCGCCGCGCGACTTACGCGCTATTTTCGCGAACGAGGAAGCCAGTTGAAGGCTCGAGAGCCTTCGAGCCGGCAAGACGCCGTCCACCGTGGATCTGAGGTACGGCGCCATGGCGGCGACCACGTACATGCCCGCCGAGATGGACCTCGGCAACATCGGCGGGTACCACGCCGCGTCGCCGCGCAGCGCCGCCGAGCCGGCCGACATGAAGTACCAGCACCACCTGCAGGCGGGCGGCTCGCCGTCGCCGGGCGCGCCCGTGCTGGGCAACCCGTGGGCCTCGCTGCCGCCCGCCGACCCGTGGGCCATGCACCCGCACCACTCGCACGCGCACCAGCCCGACGTCAAGCCGCACGAGCACCGCCACCTGCAGCACGGCGGCTGGCACGCGCCCGTCGTGGGCGCGCACTACGGCGTGGGCGCAGGGTCGCCCGTGCCGCTACACGGCTACCCCGTGCACCAGCACCACATGCTGCGCGACGTGCAGCCGTCGCCGCACCTGCACCACCACCACGCGCTGGAGCGCGACGCGCCCGAGGAGGACACGCCCACCAGCGACGACCTCGAGGCCTTCGCCAAGCAGTTCAAGCAGCGCCGCATCAAGCTCGGCTTCACGCAGGCGGACGTGGGCCTCGCGCTCGGCACGCTCTACGGAAACGTGTTCTCGCAGACCACCATCTGCCGGTTCGAGGCGCTGCAGCTCAGCTTCAAGAACATGTGCAAGCTGAAGCCGCTGCTGCAGAAGTGGCTGGAGGAGGCCGACTCGACCACCGGCAGCCCCACGAGCATCGACAAGATCGCCGCGCAGGGCCGCAAGCGCAAGAAGCGCACCTCCATCGAGGTGTCGGTGAAGGGCGCGCTCGAGCAGCACTTCCACAAGCAGCCCAAGCCGTCGGCGCAGGAGATCACCTCGCTGGCGGACAGCCTGCAGCTGGAGAAGGAGGTGGTGCGCGTGTGGTTCTGCAACCGGCGGCAGAAGGAGAAGCGCATGACGCCGCCGAACACGCTGGGCGGCGACATGATGGAGGGCATGGGGCACGCGCACTACGCGCACGAGGTGCACGGCTCGCCGCTGCAGCACTCGCCGCCGGGGCTGTCGCCGCAGCACGCGCTGCCGCCGGGCGCGCACTCGCTGGCCGCGCACTAACAGTTCGCCCCGTGGGCGCCGCAGAGGCCCTACTACGCCGAGTCGCACTAGGGCCGCGAGCCCGCGGGACGGCGGCATGTACATAGGGCGCGAGCCGCCGCGCGCCAGGACGCTCCAGTTCTGTTAGTGACTGATTGTGACTATGTTATGAAGCCAGTAATCGTTTGTACGCGGGCAGCGCCGCGCCGCAGCTCCCAGCGGTAAGTGGACACACCCGCCAGCGGCGGCCGCCCCCCTATATTATGGACGATTTCATCGAATTTATTTATAGATATTATACATTAAACATTAACGATGTTCATACATGCCTACCTGTCGTAGGAGTCATTGTGGTGTGGATTACATTTAAATTGTTGCTATTACTGTAAATGTACGATTAGTGACGTGGACGATGTGAGTCGGGTCGGAAGCTTCCTCTGAGGGTACGAGTCGAGTCAATAGGTGCAATTTTGTGTTAGAGTCGCGGCCCGCCGACCGCGCGGTAATTTATTAAAGTTATATTAGAAGACAATGCAGACACGATGCCAAAATGGTTTTATTCCTGTTTTTCTTGTTTTGTTGTTTTTCGTTTGTATGTATTTGTGGCCAATCTTGGTACTTAACTTGTAAAAATAAGTATTTTTTCTATATAAAAATAATGTACCTATGACGACGTATATAATGATATATATTAAAAAGTTCTTTATAGAAATTGAAATATACAACTGACTTTTATTGTATATTATGTCCTGACGGCATCTTTCGCACACACACACGTACACAGCTTGAGCTATAAAGTTTACCAAATACGTCCAATGTTAATGGAATGTGTCAATATTTCCATGTGTCTGGGGGTTATAGTTAATTCGTTAGTTAGATTCGATAGGTTGGTTAATAAGTAAAGAAAATCTAATTGTGATAAACTGTCTGATTGTCTGCGAGTGTAGTCGCGGGCCCTGCGCCGGTCACGGGTCGCCGCTATTTGTTTTGCGTCAGGTAGGCTCGCCGCCGATCTCCGATCGAGCCACAAAAAAACGTATTCATAAAATATCCCAACTCTGGTTCGCATGTTTTTGTGTTGCCATTGTAGATAAATAGTTTTCGGTCTCTGATATACCTGTTCGTGAGTTTTTTATTATTTTTTGTCCATAAATATCTCTGATTCGTTATTTTATTCAATAAAAAAACTGTTATATGACATCTGATGACAATGCAGCCCCTTAAAATCAAGTTTTTCGTGTAAACAATGATTTATTTACGTTTTTAACTGTAGTGTTAATAAAAAAGTGAAATAACACCCGAGTGACGCTTCTGTTAGCCGTGTTTAATTATTAAACTACAATATCTATGATTGAATTCAATTAAAATTAAATAATATCGCGTCGTGTAAAGTTATAAAATTACGACTGACCGAAAACAAAAATAATGAAAGTGATTGAAAACATAACTATAATTTACCTAAATAATTGTGTTATTTGCTGATGAGTTTGATGATTCTGAGTTAGCCTAATCACAGAAACCATTTTTCTGTGCTTTTCTTGTCTTTGGGTTAAAGTCCCGAGCGTGTAACATAATAATGTATTGTTAAGCTACATTTTCAAGTGTCTGTAATAATATCGATTACTGTACCAAGAATACCGTAACATTCCAATAAATAATTGAGCACAATTATGTAGTAGAATAGGAGTAAATTATGGCCAGAAAAAATTATTGACCAAACCGCGTCGAATAAAAATAAAAACTTAGTATTTGATTGATCGGCAATACAGCTTTCTCCTGTCAGTAGTTTTATACAGGAGTCGTAGAGTGCGAACGCGAAAAAACTTCACGCGAGTCTCAGAGAGACATTCCGAGCAGCTAATGAAGCGTCGTGAAGTGAAACCTCCGAACCGACGAAGTGACACTGACGCGACAGCCTCCGATACACTCGCCCACTCATCTATACAATATTACTATTACTATTGTTTATAGTCATCACTTAAACCAATTGAATCTCTTTCCGATTATTTATTTCTGAATAGGAAGTGATGGTGGCTACCGTAGCCTACAGAGGCTCGTAGCAACTTGGACAATACTTTCGCTATGCTTGCCTTGTCTAAATCAAAAGAAAGCAATGGAATTTCCACTCAAACGTAGCTGACTGTACACAAACCACTGCATAATCATTTTTTTAATTATTTATCGTCCGCTTCTGAACTTACATCGTAGTATATACAGTGACAGAATACAAACAGTTTTAAAATTCAATTTCTACTTAAATACTTGTTCGGTTAGAAAAAATATATAGTAGGCCAGTTTTAGCTTAATAGTGATAGTTTAATAGAAACAAAACAATTAAAAAACGGTGTGTAATAAATATCTTAGTTCAGGAAAAGTGCAAAACAAATGTTGCTAAATATTTGTGTATATTTCAAGTTAAATTTCAAAACTCCGTGAACCCGTGAACTCGGGAACGCTTGCGCAACGCGAGCGGTAACGATCTAACATTCCGAATGGTCACAACATGCGACCTTTATATTTTATTAATACAAGGTTAATGATTAAAAATCAATGAAAACTGTTAATTTTTCGTGTCGCAATGTTTTCCACACAAGATGAGAACTCTTATTAATCTTTTAAGCTAGTATCTGTAGCATAAACAGTTCTTGCGACGGCACTTAAAAGTTATCGTTTTTATTTTATTTTTAATTTTAGTTTGATATCATTTGAGCAACATAATGAAGTGTTATTTTTTAAATTATTTGAATAACCATTTGGGCATTTAAAGATATAATTGTAAAGGGCCAGTGGCATCACCGCGGGCATCTAACGTGTATCACATTTCATATACAGCATTCAACTAAAAAGTTTCAAAACAACCTGCAGTTGTATAGATTGTGCATCGTGTTCAACCAATGTATTGTAAATTAGACTACACAGGTTTCGTTGGAAAACTAACTGCCAGGGCGGTGTCGAAATGGAAAAATGGAGAGATAGATATTTGCATACACGAATTTGCTCAATTTAGAACAAAACGAGACGGTTTTGTCGCTTTTTAAACTAAACGTAACGGCCCTGACGGAATCGCCGGACTGATTTAAGTTAAGCGAATAAATATGTTATTTATTTAATGTGTAAAGAGGCGAGTGGTTCATTGGTGGTAGTGTGTACGCTTATGGACACTGTTTATTTTTTATTATCTTATTATCAAAACTACGTTTATATGTTAATAGTTAAAGGCAAAACATTTATATAATAGTATGTAAATCATACGCAGCGGTCGTAGAGCGGCCGCTGCAGCGCATGTATTTAACGAGTCCTTTAATAAAGTCGATAATAACAATAGATTAATTGTCAAGAATTACTTCTTCCATCGGTAAACGCAATGTAAAAAAGTAATTAATTGTATGATAGAAGTAAAAGTGTATAATTGTCGAGAAGCGGCGCCCGCGCGCGCGGATTGCAGCAGGCATTCAAGATTAGTTAGTTGTGTGAATTTATTTTAAAAGGATGTAACGTCGATCTTGTGTAGAAGCTCGATTTCATAATGGTATTGTAAATATGTACAAAGTTAAGTAATAACGATAGTAGATTTATACGACGCGATGGGACGGGTCTTGGTATTTAGCGAGTGTTCTGCAGATGTTTAATTATGAAATAATTGTAACGGACGTTCGGGGACGATTATCGAGTGCCGGGCGGGGTTCTCAATCTGATATAGTTTTGTTTTATGAATAGTTTCAAATCTTTGTCCGTTTTTCTGCGTGGATGAAATATTTTTAAAAAGCCAGCAGGTGGTGCGCGGGCGGCGTCCTTTGCGCGTATAAATTTATAGGCATGGTTTTGGTAGCGCCGCTCTCAGCTGCGACATTCCTTTTTTACACCGCGCCCGTCGGTTGTCGATAATCGTTGCTCAGCGCTCTCGTCTCACGTGCACCTACACTCGGACTGGTTCCCAATGTATATAGAGTACAGTTAAACTATAAGCTATGTGATTGCGCAGTCAGCGTAACTTATGACGTTATTTGGACAAAATAAAGTTTATGTTTTCAACAATTTCTTTGTTTCATTCGTTGGCCTCGGCCGCGCGAACACACCTTTATACATTGCACCTTGTTCTTACAGGAATGCGGGTCAGACCGAGATAATCTATTTTGGCCTTTTTATGAACACACTGCGAATTTTTTATGTTACATTTAAATCAACACATTACACATTTTCTTCAACAAAATCATACTATTAAAAATTCATTTCATCATGCATGTAAACAACATCTTAAAACATTTTTATTGCCAATTAAATGTAAGTTGATTGTTTTTACTGTGATATCAAAAACATTTTGTCTGTTAGGTTATGTTATATCAAATGCGTGGAAAAATATAATCTTTATTACACTTTTCACATGTAGAGTAGGTAGGTATAAAACCGCTAATGCTGAATGAACATTTAAGTTTGCTATGTGCTTTACATGTATGTTTATTTTGACTTATGTAAACTCAGACATATAATATAACGCTGTGTTTGGAGTGGGCCCAATAACGTACAATACCTACATCTACTTAATCTACACTAATATTACATTGATTGACCATCATTGAAAAGTGTTAAGTTCCTTCTCTTGAAGGGAATATGAGAAAAAGTTTTTACATGTAGAACATAAAATCACGCTTATAGATTCGAAGGGGTATGTAGGCACTTAGAAAGACGAAACACACATTTTTCTTGCTTGATGTGGTCGCTGTATAACAGGGGGTTAGTCTGTTACCATCCACAAGTATTTGCTGTTGATGCCTCACATATACCTAACAACATAGTCGGTATAAATGATTAAAGAAACTGTGTTAAAACTATTAAAAAATTAATATATTTAGCGTTACTCCAATGTATGCATATTTGGGTAATAAAGCTATTATATTGTGTCGCGCCTATATTGTGTTTATCAGCTTAGAAATGATGCTTGTATTTAAATCAGTAGGTATATTAGTTGTGACCAACCCGTTTTGAACATTAATCTACCAATTTACGACTTTGGATCAGGATGTGAGAGGCTGCGCCTGTACCGTTGTATCGCTAATATTCAATAACTTATGCGAAATATTTGTTGCTAAGAAAAAGTCTTCTATTTAGTAAAAATATTACTGGTATCAGCTGGTTTTCAACGAATCTTAATTTATATCAACCTCATTCAAATTTAACTAACGTAAGACTAAATTAAAAGTCATATCTCTTTCATTTATTCAGTACAAGAAAAGGACAGCGTCAATTTTGACAGTATTATAACTTTAGTTCATGTTTTAGAATAAGGAGCAATAACTTTCGGTTATTATGTTGTAGACTGCCTAATAGAACATCGCGTTTATAGTGAAGAATTTATCCTGAAGTATTAACGTTCACATTAACAGTAGTATTTTCAAAACATTTCGTTGAATTGTTTCATAAATTCTTCGGTTATCGCACACGAGAACCAACCGAATAGGCAATGAATAAGTATTATCGCTAACACACTACAGCGAGCGATTAGAGTTTGTTCACTTTAGTACAGTCAGTGACATAAACCAAAACAAAAAAAGACAAAATGTATTTTTTTAATGTCGCAAAAGTCCAATTAAGAATGTACAAATTAACCTGTATTTATCTATGCTTGGTCTACGATAAAATATTTGTATTTGTAACATGGCAGAGGAGGGAATCTTTCTATAGACCGTCAACCACATCTCAAATTACTTGTGTAAATTTTGTGTGTAATTTTTTTTCTTTCTTTTCATACTTGTTTTTTTGTGATGCAAGTACTACAAAGACAAACCAAAATTATAAAAAAAATATTTAGGCTTCTGTCGGTGATAAATAGTGTTTTTTTTATTTTTTATAACATAATTCAGTTTTTTTTATAATGCAGAGATGTCGGTCTTATATTTTATCATCGAATTCATTATATGTACTGATATTGTTTTTTAGAAACGGATAAAATCGTTCGTTAAAAACGTTCGTATATCAATAATATTATTTATTTAAACGATTGATGCCTATTTTAACACTAATCCTAGCCGAGTCGTAGCCGTCATACATGATTAAAAATAATTACGAAATTACAATGTATGAATGTATCGATTATTATGTCTAAGTAAATTCCTTAAATGCAAATGAAACACCTGAACATCAGTGTTTTCTTATAAAATTGAATAATAAAATCACTCATATATGTAATAATGAAAAGTCGAGAATTATAGCGTATTTATTATAAATGATGTGTTGATCATAGGAATATGTAAATATTTGTGAAATACTAGAGAAATCTAACTTTCCAAATGTATATTAATACTCTCATGATCTCGTCTATACTAAATCTTCATTAAAAGCCTAATGCGACGGATCCTTGACGGAGGAATATGCATATGGTTAACGTTTATTGATAAATATTTTAATATTTATAAAAGATTATAATTTGTAAAAAAGTTTTTGCACTGAGATTCATATTAGAGTATTGATTTTAAAGGCATATCAAAAGTTTCAACATACACCTAATACGGTAATTTTACAAAAAATATTGATAGAGTCAGTTGTTTTTTAAATATTAACAATTTTTAAAAACATAATTAAAACGCACACACTCGGTTCAAAATAAAAGTATCTTGTATTCTCTTTTTTATTTACCTGCAGGTCACATTGAGTAAAAGTTTTTAGCAATACGGGACATAAAGTTACAGCTAATTTCTTATTTCATACAAGAAGTTTCAAGTCTAATTCATTCGTACGTTAATAATAAATAAATATTATTTACATCAAAATTTTAATTATTATAAATGTTTGGAAGGTAACGTTGTTGTTTAAATTATTATAGATAAGGATTTATTTACTTTTAAGACTCTTTTATCTATCCATGTATAAATTCATAAAATACCACTCCACTTGCAACGATCCTGATCTTGCAATCATGTATTACAACTATTTAATAATATTTTTTTTTTGTGTCTTATTTTGGAAACAATCTTATTGATATACCTACGTCACAAACAAAAACGAGAGTACTATGGTATAAGTCAAATTCATTATGAATATAGGAAATGTTAGATATTTTATATAATTCAGGTTAGATTATGATGACAAGGAAAATTAAACAGTTAGTCGGTAACTTCGCATAACATTAAAAGATATTTTATTATATTTTATCACGAAATTAACATTGGAAATACATAAATTCGTAGCTTTTTGGACAGTAAATGGCACACTATAGCAGTATCATGGCGATATTATAAATACCTACGCATAAGTATCGATGACGTTAGGGAAAACAACTAACGTATTGGGAGAAAAAAAATCACAATGTGTGTAATACTTAGTATTTTATACAAAAGCTATTCTAAAATTATTTTATTAAAATTTTTCAATTGATACTTATTTACATTATCATTGACAGATAGATTATTTACCCGACAGTCATCAACATATGAAAGTAGAGAAAATGTTTATTGAATGTTGTAAGAAGCGATGACAGATAACAGTCAGTAGACAAGTAAAAAAAATATTATAAAAAGGATTGCGCTACAATAATTAATTATACAGATGCAGATAATTATTAAACGTACCCTTAAACGTAAAATAAATAGACCTAATTATTAGAAGCAGAAAAACCTTTTCATATATTCTCGACAAATTCGACGTAAAATTTTACACAATTTTCGTATTCCCACCTATGGATTTCATATTCGATATGATAAAAATGTTTACTTCTAACGCTTGACTTGCTATGAGTGATTATTTCTAATGATACTAACAATTTTATTAGCATAGTCGTTAGTCATTTATTTTCGAAATAACTCGCATAATCATCACATGTTTCTCCAAACAGTTATCACAGGGCAAGTCAGGCCACGCACCAGGCATAGTGTCGGGAAAGCGATATATCCTTTTGTCGACATCAACAATCAAATTAAATCAAAATCAAAAATAATTTTATTTCATAGGCTAAACTTACTTTACTTAAAACCGTCAACATTACACATAGCCACATTTATTATACTTCAAGTGAATTTTAATAATAAAACTGACAAAAATTCACTGCCGCGATCGCTTGTAGCAAATACATCCACATAGCGCTTTAACTGTGGTTATAATCGATACACTCAAACAACGGGCAATCCACTAAATACCTCGTTATACTTACATTTAAGCCAAAAATTCTCACATCATATCATGAATTATGCATAATAAAATGTGTACTTACATACATAGTACACGAACACGTGGTTCGTATGTTTGAAAACAAAAATATATATGTCAATTATGATTTATAGCTTATTCATAGATCTTGTTTTTAATAATTATGTCGTCGTTCGGTATTATTTCAACGACGTCTTTATTCATCATATTATTATGTTTTTCTGTAACAACAGAAAAAACCATAAATTATATCAATGTTTATTGAGTACCTACTGTGTTGAAGAAATTTATTGAGAAAATGATATCACTATATCTGAGTAATGATGATTGGTGCGAAATGTATATGCAGTGTGAGTAGGTAATGAATATGTAGGTATGTTATAAATATGTTATACACTTCAAGTTTTGTAGTCTTACAGCCTTCTTGTTTTTTGAGAAAAGACGTTATAGCTATATCATAATAAAATTTATTTCAGTTTTATATAAAAAGCGAGAATAACGCTACTAAAAGGAATTAAGAGTTATTTAATGTTTCTGTAATATTTATATTTATTTTGATGTTGGCTCTTCGTTGCCAACGAATTTTTAAATGTTTTAAGTTATGAAAATTTGATAATGGAAAATATCCCTTTAAAGTAAGTTATTTACTGCTTCCTTGCGTATACATACTAACTAACTGACATGACTTTATACATCTTTTCCATTTACTTTGCGCCGGAAAGGCACACTATTTTTAAGATTTCACTAATCAATTACGAATGAGACTTAAACTGCAATTATCGAAACAATAATTACGTTTTTATTGCCTAATGCCTAGATACAGCGGCAGGCGGCAGTGTCGCGTGATCGCCGCGGCCGTGACCCGCGTGGGACCGCCTGTGTCTGTACTAATCACAACTCCACAATATGTTTATTGAAAAACGACTAAAATACGTGGAAACTCGACGCTGAGTGACGTTTCCTGATGACTTGAAAGACAACTTGTCAAACACTCTCCTGGCAGCGCGCGAACTTTCAATAATTTACAATTGAATTTCTACTATTTATTGCCAAAGGTTATGTGCTTAAACGGGCGCTTACCTCATGCAATGCGAAGTGAAGACATTTTATTATTATTAATTTTATGCCAAGTGAAAAATTATAAGTTTTAAAATGTTCGTATTAATCAAAAACATTAGTTAAGTGCAGAAAATACTGCATAGAAAAGAATTCTGTAAATTGTATAAAATGTATTGTTAGAGGTCTAGGTAATCTAAAATAATAAAGCCCATTATATATATACTAATTGATTTTCCAATTGAACACCACATGTATAAAGTAGCATGAAGAGCTACCTAGCATATTATATGCAAAAATAAGCTTGTAGGTACAAAATATTAAAAAGAGCTTACTCATTAAAAACAGTGCAATTTGAAAGGTGAAATGAACTTAACGATGATGTATTTGCAATAATAATGGCAATAATAATAAGGTCTTACAGAATACTATTAACGAATTATGCCATAGTACCTAAAATATTACTCTATTATTTCCGGTGAAATGTAATAGCTAATCATATTTGCATGAGTTAATTACAAGATACAGAAATATTTTGAAATTATTGAAATAATACGTAAATGTTTTACACTGAAAAGTTAAAATTTATCATTACACAAGCTACTCATAAAAATGTTTAATGAATAAAAATGATGCAGATTATTAAAAGAAAAAAATAACAATAATTTTATTTTATTAAAATGTGAGTCGGTAATAAGTTTTCATAAACATTATCTATATAAAGCCTGGACTTATTTTATAACATCGCATTACCATCACGGTAAAGATTAAAACTGATGTTTAGTATCAATTATCGTGGCATTATTAAATAAACTTATTTCATTAAGAGAAAATAAAGGTAAATAAGGTTTATTTTAGTAGCATTTCGTGCAGTATTTTACCTTCGAGCGAGAAGCCAGAGAACACGTCTCTGTCAGCGCTCAATAGATGGCGCTAGGAGTCGTAGGGAGCGCTAACTACGGCCTGAACTTAAAGTTTTCAGGTGTTTCTATTATTAAATTTTAATGTATACGTGATTATTTGTTACAATATTATTTATGATAGACTTGCGAATGAACATTTAATGAATAAGTAATTTCTTTTCATCTTTTTTTTTCAAAGTAATTTTTTATCCTGTCGTAGTTCTAAAAATGAAGATTTTACTGGTTTCTTTATAACTAATTAGAATTAATACAAAACTCGTTATTTGTTTGCACCAGTTTATATAACAAAGCAATATATGAACGTTCTTGCTTAGTAACATAGCTGTTTAATATTTCAAGAATAATTATGCGATTTGAAGGAATTATAGGTTTTGATTTTGAAGCTTCCATTATTAATTTAAAAATATTACACAACAACAAATAAATCTGGCCTAATCCACTAATTGAGTCATGGTCGTGTTTTGAATAATTCGTTTAGTGATGATGATTGAAGGCGATCGGCGACGACTTCCTGCGATTTGTGGTCTAGACTAGTAATTGTGTTGAGCGGCCCTTCCGATGGCCCGTTGACATAACGCGCTAATAGACCGCGACCATGTAACACTGGACTGAGAAAAGTTCTGTCGCGAATTGAGCGCGATGACATTTTCCTCAGCTATTATCACTATGAGAGCTTTAAATTTATATTGCATAATCATTACCATACACAAGAGATAGGTAGAAATTTTTTAAGACCTACATTTGCCTGGTACTGACTGACTTCATTCGCCTGAGACTGTTGCCACATTTAACCTGATTTTGCCTGTCATCAACCTCAACAAAAATATATGATTACGCGTCTATCAACGAAGGTTAAACAACCACATTTCGCTTAATATGTCTAAGTCCCCATGTGACAGATGGCGAGACTCTTGCCAGGTACGGTGTGTGGTAAGCGATACTTACAATCAGCTGTCATTATCATCATTTCAGCCTGTTACCGCCTACTGCAAGGCATAAGACTCTTCTCTCTTGTTCCAATCCATCCAGTGAGATCCGCACCCAGGTCTTTCGCTCCATGTCGTTGACCTCATCGTCTTCCCCTTGTCTCGGCCACCCTTCAGTTAAGGACGTCCACCTGTCGTCTTTAAACCTTGTCAAGTGTCTTGTCCACTGCCCCTTAAGTGTCAAGTTACGCTTGCCAATATCCTGGAGCTTGGTCGGTCGTCAGATCTCTACAACTCAACCAAAGCAACGGAATCAATTGTACACTTAAGTTTTATTCAATTTTAATGGTAGAGGGGGTGAGATCAAACCCGCGACCTCTTGTGCGAGTGTAGTTTTCTTACTCATCTAGGTATCACTTCTTAAATATCTAAGTCCGTACAGTATTTATATTACACTATACTATACTTACAGTTACAACGGTAATTACCGTTTTAAACTCAAAAAGTTTTTAATGATGACGGCAAAGAGTAGGCATACCATAATCATAATTTATTAGCTGCCAAATAACTAAGATATTAAATTAGCAGACGTGCGCCCGCGCACCCTCACAATTAGTTGTTACGTCTCATTAATATTCATACTCCTCCATACATTATTCAGCGCAAAGTGATACGTCTGTGGTTAATCATACAATCTATCTTCACCATCTTCTGATTGTTTCTCAGATTTAAGTTTCTGGGCGCGCGAAATTTGCAAAAATTATACAGTTATTAATTGGTAAAATTATATCTAACTGTTTAAACATAAAAGCATTTTTATCTTATTTTATTTAGTCTGTAATCCCTTAATTCCCTTCGCTAGGTTTTTTCCTTATTATGGTTCCGTATTACCTGTAGATATTTCACACTCAATTCGGTTAAGGGACATGGCTTTTATATATTTTATCATAATATACACTATATATTTTAATATTTTCTGCACAGGACAAACATGGCCTAAACTACAAATAGGAAATAGTGGCTGATTGCATTATGTAGTTATGAGAAAATGGTTTAAATAATTGCTTAACAATATGTCTTTGCTACAAATCAGACAGCAGATTTAACAATCTACTTCTAATGGTAATATTTACCGTTTAATAAACAGTCGAATAGTAATTCATATAACTCTCACATAG
Source organism: Parapoynx stratiotata (assembly GCA_910589355.1). Lineage (NCBI taxonomy): Eukaryota > Metazoa > Arthropoda > Insecta > Lepidoptera > Crambidae > Parapoynx > Parapoynx stratiotata. The sequence goes on along the minus strand of OU342462.1, from coordinate 18,568,856 downwards.
TTAATTATCGACACTTCTCAGTGGCTGCACCGCATCACTCGAGATAATCGAGATAATTAGCCGATCATACGTCGATCGGAAATCACTCTCGTTCTCAATCGGGCATGATTTACATAATGACATTGTTAGAGGATGCAAATAAACGAGTTATATGGTATAACGGCTAGGTGAGGCATGCGCGGGAAGGAGACCGATGCGTGCAAAGTCTAGAACCTGAGAAAAGACATGGGTTTTTATCCCTATACTCCCATCGGAACCGGTAATGCGCAGGTGAACCCCGGGATGCCACTAGCGTTAAATAAAAATGTCCCGGGTTCGAGCCCCCGTTCGTGTTTAATTTTAAAAAAACAAACGCTGGTAAATAGCAAATGAGTTCAAAGGCGAAGCAGGCGTAGCCATCACAAACTCGCTGGTGCCGGTCACGCTTACGTTATAAGTCGGAGATTGCGAGAGGGTGGGTTCAATTTCATTCTATTGACAATTTGTTCAAGACCAAAAAATGGTCATGAACGAACTTAAAATTTCTTTTTATTGTGATCTTCATACGAGTATTTTTATAAGGTCTCTTCTTTCACTTTTTCCACTCTAGATGGGAGCGGGACAACTTTCTTGATCAACATAATTCTATAAGTTATTATTATTTATTTTTCAGCCCTTTAGGATCTATAACACAGACGCGAAATTTATATTATTCACTTTGATGCGAGTGTATAATTGTTTGTTAGTTTATCTTCCAGAATTTTCCTACTTCATTCGTTATATTGAACAAACTATTTTGTAATATTAAACCCAATACATTTCGTTAACGTGTAGTGCATTCTGCTCCATCTACGCTCATTTGCCGATATAGAAAAAAATATGTTTAGCCAAACGAAGTGGTATTCCTTATAAAGCTGGGCTACTGGTTTTGATTAATGGTCTATGGTAATTATTTAGACCAGGAGCTAGAAGTTTCATTCAAACCGTTTTATGCTTCGGCCAGATTAAATTATATGGTTATTGTCTCATTAACACACGCCCACAGAATTAGAATTAATGTTGCATCAACAAAGAAAATGTTAACAAACAAGAATTGTTTGTAAATATTTCATTTTGGTTAATATAAGAGATTTTATAAAGGATTTGATTTTTTTTAAGAGGTCTTAATCTGTTTACGGGACTCAAACTCGCAGTTTCCGAATCAGGAGCTCACACATAGTTCCGACGGCTGTATTTCATTGATTGTTTATTGATTGATGTATTTGTGTAAATGTGAAAGTTGTGTATGAATAAAAAATAATTGTTACTGTCCTAACAGATTGTTAATAAAATAATCAGATTTGTACCAAAATGACAGAAATTATTTGACAATATCTCTGCAGCACAATGTTATGTGTTATGTCACAATAACACAAGGCAACCAACATCGTTAGTTTTTGATTTAAAAAAGTCATATTCATGTATCTATATTTTTGTATGCGGCTATAATTATGTAAGGCCTATCGCTAACAAGACACATAAGCCGCGCTGATCGGCCCCGCGGGACGCTCGTATTTGTTTAGGCAGCAAACTCCGAAACCCGCCGCGTAATAGCGCGCGTGGGCGAATCACTGACATGTTTCCTGATCATAATCAATTATAAACAGTATGTATACGTTTCAATATTACACTCTATGCAAATTTTTATGATTTTTTGTTTTAAACATACCAACCTACAAGCCTTAAATAAGCAAGTTATGCGCTTATGTTATGGACACTAGGTGACAAGAAACTTAATTATAATTTAATTTAATTATCCTTGTAGTGAACATGAACCTCTCAAATGTTAATAATGTGCAGGGACGGCGTAGTTTTTCTCTTTCAAAAAATTCTGTGAAATGTTTTAGACTTTCATAAACATGCGATAAGACGCATCTAAGCCGAATAGTTTTTTTTATTTAGATTTTTTGAATTTGAATTCCTTTGTGTGGCATTCAGTATTAAATAGAACAATTATTGAATACCTATACCTAAATGTTATTGATATTTTTATACATGCCGTAGTACGTATCTTTAAATTTCTATAATTTTAAACTTTCTTCGATTGCACGTTTCGTGTTCATTTGAATACCTACCACATGATAAGTTTCGTGCATTCGAATGCGCGCTGCATTTGAATTTGGAACTGTTTCCGTTTTTCTTTTGTTTTCTTTTTTATTCGTTCGAGGCTAGAGCGGTATCTAATAGCCAGCTTGAAGGCCGAATACCGTGTTTTTAAAGACGTTTGTGGTAGTAGATTTTGTTTGTTTAAACAAATGATATATAAGTTAATAAAATAATATTATTTTTTCATTATAAGTAAACCAGAAACTGCACTAAAATAGAAAGAAACAAGGAGACAGAGCAAAGGGATTTCTTTGGCTATTAATTAATCTAGTGTAGCAAAAAATATTAAACACAGTTAATTAATATTATACGCATGTCTACAAGCAAGATTAATTCAATATGGGCGTAATAAATCCACTCCAAATAAATAGGCGTTTGATATATCAATTAGACTAATGATTATTCAAAGATAATATTTTTAAATCGTAGGAAATGAAAAATTATACAAATGTGTGTCTATGGCTGGCCGTTTCCGGATATACAAACTGTGTTTTATTACAATCAATCAAACGACGTACGGGTTTCATTATGTTTTAAATAAATGTAATAATTGACAACTGGTTCCTACAAATAAAGAAATGGACCAGTTTGGCGATGGGTCATATGATTTGGTTGAGTGATAAGCCTTCATTTCCAATCAGCAGATCTTGGAATGATATTTGACGACTGATTATTGAAAGTTTTTTAACCTGTATATATGTGTGTTTGAATGATTATTGCAAAATGAAAAAGGAGCATAATGAGACGTTAAATTTAAATATGTACGTATCAGTGGAATTAGCCTATGACTCTACAGGGACCCCAGACCACTGTGTGAACCTGTGTTATGAGATGTTGTGTCACACTATTGGTACAAACTCCACCAGTGCACTATCTTTTATTGAATAGCGGTCAATATAGTCAGAATCCTAGTACCAACTAGTATAAACAGAAGTTACTCTGTTTGTCAAAGAAGAGAAGAGTTACCAAGCAAGCCATAATTACATTTAGTATGACGACTTTTTAAAGGAACTTTGTGAGGTATTACACTACTTGAGGTTCGTTATTTGCACAAATAAACTTTAGTAAAACCATCGTTTGCGACGAAATAAATCTAATATTTATATTAGAAAAACAATCTGTTAACAGCAGTTGCTCGAAGTGACGGACGCCCTGCATGTGCGATACATTGCCGGGCCCTCATAAGTTTCTAAATGAAGTTTTTGCTAGGCTTTGGCTTTAGAGTATCAAAAAACAAAGCTACATTAGCCCTAAGTCTTTAGATGGGTGAGCAAAATCTCTATGTTTATGATCTCGAGAATAAAAACTACTAACGCCGGTGAGCTTCCCATTGCATTGCCACTGTAAAGCAATTACACCGCAAATATTAGGAAAAGTTCGTTTAGAAACTTTTAAGAAACCCCGTCAATATATTGCCAAGAAGGAGAGCAGCTTTCATTAAAAATATTAGATTTATCACATCATAAACGATAGTTTTGCAGCTTATTCCTGCAAATAACGAACCTTAGCTATTTTATCCCTTACAACGTTCTTTGAGGCTGTAAGTCGTCATACTTAATGTATGGGAACGCTTCAACTTACAATTTTTAATATTACTACATTTTATTGACATCATATGTAACACCAGCCAGACACTTGGAATTTTAGTTTGAATTACAATGTGGTAATGAATTTTCTACAGTGCCCGACAACGGCAAAAGACTCGCACAAAACCTGGGACCTAGCCCTATGAGTATATGTTTTCTATGTGTAAAAAATATCATTCAACTTAAATCCTAATGATGTTGTTCAAGCCCCGCCCCTAAGCACACAGCGCGGAAGTCAACGCACTCCTACACTCGCCCAAACGACAGCTTTTTACGTTTGTCAACAACGCTGATTGTGTAATTACATGACTATGATTGAGTAAATAAGGTTGAAAGTCCTACGTTGGTTGACCTTGTGGTTAATTAGTATGTTACATTACATTCATAATTGTAATTTAGGTACAATGATTTCAGACAAATAAGTATGTTAGAATTTCAACACAATCTTAAATTGGAATATATGTTTAGTTGCACATACAAACGTAATAAGATTCGATCTTTTTATATTGTTGCGATTTTATGAAGTAAATCATACAAAAACATACACTTTACATTTTCACTCCAATTATTCTCGACGAAACTTATTTAAAATATATGTAAAAGTAAAAATTTTGCTTGAATACATAAAATTCTCTAATAGGTTTATGAAACATTGGCATGGAGAAATGCTGCTATAAAGTGCATGGCCACCCACAAACACAGAATATAATATGCATTAATTATAAAAAGGATAAATAACTCATACAAAGCACAAGTGCAGAATTATGCTCAGCCCAAACATTGAGCACGCGACCAGACACGTAATAAAGAATAAAGAATTTAAATAATTCAAAATATTTATTGTTAGTTTTGGTCGAGGATACGAGCGCAGTAACTAAGTCACGTGACCACTAGTTTATTAGTTTGCATTATAATGGCTAATTGCGAGGTGGCGTTTTAAATCTAGATATAATTCGTCGGGGCGTTTACTGCGGACGACACGATTTGGACCCGATATGACGGTACGACGCGCGACGTGACGAATGCTGATCTTCCCACAATGGAATTGTTTTTTTGGTAATGTATAGGTTCTGTGTAAGTATTAAGTTAGTTATTGTAAGTAATAAACACGCGTAGGCAGATACAGAAATACAAAACCACATGGCTTCAGGTGAGCCGTGTGAGTGGTGAATGAAAGATGTTACTTACAAAGTGGAGGATTCCTTGCTTTTTGAATTGGTGTTTTGTGTCACATTTACACCCAACAGTAAAACGATGGACGAGTATAAAAAAGAATAAGAGACAAATAATGCAGGTAGCATCTTCTCTGTATAAACTCTTATTTTGTTATGACAATTTAATGAAAAATGTGTCAAGTCAGAAGAATGAAAGTAAACCGTCCTCAGCCTATATACTTCTCACTGCTTGGCACAGACCCTTCCTCATGAAGAAACACATGAGGAGTATGGGCCGTAAAACCACCACGCTGGCCCAATGCGGATTGGTGCGCACAGACGAACGGCTTAACGTGCCTTCCGAAGCACGGAGGAGCTGAGATCACAAAGTTGTGGTCACCCATCCACGGCCTGACCATGACGAAGGTAGCTTCGTTTAAGCGTCTTAACCACTACGCCATAAAGTAAATGATTTGAATTAAAAATACAAATTGTTTCAACTAGATATGTATATCATCATCAATATTCATGAATAGTTCAGAAGCTTTGACAAGCAGTCGTAGAGAGATCGCACGCGATCTAACGCCCGCCGTTTGACAAAAAATATATCGTCAGTTGTAAAAGTATCGAGCGATATTTTGACGTTTATGGATTTAAGTTTTTAGTAGAAGCAAGTCGTAATAAAGAAGCCGTGCCTTTTGGAGGTCGGTAGAAAGCTGCCGTTTCACCGGGCGCCTCGGATCTCTGATACGGGCTATAAATTTATATGCTCGTTTGCTTTTCTCGAGGGAAATGTACTGTGAGCTTTGCTCCACTGGTTGACTATGTAGTTAACATTTATATTAAAACTAACTAACACGGCTAATCCTTTTTAATGACAAACAATAGAAAACAGGCTCGCAGATATGACGGTTTCGTTTTGCAGATGTGCCCTAACAAAATATTAGTTTTGTTGAAAATTATTTTGTGATGGATCACTCGTTTGAAGGATTTGACTGGGTCTTCGATCATCTTAATGTGAATTCTTGTAAACGCTCAAAAAAGTAAAATTGCGGTTTTATATGAGTCCTCCTATCGAGCAATAACTAGTGTGGTTTGCCGTTGGGGTAGCCTGCAGACGCTAAACAAATAATCAATTTAAACCAAATGAAGTCTGTTCTACCGATAAACTTAATCATTATTATTTCAATGGAATTTAAAGGATTTCCCTGTCAAGGTTAGGGATAGGCTAACTTTTTTTGTAAAATAAGATTTCAAGTCTCTGTAAAGGGAGAATTTTATTTAAAAGGAGGATGGGACCCTTGCAGAGTATCGTCCTTGTATCTTCTCTTGACAAGGCCTCCTTGATAGTGAATAGTAAATAGTATAGTTAATAGGATGAAAAAATGTTGAGGTATAAACAGGTAGTTAGGACATTCTTTGCTAATTTTATAATATTTAATGTAAAGCATGATTAAAGATATTATTAGAGTTTGAGTTTAATTCACCTATTTATGCCCAAACACATTAAAAATCGCAAGTTCTGCTGGCTTAAGTCAGAATCCGGTAAGAAAGAATTAGGTACACAGTGAGACGATGCAGTCCCAGAGTTCTTTTTTCGTGATCTGGTTTAGAGAGCTCTCCAACTGGTGCGATCCTGGGATCGGAGGAGGTGGAGAGCTGATAATCTCTGCCTTCACACTGAGACAAAGAACCTTTATGTCAACGGTAGCCGAGTTGGTAAGGACGCATCTCGCTCTAGAGGTTGCGGGATAATCCCACGACAATATTCACGTTTTGAATATCGTTTGCCACCTATTGTGCCCGGTGGATAGCAACAGGCTCGCTCCTGTTTGTAAACCTGTTTGTTACATGTAAACTTAACATATGAGGTGCTTACCCTCTGCCTCCTCCTTCGGGGATATAAGTTTAATGATTTGTTGTTGTTGTTGTTATGTTTATATCAATTTCACTTACAAATGTAAGCTAATACAGACACACAGTGTTTTGTAAATGTCTCAAACACGTAACATGTCTTAAATTAATACAGGCTAAAAGGCTATTACCCTGATGGTTTCAGTTGGCTGTTTTTCTTACAACCGTGAAGTCATTAGGGTTAACTGGTGTCCAGTGAAGGGGTTTAGGCTTACATCCAAGGTGCGTCACGCCTGCTGTAGGACTCACGAAATAAGGGCAGGTGTACGCTGCGCGTGCGCACGATCGTACAGATAACAGCTTTACGCCTCACATCCGCATAATTTTTTTACGGTGACAGTTTTGTTTTTATCACCATTGTTTACAGGGCTAAGGAAGTGGATATTATCTTTATTTAAAATTAAATTTTTATAGTTTATTGTTTCTTATTTCACATAAAAATTCGTCTTTAATTGCGCAAGTATAATGTTTAGGGTTCAAGCTAGATACATAAGTACAGACAACATAGCACAGGACCTTACAGTGCTTAATTTGGGTTACGACTAGTTGATGACGGTAAGATAAGTAGGTCATAATAATATTTATTTGGATGAAGTTCCTCTTCTACCAAATTTATCCGTTGCAAACCTAATGAGGAGCTCGGTTACGTAGTGGTTAGTAGGCTTTGCATTTCGATATCGAAAAGAAGCTACCTTCGTCATGGTCAGGCCGTGGATGGGTGACCACAAAAACTTTATGATCTCGAACTTCTCCGTGTTTCGGTAGGCATGTTAAGCCATTGGTCCCACAAACCCGAACTGGGGCAACGTGGTGGTTTTACAGCCCACACTCCTCATGTGTTTGTTTCCATGAGAAAGACCTGTGCCCAACAGTGGGACGTATATAGGTTGAGGATGAAACTTAATGATATGCAATACTTACAAATCGACAAGGAAGGCTGTGCATTCTTAAATCTAAGATAAGAGAAGCAAATGCCTGCGACAGTTTGGGTCTGTCACCCAAACTGTCGCGCGACAGTTGCGTCGCGTAAATCGTGGGCGCGTTGTCGCGGTAATTTGTTGCTTGTCGCCCGGCCTTGTTCCGGCTCGGTTGATGGCCTTTATTGATTCATAAATCATGCGCTTGACAAACACCTGCTGGTGTACATTTTTCTGATCCTCTCAAGGGTCGAAAATAAAACGTGACACTTTTACTGTAGCTCTGACCGTTAAGGTCGTACATTTGTGTCAGGAATAACCCGCTGATTCTACCTGTAAAGTTTTATGAGCGTAGTTTGGTGTCATTCATAATGATATAAGGTAATGAGAGGTTCAGATTAACACCTTATAGGTCCTAACCGAACCTGCTACCCAGTTCCTTGCCAACAGAGTGGTACGAGCTTATAATTTGCTATAGCAAGTGGTAATGCGCAGCCGTGGGTGTCTACAGGATAAAATTATCACGAAAAAGCAGGCATTTTCTGGCTGTCAATGATTTATTAACATTCATACCTGCTATTGATTTTCAAAAAGTCTACAAAAATAAATAGGTACATAAATTACTAGAAAACACTTTCTTGTAGTCAGCAGTAAACAAAGTAAGTAGATATTTATGTTTGTTACTTTCATATTTTTGTTACTTTCATACTAAGGTATTTTGATTACTTAATGAATAGTAGAGATGAAAAATAGCGATGAAATACAACATGACCGAACAAAGAAGTTATTAAAAATCTATAAGAAGCACCAATAGGTATTACAAGACTAAGCTATAGTCCAGGCAAAGTTTATGTGCATACACACCTGCGCTGCGCGTTGTCAGACATGGGGATTGTGGGTATTTATTTATAGTTTAAAAACAATAAAATCTTTACCAATTTTACCGTGCCTTAGCAGTCCTTGAAATGTTAGACAGTCACAAAATTACAGGGTACTATAACTTGACATCTTGTGTCATACTTTACTTAATTTATCTATACTTACAGGTATCACTGTGTACGTTGCTGACCTGAAATATTTATATGTAAGTGTACCCAGTAACATCGAGCCAGAACACGGCAACGACGGCAAAAACAGACAAGATAGAGGTAGTCGAGTCAATTCCAAACTTTTTAGGCAAGAGATAAAAGAAAAAAATAGCTAGCACATTTTTTGGAGTAATGTGTTTCAATGTTAGGGTCTTTCGTTAAATTAGAGTCTAAACGCGAGCTTTTTACGATATATCCGTCGAACGAGACGTAATTATGTTAATACAAACGGTATGCATTATAGTGATATGACATTACAAGAAGAAAAAGTTTATATTGAAAAATCTGATGGTATGTATATAATAGACTATTTATAAAAATAAGATAAAATATATCTTGACAGGAGTCTATAAATTAGACATCTGGGGACAAGAGGTCAACAATATTTCTAAATAAAGAGAAATTTTATGTCCTGGATTTAGAATGACCTCAGGCGTGACTAAGTTTTGCATAGATCACACAGGTTTGGGTCACACAACAGACTAATATAATTTGTTATAAAGATAGAGACAACTCTCTATTGCAATAATAATAGATGATAGAACAAACAATGGTACACAACTACAATATAGGTGAAATTATCATTATGAGCGATTTCTTATAAGCAATCTTTGGGCAGAGGCCGTATAAAATATACCATATACACTGTATACATTTCATTAAAAGTGTACTGTAATAAACTACGGGTATAAATCTCCTAACAACAACAAACATAACATAACATATCGTCAGCCTCTTTCCCCGAAAGGGTAGGCAGAGGTGTTAAACACCCACAAGATATGTTAGGTCCCCATGTAACAGGTGGCGAGCCTGTTGCCATACACCGGGCACAATGTATTAAGCGATATTCACAATGAACTGTTCATAAGTTTTATTCAAACTCAGTGGTGGCGGCGGCGGTGAGATCGAACCCGCGTTTCCCGCGGCCTCTCGAACGAGTAGTGCCCGGTCTGTCCCAACTCGGCTGCCGCTGCCTATTATAACTCCTTCAATGTCCTAATGACTCTGATATATAGTCATGCAGTGAATGACGATGTTATTTAAACATATTATCTTTTAATAAAAGTATAAAATATTTTGTAATAAGTTTTAAATATATTTAAGTACCAATATTTAATTCTAAAAATAGAAAATAAGACAATGTTGCACCGGTACAGCAACAGGACTCAAATACGTTAGGTCAGTAAGTAATATTAATAAAGGCTATAAATCTTGGGTGCGCCGGCGGCGATCAATAACCAATATTGATTGCGCGCTTCGACCCACAGATGTCGCTGCCCGGCGGCTCGCAGGTGACTCCATTAATTGTGCGCACGCGAGAAATATGCATCCTGCGCGGAAACGATACAGCTTGCGTGCTTGTGTTGGCTGGTGACCTGACTATGTTCTAGCTTCTAAATAAAAGTGCCCATTATGATTGCTTTGTTTAGTTATTATTCACAGACTGTCATTCTCTATGATTTCATGTTATCATTAAAACATTCAATTTTTATTTACATGAATATTTTTTTACTGCAACCACCTCAATATAATGGATTTCCAACTGTTACTATCCAAGTACTTATTACTATTATGTCAAATATCCAATTGTCGGCATCATATCTTTTCCTACAAACTCCAGCACATTATCAGAATCTCTATCATGTGGAGGTTCTTCCTTGTCCATTCCAAGCACACACGGGAATTTTTTAACCAGGAAACTATATAAATACATTACCTAAATAGTGCAATAATTTAATTACATTAAGAGTATGGACCCAGCGAACGCGGGCCAATCACGACTGGTTAGCATTGACGCATACATTATCGTCTGAATGGCTAGAAATTTGACGACTGGAGCTGACCAATTATGGATGTAATCACTTAGATTTTATTTATTTCTCGAAATATTGTCTTTGATTGTGCAGAGACAATAATTCTTGACATGGGACCGCAATTTATTAGCCATGAAGCTACTCTTCTTATCTTTTTACTTTTTACAAAATTCTCTTTCTTTACTTTTCTTCAAAGTAATTTTATTTATAGATTTTAATTTTAACACATACTACTGCGTACAACTCACTCATTCACTCAATTATTATTGTAATGCATAATATTTATTTTACATCATTTGTCTTCATAGAAGACACTTATGATAGAGATTTTTATCGAAGATACTCTTCACTCAATTGGAGAATGGTTCCTCTAAGTCTATTGGAGAAGCCTCATTATGCCTCTTGAGGGCTATTTTTCTTCCAGCGGGTTGTGACTGGCTAAATAAGCCTACACTATTTTATTTTTCATCCAGCGGGTTGTGCCATGTGATTAATGGAATATTTATACATTTCTATTTGCAAAACCCTTCCTGAATCACTTATTCTCGAGCAAAATCAGTAAGGGCTGGTTTCACCAACAGTTAAGTTACTGATCAATTACATGACAGAGAATACCATACAAAATCAAATCCAATTTTCAATTTGTCTATTGGATAAAGAATTTCTGGAGCTGGTGAATCCGTCAATAGATATCTTAAAGTAAACCACAAAGAATTTTGTAGACGACATCATTAATCTTAACTAAATAATTCCAGGTATAAGCTGTGGAGGGTAATATTGTTTCTCAGAACTCAAATTTGGGAGTGCAATCAAAAGTGAAAGTATTGACGGAGCGGCCGAAGAGGCAGGTGGAGAGGCCAGTATTGTTCAGAGCAAACAAGAAGCGTGCAAGCTAAAAGGCATGACCAGGCGCACGCGCAGCGTCTAATTTGAGGCGTCGCGTGCGCGCTCCACTTTACTCGAGGGATCAAGCCTAATGAAAGGGCAAGTTGAAATTTTGACAGGTGAGTCTTGTCCACTATTTGGTTAATTTCCTTTAGCATGTTGCAAATTCCTCAAAACCCTTTTTGAGATAAAATTTTGATATATTTTTTTTTACATTGTTCAAATTCTTGTATAGTTTTTCTAAGGATGTTTGATGGTTTTCCAAGAGATGACAAAGACATACAACTTGATGATATTTGATTGCCATGTATAGTTTCGATTTTAGCAAGATATATAGTTAACTACAATAATCAGTATCGAAGGATACAAAAAATGCATCCATGGCAAAGATTTAAAAAAAAATCATAAGTTACTATAAACTATTTGAAATATAGTAACTAATTTTGGACTATGATTTGATTATGAAAAGATTAACTTTATTCTTGATATACATTATATAAGTAAAATTATCAAATGGGATTCGAATAAGGACATTTTTATCTTATTTTTATTTGATAGACATGCTCACTGATAAATGATAATAGCCCATCAAATATTTTGATAACCATTTCACTATACCAGTTAACCAAGATTCCCGATGCTATCGCACCAGATGCTCACAGGTAGATTCGTCATCGCGATTCTAATCAATGAGCCTCGCAGGTGTAGAAAATGAATTAAAAGAAGCACAGACTCATGTTAAATGTCGTCAACGATAATGTACACTTTGAACAACCAAGTTTTATATAGTGTCGTTTTGTTTACAAGGTAGCAGTTTTGTGGCCGGTGCGTAGGCGGCGCGGCCCACGGACACCTGAGGATTTTATCACTAACTACTGCTGTCACGCTGCGACACTCGGTACCTATGATTTATTACTAGCTTTGTGACACGCTGATAAATTTCCTATCAATAATTTCTTGCTCAGTAATGATTTCCTGCTTGATATTTGATTTGATCCTAAGCTTTCGGTATCAAATTGCGGTTTGATATTGGTAGTGAAATTGTTAAAGTGATTTAAATAATTATTATGAATATATTTTGTATGTAAGTTACAAATTACTAGATCTTCATCATCTGCCGTAGTTTACACAAAATTTGTGTCAGTAGTAATATTGTTAGCCATTTATTGTACTACGCCAGTCAAAGGTTCATTCATTATTGTAATATATTTATTTATGCACACATTAAAATTAATACAGTAAACACATCAAAAGAACAAAGGCGATATATGCTGTGTTATGTATATTAGCCAATATATTATATCGTTAGAAAAGCCAACACCCATATCTAATGTTTTTCCACCGATTTTCAATTTAACAAAAAAATCTAATTCATCAAAGAAGATGAATTAACGAGATCCATTAAGTTGTTAGAGAACATTTGACGGATCTCAAGAAAAAACAAAGCGTCGAAGCCATCAATAGACGTGAGCACAACAAATAAACCATTAGGTCGACGGACAAACTCCACGGAGCGATTGGTATTAATTTGACAGATACCGCTCATCCCAATAACAGCAGGTGTTCCCAAATTGTCTATGATAAATATACACCATCAATATGCGGCCACCCTTCCCTGGCGAGGTTGAAGGAGCAGCTCTTGCTTTGTTCGGCCACTATTAGTGTCGATTACACGGTCTTCACGGTAACTAAACGGCTTAAGTGAAGTTAGCCGTTTTAATTTACCATGACTCGGTTGGAACTCGAAGGCTAGAAAAAAGGCGACTGAACCAAATCTGCGGCTATTAAAGAAAGCAAACTAACTGTAATGAAATTGTTTAAGCTGATTAAAGCAGATGATCATGAAATCGTGGCTCGTGTTACTAAAAACAAGCGAGATATATACTTCAAAGCTGGGACATTCTATTTGCTGTTCTGTAGATAACTGGAACTAGTTACAAAATCTTATAATTATCATTATCATCATCCCATTCCATCCCAGTGGCGAATTTAAAGCCACATCTCAAATGTGGCAATCCCTCAGCCCTGTGCTATCCATGTCCCTTGCAATCCCGTCAACTATACGATGTGTTGTCAAATCTATAAACGAAGAAGGAGTCCAGATGACTTCAAAAAGGTACAACTAAAGGTTTGCAAAAGTTGGAATACTAAATAATCCCAGACAGGAACACGTGTGTCACTTAGATACCAAATTAAGTTCTAAATGCCGCTCCTGTCCACGTAAAATTTCAAATATACGATTATTTCACATGGCCGCTTGGATCGGCCGCTGCTCGGACAAAATTAACTTTTTCAAAACCGGTTCTCTGGTATCGCAGAGTCCTTAATTGATTTTAGAAAGGTTATTAGTGAAACGATTTGTGTTGATTAACTAAAATCACAAACTTATAGCGTAAAATTGCGTATCGATAGTTACTGAGCTTTATATTTAATGCATCAATCTTTTAGATAAACAATAGTCTAAATTCTAGCAAGGTGTGAAATACTTGATAAACAATAATTATCACAACCTTAATAAAAAAATTAAGTACTTACCTACTGTGAGGATGAACAAGCATCGCATTTCGTGTACTTACCTAAAAATTAAAATATCGGTTTAGAAGGACTAGCTCTTGCCTATATTGTAAATGACAACCATAACTTTGAAAAATCAAAAACACATGTGGAATGACATAGTCTATGAATACGTTGTTATGTATCAAACAAATATTATAAGCATAAGACCATATTGGCATTATCTCATTTGTGTAACACAGCTAATGGTGTAAATAACCACGGAAACAATAAAATTACGTGAGCCTTAACACGATAATTAAGAAATGGACTTCATAAATTGACATGGTGATGTGCGCGAGCGCCGGTAAGTTACCGCTGGAAGCTTAGGTCCAACGACCATAATATTTTAAGTGCTACACGCGCAATAATTTATGTCAGCAGGATTCCTAATCCACGGCAATAAAGTGACAGTTGAAATACATTTGCTGGAAAAGAGGAATGTCGTGTGAAGCGCACGCGCAGGTTGCTAACGGCTCTTGTAGTTAAGTATAGGCTTTTAATTTTTTTAACGCTATAACGGCATAGCTTTTAAGAGATATTTGAACTTTAATTACATGTTTTAATTAATATTAAACATAATTTCTCTTACATAGAGGAATACGATTTTGTTTTAGTAGGAAAATTACTCACATGTATTTATTTGTTTTCGTAAAGTTTTGATGGAATTGGATTTTAACTCATCAACCACCGTGAACGAGAGGTATGTTTCAGGACTTTCAAGCTGTCGCTATCTCTTGATTTCCGGGTTCAAATCCCGAAAGAGTCCATTCAATCCAGATTTCCTAGGCTCGAGTCCCCTTGGCGCAGATGTTTATATATAACGTGATCACGTATACAGGCTTTTGAAAATACTCGTATTTAATTATTGTTCATAAAAGCTATCGCCATAGATCCCATAACATATCTCAGCCTTAGAATAAAGCTTGCTGGTAACTAGGGAACGGTTGGCATAATTTTACATTCGTAACAGTATGTAAAGATTTGACTTTGATTTACAGAGTTGTGCTGGGCTAATTAAAAACCAATAAAATTTAGATTGGATGCTTGAAGTGATAGAAAGTAGTCTAGTGTTCCCGACATCGGCCAGAGCCATAGATCCCACGCGCCGCCAAACTGGTAAGGCGGCTCTTGCGCAACTCACTACAGTTGGTTTCCAATTTTATGTTGACCGGTTCCGAACTTGTCTCAGCCTTCTAATTTCGGCTCGTTTAGATTGGAAAATACGTCGCCACGGAGCCCGCTATGTCCGTTTTCACTGTATCTTCGGTGGGCTGTTTCAAATGCTATTATGTTGCGAGTCCTCTTTTAGTTGTTTTTGTTCAACATTTAGACAAACAAGCTCACGACGGTAGATATGAATGCTTAGAATAGATGTGATATTTTAAGAGTTGCAGTTACGTTGCTACATGAGTTATAATGGCTCCTCTTCACTTGGGACGAACTTCGGTGAATGTTCAAATGTGAAGACGTATTCGTCTACATTTTTTACCGCTTTGTTGCTACACACAGCAGCGAAAATTCATGAAGTAAGGAAAAAGTAGAGGAATAGCCCTCCACATTTGAACATGAATTCGCTGAGTTTGTTCTAAGTGAAGAAGAGCCATGACGTTTACAGTACTTACATGTTAGCTTGTTCCTGTGAACGAGAACAGGGTAATGCACGCACTGCTGTTTTGAGGCAGAAAGTGGTAAGACCGAGGTACCCATCACGACCTTCACTCTGATTGATTTGCTTACTGAAATCATAAACTTTTCTATTAAAATTACTGAGTGGGTTGTAAAATATTGATTTAGTAAAATCGTAATAAGGAAAATTTTCATGGACATTTTATGGACAGTTTATGCGTTACTATGATTCGATACGTATTGACACTTTCTTATTTTATTACTCATTGGCTTTTGATCGCGACTTTGTATGGTTAATGTTTTGAATTTAGTAATAGAAATTGGAGTTTACATGTTACGTTAGACCTCTTTTAATACATTAGTTCAAATAGTAGAGTCTGTTGTATCAGTCTTAGATTGATCTAGGATATTTAAGATTTCGAGCTAAGATTTACTTAAATTATGAAAAATTACAATGGCTGTTTAGCTACCATCCTAATTTGTTCTAACTTTGAAATGAAACTAATATTACGGTGACATCAACTATCAAGGTACCATGACTAGGTAAGTGGTAGTCGATGACACGTCCGATTGACGGAGCAGGTGTGAGCGGGGCGGGGAGGGGGCGCCCACGCGCGCCTGTACAAATACTGTCGGCAGGAGACCGCGCACAAATCAACGCGCTCGGACGTGCCTCGGGACCCCCGGAGCCTGCGCAGGTTGCTAGGGCTGGCCAACACGTACCAGCTAAGCCAGCAAACGGATTGAGATGAAAGTTTTTAAGCTTTGGAATTTGAGAGAATCTGATACGTTCGAATATTTTGATTTCAATAATGAACATAAGATGGTTGACCAAGCTTCGTGATTTTCGTGAACCTCGAGAAAAAATGTTTAATTGCCATTGGCACTTCATACCACAAGCGAATGTTGATAGATTCAATAAATACGATCTCCCTGGTGGTAAGCGGACACATTATAGCATTATAAGCAATATCCACGCTACGCAACATTACCTACCATTACAAATCAAGAAAAGCGCTATGTTAAGATAATCCCTAGAGAGGTAATCCCTCCTGTTCAATGTACACAATTGATCTTCTTAAGTTTGAGGAGCTTTACCAGTCAACCTTGGCGTGTTAAAATTGGTGAGTGGAAGCAGCCCTTAGCGCCCCCCGCCGCGGGTCCAGCGCCAACATCTCTCACCTCCGGGGCTCCGTAATGAACAATATGAATGTGCCATTTGGCCGCCGCCCCGCACATACCTACGCACCTCTGATTATCTCAGATCACCCGTCAGAATGGACTAACGACGGATCTAGAACATTTGTTGAATCCTCGTAGACTTGTGGAGGGGTCTTAGAATACAGTGAATGTAAACAAATCCTTCATAAAAAAATCGCAGATGTAAGATATCTATAATCATACGTTTGACCACAAGCTCGACTGATGTAAAGAAGAGACCTAGGACGAAGCACTTGCACAGAATCTTGTATAATCACTCGTATTGAAGACCTTTTTTTTACAATTCTAGATGAACTGAGTACAGAGTAAGGGCAAGGAGTTCCTCAGCAGTACATAATAACTAGCAGCGGTGGGAGAGTTTCTACTAAGTTATTCAGCTCTACGAAGGTGTAATGTAATAAGATAATATTTATAATCTATTTCTCTTAAACGATTTGATTTAGTTTATTTATATATTTATTTAGTTATAATTACTATTCAATTATGTATTATCTTTATGAAATAACTACTTATCTTTAATTTAGACGGAGATTATTGTTTATCGATAGGTGAACCACAGGTGAACAATTTAAAAATAGTACATGCGTAAGAATTTCGCCTATGTTATTAGGCATTTGGAATCGAACGAATAAAACAAATAAAGCGATCAAATAACTACTTAGGTATGATAAGAATGAAGAAATCGCAATTTTATAATACCCTATACCTACATACATTATCCTAATATTTAATATTTGCTATTTGAAATTAAACCTTTTATGCTCGTATATAAAACATTATTTACATTAGAAAAGCGTTGGATAATAAGTTCACTTATTGAAATATTTTCTCTTGGTCATAAATTACACAATCCACAAAACCACACATTCCCAAGTGCAGTAACTATATCATAGTAGGTGCTATTACCTACTACAACAAAAGAAGAGATTTGAAGAACCTTCCACTTTATAAGCCAGCAATGGATGTGCGTTCTTTGTCAATGATACCGATCATGAAGCGATCGCAGTAACATTATAGGGCCTGGACCACAACTGTTCCGCGCCACAAAAACTGTACCAATTGTGTATTCAAATTAAATGACCATAAACGACCGGTCCCGGAGGAAGCGACGAAAATAAATAAACTATAAAATTTTCTAAACGACTGCCAAATTTGGTTGCCTATTAAGGGCTCTTACGAAAATTGTCCTTTAAAACTTTTTCTTTAGAAGGTCTGTGACAGGACTATTATATTATTAGGATCGTTTTAGTAATGATAGGGGCGAGGTACGCGACCTCATCGCCGCGAGCGGCTAATCGTGCTCCGACACAAAAACTTTGGGCACTTCATTATAGCTATATGCTCGGCTTATTAAAGCCCGCTCGGGACCCGAGTGACTGGAGTGCAGACAGTTGATTTTGCATTCCTTTACGCTGACCGGAGGGAGCCTCACAGCCGAGAGGACCTTACGGGAAACCAATTAACAAACGGGTTTTATCAAATTTGAATGCACCGGCGGGGAGCGGCGACCCACCGACAAAGATACGAAATATAGACCCAGAAACACAATCTAACGACAAGCAGACAATAGTCTCCGCAAAAAACGAAACCGAAAGTCGGGCCAAGGAATTTGGATTCGAAATTCGCGGATCGCATTTTGCAAATACTCTCGCGTGTTACTGCATTATTATTTAAGTTGGGTCTTTCAAAAAATGGCTCGATGGCCCGGTGGTGGTTTTTTTGGAGGCGCGTGCGCGGCGCATAATTGGCGCGCCGGACGCGCAGGAGCGCGGCTTTTTGCGAATCGCAGTGTTGCCGTTTGATAACCTTCGCTCGTAACGGACCCGCATCCTCGCATTCAGCGCTCCCGCTCAATGGATCGATCGCATTATGCGCACGCCGCGTCCGTTACTCATGAATATCGTTACTCATTTATGTAACAGCGCTAGACATCCGCAGAGATGGACCGTCGAGACAAGAAAGAACTAATTGTCGTTTATGTAAATAGCTTATAATGATTCCAAACGCAGTTCTATTGTTTGAATTAATTAATTAAATCACGCGACGTGCAATACGTACAAAACAATGGGACAGAGCCGAGATCGAGGGCCCGTAGCAGGTAAGGAAAGGGGTACGGGGCCCTCAACAGTCGGTCGAACCTTGCTCGGAGCGATGCTTGACCGCCGAACGAACTGTCTCGTTCCTTTTACACTACACAAAAAGTAATTTAAACGACGATGACGGGATCCAATATGATAACAGGAATCCCGTTGCGTAGCCTCGGGTGCGCTTCTTAGTGCCCAATTTTTGTGCTGGTAATGTAGGAGTCGGTGGGGTAGCTCAAAGTCTCAAACGCATTGGTTTCGTTATTGATAGCGAAGAAAATTTTGCATTACATCTTGGACAAGTGACCAAAACTTTTAGGTTCCTCAGTGCTTCAGAAGGCATAACAACCCTGCTGCTGTCACCGGCGCTGTTGTAACATTTGTACTTACTAACCTCTCTACCTGGGTGGGTGTAAACACTTCTGCTACTCCTTCGGGGGTAAAGGCATGATGATAATGTTGTTATGTAATCCTCTCCTCCTATACTTCTCATGCGTTTTTTATATTGACTGAAGACAGAGTTTGGCAGTGGGGCATGTATAGACAGATGACGATTAAGATAGGGGCAGCCAAGGGCTTCGGATGGATGATCAAAGTTTTGTCAGTGGCGAGCCTAACATACGAGGGGATCTAGGAGGCAATTTAGTGCGCTTCCCTCCACTGCCCCGATGTTGGCTCTGATTTAAGGGCCGTGAGGAGACCCCTTAAGACGGCTACTGTGTGACCTCGCCCAGCCGCTGCCCCGGGCACCGTCACTCGTCCGTCAAATGTCATTCGAGCCAACACAATGGATAGACTTTGCGAAAATGGTACGCGTGTCAGCCCCGAAGCACCAACAATGGCTCGAAAAAACAAACAATCGAATAGAAATCGAAAACAGCATTTCATTCGATGCAACTAAACGGGATTTTGGAAATCCGGTTTTTATTTTGTTTGGTTTGGTTGCCAGAGAGCGCCTCCTCCATGCGCCATTGTCCGCGCATCAATGGCGCGCCGGTGACAAATAATGTACTACTATAATGCGCAATCACAAAAAAACTTCAATATACGTCAAACACGAAAGCTCTCAGCTATCGTTAGATTTCGTTTGAGTTGTGAACAAATTGACAGAACAGAAACCTCAACTTGACATGAAGATCAACAATAACGTCGTATGTTGAATAAAAAATAGGCCATTGGAAATAGATTTGCTTGCAAGCAATATAGGAAACGATGTTGTCTTTGTAAGTAGATAACAGCAGTCGTGCCAAAGGCATTCACGTTCACAACAATTGCCTTGAAGTTCTGAACAGAGCCAGTCATAAATTTAATAAGCGTCTCCGTTTCGATTGCAGACATATCGCAAAAGTTTGATATTACAATTCGTATAATTTCGTTGAAGTAGACCACAAGATCGCTAGCGTAGATATCGCGATTGGTATCTCGCTGGACGCAGCCGTCACGGCACTGACTGACGCACAATGCGCGGCAGGTGAGGCGGGCCTTGCGACACCGTACGTATGTCTTATTAATACCTCCTCATTTATGGAAACACTGCAGTTGTAGACCTGGGGTCAAAAATGTTTAGAAATAAAATTGACTTGCATAAAACTATTTTAATTTTATTACGTTACTATTTAGATTTACTAAGAGAATATCTATTAATTACGTACTCCTCTATTTGCGTATTACTTTAATTATCTTTTAAAGTTTTTTAGTAGGAGGTGCGAGGAGGACTATTTTTAATTATTATTATAATATTTTAATCTTCAAAACACAAATTTAATAAAACGCTTTACTTTACTGCTACAAAACCATTCTCCGTATTGAAAGGAATCATTTTAAATAATACAAAATCATCGTTATTGATTGCATATCGATACACGATGGGAATTATATGTCAAAACAAAAGGCGCATGTTGCTTCCTTCACATTGTTTGAGAAAAAGGACGTTAAAATGTTGCAAAAAACTAACAAAACACCGTGAACTTCACAAAAAATACCATTGTCCAAAGGTGAGAAAATCCGCTAATTAACAGGTCGGAAGAACGCCCCGCGGGGCGACACCGGCGCCATTGTTGCTGCGCCTTTACTTCTCTGTAATTAGCTCTTACTATATTATTTTTTCAGAAATCCTCGACTCCATTCTCTTGCAAAACAGGGAAGTGTTTACGTGCCGATAAACCGTAATTATCGAAAAAAACTTCGCGGTCACATTTGTCAACCCTCAAACAACAAGTCATGATCCATAATTGTGAAACTTCCATGAGAATTATTTAAGCTTCGACAGTTTATGACACCAAAAAAATTGCGGGTCCCAAGATGTAAAATGTAAATTACAATCTGTGGATGACAAAAAAATTGCAAAGTCTTTTGTGCACGCGCACGTGCCAGGCCTTCTGTAATGGTTGTATAATTAATTTGTAAGAGTGACAACAGATACCTGCGCCGGCTCCTATTGCAAACAATCCGGCGCATGCGCCTCTCAGGTGCATAATCTTTATTTACACTTTTTGCTTCTACTTCCCCTTTGCATAAATTAAAATTTTTGCGATTGTTTCCGTCCATTGAAAACCACAAAAGTTACCATACATTGATACAATCTTGCATTTTGAATAATATTTCGATGAACATAATTTATTGTGTTTTGGCGCGAACACACATAGAAACAAGCTAAAGATGGGTTTTATGATGTTTGTTCGAACTAGTTACAGATCAATAAGCACTTTGTTATCTTCTGTAATCATCGCTACAAACGATTTCTTGCAAAGTAAAATGTATTCTTTCTCTTTATCGTTAAGCTGAAAATTGTTTTGTTCAAAACTTGTATGAGCTTCTTCGAGATTTTCGGATGCTGTAGGGTTTTGTGCTTTGTGTGTTTTGTTTAGAGTGCTTTTTAACTCAGCAGAAGTGGGATGTAGTGTCACCTGGTGGCGGGCAGCTGGGGTCGCTTTGTCTGGCTCATCACTTGACTCGCGAAAGGGATGCGGCGCCCATGAGAACAGCTAACGGAATTGTGGGAACTGTGCCCCCGCGCACTATCTCTACTACAATAGTAACGCGATATGCTCATTTTGTGATTTCAACAATTGGAATTAAAATATTAGGTGCAGTTATTTACAGACGAAGGTATTAAAATTTTCTGTTCACCTACTGGTGGAGGCAGTTACGTAACGTCGCCTCTCACGGATGAATCTGTAGTGGTTTTGAATTCTACGCTAATGCTACATAATCATGTATCTATATTAGATTAAATGTTTAATATATGGCTAAATAAACATTTTCATCGTAATTTAGCCGATACGTTTAGTTATCGCTAATGAGATTTTTAAACAAAATTATGTAAATGTAATCTTGCGGACAGTTTAATAGGAATAGAAATTAGAATAAAAAGATTTACTACAAAGAGAAACACGAACCCGGCCGTAGGTCGCGTTGCTGATTCTCTAATAGATCACAAACATTAACGCGCTCACAACAGGTTTTGGTGAGATCCGTTAGTGGTTTTATGTAAATTATTTGGTTTATGGTAGCTCCTAGTTTACATTCGAATACTCTAAACGAAATATACGCGAGAAATTGTGTTTTGTACCGCTGCGAGCGATAAAATATTGACTTCAAATTAAAGAAAGTATAATTTACTGCGGATAAAAACGATACGAGCTTAGTTTAAAGTTGCATCTTATCGTGCGGGCTCAGCGGCGCTCGCGCCGTGGGACTGGGCGACGCTGTTGGCTCATCCGATATTATTGATAACGGGTTTCAATATGTCACTAGGAAAACATTTATTTCATACATTATTGTCGTTAAAATTTGGATGCGGAATTTTAAATTAAAATTTCTAATATTGTTTCAAGGTGTTTCATTGAAACGAATGCTGGTTTAGGAGACTAGATCTTAAAATAAAAAACTGAAATTAATGACATAATTATCAGTAATTCTCTAATGACATTTTACCTCACCGTACCTATAGGATCATGCATAGAAATTATATCATTACTACTTGTATATTTGCTGTTGATATCATCTAGTTTGAAGAGCTATGTAATAGACATGTAAATTACAAAGCAAGCAAGAGTAGCATTAACTATAGTTAGAGACGCAAATTATCTTATTTCAATGG
The DNA here is from genome assembly GCA_910589355.1 of Parapoynx stratiotata. NCBI lineage: Eukaryota > Metazoa > Arthropoda > Insecta > Lepidoptera > Crambidae > Parapoynx > Parapoynx stratiotata. Next base: position 18,545,785 of record OU342462.1, on the reverse strand, counting down.
CTTCAACAACAGTAGGTGTTAATGTGATTTTGTCTTATTTTTTTTTTAATCTTTGATGTGTATTTATTATGATTATGATTTAACCAATGCATTAGAAAATATATAAAATTAAATGCACATAAAGTTATTGACATTATGTTTTATATTCCACGAGTGCTGCACATCTGAGATGAACTTCGAGAGATTTACAGTGCTCCCGTGACCACGACCAACATTAAATAATAATGTAAACATTTATTCTCACGCGAGGTACCGCAAAATATGTTTTGTATCAAATGGATCTTAATATATTTCTAGAAAACATGTTCACAGTCAATACTGCGCTTATCTAAAGTCTAACTAACAAGAACGTAGTTATCAGAGAAGACTATTGTCATTCTAATAATTTTATTCTGTAAAGCTACCAATAACGTGATTACAGGAATTTTTATTATGCAAGAACTTTGCCCCATATTTAAAGAACTAACGGCAGATCTCACGATCGAGTGCGGACAATCGATTCAGGACCTTCTTCACATGTCTGCTTTATAAATAGAGTAATAATTATTATCGTGATACATGTCAGCTAGTCAATACGGAATGTCTCCTATTCTGCATGAAAATAGCTAAGGAGGTTCCCATCGAGCTACGATGACCGTTAAAGGTAAATTGTCCGTTCAATGGGCGCCTATATCCAGTGGTATCAAAAAGGAATTCGATTACTATGCACCTTCCCGCATTAGCTCGCATTGTGGCGGCCGCTCGCGGCGCCCAAACTAGTTCCCGGCGGAACACCGAGATGAGCCAGAACCGGATGCTGGGCAACGGTCGCGGGCGCTAGCGACCGGCCCTACGACATCTTTTTGTCATCTAGCGCTGGCCCTTTCAGAGCCGAGCACTCATTCATCACGAGGAATCTGTATAATCAGCTGATAGACGAGGCGTCCTAACGGTCCGCCTTTGATCAATTATCCGATCGACTAGTCCTGCAGCTTCCCCTCTAACGCATTTTCGACTCATAGAAATGGAAAGCTAACCTGTTTTATTTCAATAACGCATGAACGTTTCTCGCTCAGGTCTGGATATATCCGTTTGAGCCGTTGTAACCAGAGATACAATAGGTGTTTTGGAGAAATCGACGGAGGATGCGAGACGCGGAGGGCGCAGATAATATCGTGTTTCGTGAACTGCCGATGTCTAATTTCCAATACAATGGGAGCCGTAAAAAACGCGCCTAAAATAAATGTGTCGCAGTGCCACCCTCTCCGCAGACAATGGACAAAGGAGCAGCGCGCACAATACGCGTGGGCGCAGCGCATTGTGCGCCGGCCTAGACACGTGTGCTCCACGGAAAACATGTAAATCACCTTATTCTCGAGGTGAAAGTTGAACAACGCACGAAAAGTAAAAGTCTGTGCGACGTCGCATCTGCCGACGAATACCACATTATGATAATCGGTGCGCGGCCGCGGCGGCGGAGGCCCTTATCACCCGCTACCTGAGCCTGATTGTGTCTCACAATGAATATAAAAAACTTGAGACATCCTTTTGGTTTCGTTTGTGCTTTTCAATAATCCACTTCAATCTTGTGTAACGATCATTGACATAGTTCGTTATGTGACCCTGTTCATTATTTTGTTTGATGCTCTGTTGAATGATGTTTGGAATTGATTCATATCGTGTCACAGTTTTGGATAGCTCAGTGTGAAATTATAGCTGTTCTACTTCAAAACTAAAATATGTATCAGGATTCTTTAGCGGCGGTTGCATCGCCTCGGCGTGCGATGCTCCAGTCGCTGAGATATGGCGCACTAAATCGTTTTTAATCATGTTTCTGATTGAATCGCGGCCGATAATGATCTTCGATTAGCGCGCGGGCAGCGAGCGGTGGCGGGCCTTTAACGCCATTTGTTCTTAATGGATTGGACGGTGTATTGATGGCGACCTCTTAAACACTAATTTGTCGGTTCTGGGGGTGCCGTATTAACTTAAGCGCCATATGTCGCCTCGCGAATTTCGACTCGCCGAGTGCGGGACCCCGCGCCGACGCCGGCATTTTAATTGTTCAATTATGTCTAGTATGGGGTCGCCGCGGTGGCACGTTACCTAACTTAAGTTATTGACTTATCTAATACAAGGAACAGTTATACAAAACAGTTTTATATAATATTGCTACGCGAATAATTTCTAGATAAAAACTTAGTAGAGGTTTATAGAATGTCAGGAACAGCCATCTGGTGGAAAGGTCGATCGTAAAACGTCTCTTTTGACTAAAAAAGCAAATGCATTTTGCGAACTGTAGCAATTCCTTCAGAAGTCAAAGGCCATTTGCTATTTTGGCCATAAAGCGGAGGGCAGCGTCCCGCGGCCATTGTGTCCCGGGCCGATTCGGCGCGCCTATTGTGCCGCGGTGTGGAGCCAAAACGTAAATAAAGGCAGATGTTACCGCACTCCAAAATATTGCCATTCGAATTTTCCAGCCATATTCCTTTGCTTCCACAAACAAAAAGCATCTTTAAGTTCTGATGGCTTGGTTCGTTATTTCCAACGCTTACATTTTTTTATGTGACGTTATCGTATGGTCGGTGGACGCTAACTCGGGTCGCGGGTGTGTGGGTAGTTTTACAAAACCGAAATAGTGTTGTAGTTTAATAAAAGCGATATTACAGGCGAGGATGTCATTGACAGCCGCGATCGTATCGTGATCGACGACGACTGAGCTTCGAATTATATTAATTTCTCTGCTCATTACGATGGCTGCTGGAACTAATTTTCATGTGTATTGAATGTTGATATTACTCTTGATGGAATGTTTTCTTAAGCATCGTGATTATTTCGCTAAGAGTCTGCAGCAAGAGCTCATCATTACTAAAATGAAAGTAAAAGATCAAAAGCAAAAATATTAAAGGTGTTAACGTATTCAATATATTTACATCTATTTAGAGCATTAAAATCAGTCACATATAAAACGGTCGTCATCTTCGGCGATTCCGCTTAAACTTTTGAAAAGAATCGTGTGCCATCAATTCCTGACTTTGTCTTAATGAGAGCCGATCCAGTTGTAACCACATCAGACCTTCCTAAAATACAGTTAATTTGAACATTTTAGCCGGCGCAGTGACACCCGTGTTGACGCAGGTGGTCGAGAGTGGCTCTATTTGCTCCGACACATGTGGACTGCCCGACATTGTCTTAGAAAACCTTGAAAAATAAATAAAGTATAGTATTTTAACGTAATAACTGTAAGAATTATGTTGTTATCTGATTAATTATGTTCGTGGGCATATTATGTAATGGTCGAAATTTTGCCATTGATGACTTTATTTCGATTTTGAAAATGGATTCAGCAATCTGCCCACCAAAGAGTAGGCAGATAAATGTGAATGCCAGCAATCTTAATCAGAACAGATGATGCTAACGTTGCAGGGCAAGATACCCTGTGTTCAATAGCTTTCTTCTAATAAGAGATTCTGAATCTGCTGAACCATAGTTTAAGTACTCTTATAAAGCAAACGGTAGTACTAATTTAACAACAGTAAAACAATGATAGCGAGACCCAATGAAGTAACTTTTGTGCTAAAGAATTAACACAAAAGTTATTTCCTGGCACTAAATCGTTTAATCAAAAACAAAGCTACCCTCGCCATGGTCAGGCCGTGGATGGGTGACCAAAACATCATGTTCTCGAGTTATTTTGTGCTTCGCCCGGTCGCTGTTGCAAACGTTTCTACCACGGAATAGATAAAGAAGGTTTCTACCGACCCGCCAGCATCGGGCCAGCGTGGTGGTGTTACGGCCCATACTCTTCATGTGTTGAGTAAGGCCTGTGCCCGGCAGTGCGACCTATAATAGACTGAGGACTGGAAATGCTATAATCAACTTTAAAGTGCATGAATTAGAGTTAATTACACCTAGTTCTGTTTAAAATATAATTAGGAATGTGCAAGCGTCCGATACTTGTGTCAAAGCGGGAGCCAGAAGCGATTGTATTAATTCGAATGAAAAAATCAAACAGCTCGTCCATTTGTCCGTCTGTCCGCTCTCACATATCAGCTGATTGATCGCTGCGTTCTACTCCCCCAGCCTCGGGAGCCACAGGAAATGATTTAGCAAACAATATTAATAGTCTGTAATCCATAAGTCGTAATTAATTTGGATGTTACCGTTCCATGTAGAAGTTGGAAACAACAGTCAATCCATTGCCTCTTAAAGGAGGGAAAATCTATTAGGTCCTATACCTATGAAATTGGTGTTTTGTATAGAGATTTTGGGGAATTCTGCATGTTCCATATTAACATTTTATCAGTTTTCTTCACAACGACAAATCCAGAGATAATAATATTTGGCATGTATCATTAGACAAGCTTTAGCAATATGTGTAATATCACACTTCATAAAAATTATTTATCGTTTTTTAATTGAATGCAAATAAAATGATGTATTCGGGAGGCACTTAAAAAGAGTTGTCTCCGTGTCCAATTTTAACACAATTAAACTTACAACAAATTATCAAAACAAATCAAAAGAGCTCAAAAATATAGTCTATTTTTAGACGAGGTAATTATTTTTTAGGAATACTCTGAATCTTAATAGTTACAGACAAAATACTAAGACAGAATAAAAACACCAATTTCATAGGTAAGGACCCAATATAAAGCCGTCGCGTCGCTAGAGCTATCATAGTGTTATGAATGATGGACAACGAAAGTATAATATATGACGAAAGAAATCTGCACACAGCAGAGATGCGAATATTGTGATGTGGATGACTTCGCAGTTACTAGAATGGACCGGATTAATGGATAATGGAATATTGGTCATTCTTCCTTATAGAACACTCAACCTATCGTGCATTAAAAGTGCAGTCTTGTTTCCCGAAAGATTTTTTAAATTATCTATTTGACCACATTGCCACACCACTCACGTGGAATGAATAATATTTTTACTAAGAGCTCCTAGCTGGAAGGAAATTAGGCGACTGTACAATTACCACAAAAAATCGGAGTTTCGTAATAAAAGTGAAGTGTACGAGGGGTCCGTAAGTTGCTAATTCATGAGCACATTACACTGTGGGCAGCGGCTCGGAACCGGCGCCCAGATGTATGACGTACTTGGTACACTCGGATTTATTGGTGGCTCGTATCGTATCATTGAATTAGTTATGCCTATAACAAATGACGTCCCTAACGCACGCAGTATTATTTCCGCAACGCAGGATTAATGTTTCGGTTTGTGATTTCTAATTTAATTTGCTTTATTTAATTACTAGCTGTGCCCGCGACCACATTCTTGTTGTCAAAAATTTTTTTGTTGGTATAATTAACACAGCATTGTTTTTTTACAAAAAGCTTAACATAACATTCCTACCTCTTTTTTGTATAGTTGAACTAAAACCTCGAGATCAAAATTATGAAAATAACATTTCTTGTCAGTGTCATCTGATTAATGGTTGTCGTTTGGTTGTCGTGGTAAATCTCTGTTGTCGTTTCATTATTTTACAATGCCTAGAAATTTTGAAATTCGAAATGAAATTACATTTTGACGGAATATGTCACTGAATACTCGGTCGAGCGGTTAAACGCGGTTTCACCCACGCGGTAGCCGTTCCTATCTGAATATCGGGATAAAATCTAGCCTATGTTCTTGTGTTACCTGTGTATCAAGACAGACAGACAGACTCCGTCAGACAGACTTTCGCATTAAAATATTAGAATGGATTGTTTGGAACACACAATTACTACTTTTAAAGGCATTTGTAAATATTTTCCATTTTTTATTTTCTATTTTTCAAGCATAATTTACTTCTAAACGTAATAATGGAGTTTCTTTACCTGCCATTGTGTGCATAATTTGCTCATGAATTTGCAGAGTCCCGAAAAAAGCACCAAAATAGAAATAGCATCTAAATCTAAAGTAGACCTTTCCTATCCAAATGTAAATGCAAATTTTGAAATTTTAAGTATTCAATAGCTTCCCTTTGGTAAACTATTTAAGCCAAGTCAATCAAAATTAAGGTATCGAATTAAAGTGAGGGAGGGAATGCCCCAACATCACAAAATTTTAAAAATCTCATCACGTGCGCACTCGAGGGTGATGAAGTTGACGCTCCACGTCTTGTTTAGTACTGCTTGTTTGGTTGCAAATCTGACAGTAAATAATGAAAGAGTGAAAACAAATCTAAATTTAAAATCACTCGTATCATACAGACTTCTACAGTGTTATGAATTCTTAAAAATGAAAAATATCCTATTTTAAAATCACTTGCTTCTCAGATATTGATTTCTGATACAGTTTTTCAGGGTAACCACGTAAAGATTTAAAGTAAAATAATGTTTAATGACAAAATATAAGAGCAACAGGCCTTTTCTGAAGTATAAATCTATTGCCCAATTAAACTACTATGATACAAATACAAATACAAAATCATTTATTTCCATAATATTCACATTCTTAAAAAGGTTGACCTTGAAAGAATGAAGATGATGAAAGTTAATTTGATGTTAATATCGCAACTAAGTAAGCAACAAAGTTAAGAGTGGTTAAACTGTACCACTACTGTCTGGATAATTTAATAGGTGCATTTTGACAGTTGTTTGTAGTGAGATTGATCGATTCCCATGCCAATGTAAATGCTCCATAAAGCTCACCTGTCAAAATGCACCTATACAATTATTCTGACGGTAGTGTAAGTTATCGTTGTAAAAAAACGTAACTTGAATTGTGTTGATAATGTCAATTTCTATAAGAAACGTGAAAAGCGCCAGCTGAATGTAGCTGAAATCACGTTTCCCATAAAAATATTCTTAACTTAACGTAAGTAATTTTTTTTACAATTACTAATATTAGGGGTACTGATTTACAACAAATATCTTTTAGGCTATGATTCGTAAAAAACACTGAGTACCTACCAAAACTCATCAACCGCGATCGAAGATGAAAATGATCTTTACTGAAATAAGAATAAAGCCAATTTTTCTCCCAAGCGGTTCATTCCCCAACCCTGCCACTGTTAATGAGTTAACTCAACAATCGAGTTACGGATGTTTAAGAATGTTTAGCGGATTGCGGCGCGAGTGCACTCGCTACTGTAATCGAATCAATTAGGAGCTGCGGGTTGTGCGGTCGACTGTACCGACACATTGACAATGTCGAAGTTCACTTAGAAGACAAGGAGAAAAAGCTTTGTGTGTTTTTAAATATGGAAACCTGCATCGTGCAGTGGTGGTGTTACGGCCCATACTCCTTAAAATGTTTGTTTCCATGAGGCAGGCCTGTGCAGTGGGACGTATATAGGCTGAGGAGGAAGAAAATATGGAAAACGTTATTTAAGTTTGAGTTTTTAACTGATATAATATTTATTTAATATCAAGATTGTATTGATTGAATTATAATTATTACTCTTCATTCACATAAAATCAATTCTACAATTACTTACTTAAAAAAAAATAGCTTAACTCCTTAAACCTAACCAAAAAAACCTTGACATTCAAAAAGAAATATCAATATTTTGTAAAGTAAACTAATTCTTTTTTTTTCCTGCCCTAGCTTCACTTCAAAGTGTGGTTGGTGCAACATGCCTTGTTCTTCCATTCACCTCCGTCATTAGTCCGCCCAGCATCCATTCGCTATTTTATCATATTGATCTCATTTTATATAATTATTATACAATCAATCCGCCGCTTTAATGGTCTTTCTCTTATTATTCCTCTTTTATTTCCTTTTTATATGCTTAGCTCTTCTACTTATTTATTGTTCCTTATCATCTTGTTCGTTCTTTCTTCTTAACGTCTCCAACGCTGCCTTTAAACTTTCTACGTCACATGAAGCATCATTGAAAAATAAATCGTTATTAGTCTTGATAATTTACTTTATCTGGCTAAGCGCGTTGATGTTTTTGATACGGGAGACTCTATGTGATAAGATAATACACAGCTGTTTAATTATATTGTAAAATCTGTGCAATCTCACAACAAATGAAGTCACGTGCGAACCGTAGTCAATAATTCCATATTCCGGACTATAGAAGTGATGGAATGAATATCTTGATTAATTGAATTTTAAAGTTAGTTCTTGCGCGAAGACAGATTTGTCATTTATGATAAAACTATTGTAGAAAAATTGGCCATATACCGCATTTCTGTGTGTATATGATTGTGTATGAAACTTATCTTTTTTGTATGGTAGTTTACGCTGCTACGATTTTTTCTAATAAGAACCTACGAACTCTATAAGCTAATCACGGCTTTTACCTAGTGAGGAATACTAACCTATTTGTCGAATAAAAACTAAAGGAATTAAAATAGAAATTAAAGGTTACGTCCCCCACAGTGTACACAATAGAAGTATAACAGGATTCCGCGCGGTCGCGGGCGGCCACGCGCGCATCTGTCGGCGCCGCAAAAAACGACCCCTGATTAGACCCGTACCAGGGGTCCGAATACTAGACACTTTACCCGTAAACACCGCAAAACAATTTTTCATAGAGAGCCGGCGTAAACTGGATTTGTCAACGAAGTGTAGGAGATGGTGAGTGGTCACGCATGCGTCGGAAAGTGATGTGGTAGTTATTGATGTAAAAAAAAACATTTCACATTTCGCCTGATGTCTGTCCCTAGTAACAGGGGTGAGCCTGTTGTCATGTACTAATAGTTATCAATACTTAGTTTTACTATTACCTAAAAATCTTGTTTTGTACATAACTCAGCTGAGAGACGCCCGCTGCCAGACAGGTCTACCCAGGGATCTCCACACACTTCAGTCGTCATTCCAAAGCTTATTAATATATTATCTACTGCGCTTTTGTGTTTGTATGTACATTTGTGGACACTATGATACCTACAGCATTCCTTAAGTCTTATTTATTTATTTATTTAACAATTTATTGTACACAGAAAAACATAACAACGAACCGACAAATTAGAAAGATAGTACAAAGGGTGTGGCCTATTCCTAACAGAAATGTCTCCTAGCCCACCTGCGATAGTCTTCTTCTTTGTAGTGCCTTCTTCCCATTTTTATTTGGTTTCAGCTCTACATGTCTTCTTCTTCCACTTTCTACTATCACTCGCCAAGTCAAAACTATATAACTGATTAAAAATACACGCAATTTAAAAATCATTAAAATTCATGCCATGTTGTCTTCAAACTCCATTTCTTGATTCCATAGTAAGTGTCAGCCGCCATTAAATTGAGTTACAGAGTAACGTCATTAGAGGGTGCTCCCGCGCCGCGCTGATGAGCCATTCTTCTGAACCCACTACACTGTGGCAAGCAAGGAATACACGGCTTTGTTTAACCTATTTGTAAAATTAATTTCCCTTGTTTGTAGGTGGAGTTTAATTTTATGGGCTATGTTGGTTTAAGATTAATTATTATTATTAGGAACCATTTTGAAAACATTTGTCTTAGATAGTAATTTTTTCAACATACATACATATCATCACGCCTCTTTCTCCGAAGGGGTAGGCAGAGGTGTTAAACACCCACATTTCGCCAGATATGTTAGGTCCCCATGTAACAGGTGGCGAGCCTGTTGCCATGCACCGGGCACAATGTGAGGCAAGCGACATTCACAATGAACTGTCGTCGTCATCAGCCTAAATACGTCCCACTGCTGGGACAGGCCTTCCTGATGGAGAAACACGTGAGGAGTATGGGCCGAAACACCACCACGCTGGCCCAATGCGGGTTGGTGGACAGAAACGGTCATAAATGCGACCGAAACCAACGGCTTAACGTGTCTTCCGAAGCACGGAGGAGCTCGAGATCACAAAGTCTTGGTCACCCATCCACGGACTGACCATGGCGAAGGTAGCTTTGTTTTCGATCGAAGCCAAAGCGCACTGACCACTACGCCACCGAGCTCCTCACAATGAACAGTACATAAGTTTATTCAAACTTAGTGGTACTCGTACAGGCGGTAGGATCGGCCTCTCGAACTTAGATAATATTCAAGCTAAGATAATATCATAATTAATTTAACAGCACCTGCTTATATGTCACCGAGCGAGGTCCTTGCTAGTCTCAACCAGCCACCATACAAGGATCATCACTTCATCTTTCTGCGTCCGTCTGAGCTGATATGCGGTGTTCACTTCAGAACTCGATTACTCCACCGGCTATGAGTTCGACGGCCGATCACTGCTATTATTTTTAGTGGGTATATTTGATATATTTGACATTTCGTAAACATTTTCCACTTTTGCTGCCTCTTCATATATGATGTTCAGATCGATGTTGAACATTGCACTAATGGCTTGGTTTTTGTTCAAATAAAGTTTTATGAACTGTCCTAGACTTAAGGTAACATCTTAACAATTTCTAATTTTGTTTCGTTTAGTCTAGTTTAGAAACTACTATGAAGCCTGTAGTTACCATATAAGACTTGACTTTCACGGACGAGTTTAAAACCTACGTTGCTATTCTTTTTTTTTTCATTTATTTTTTCTCTTAGTTCACGCTTCGTTTACAGTGGTGCAAATAAATGAGTAACAAAGTGCAGTTGTGTCAATGTCAGTCAGTTGTCAATGTCACCGGTGACAGCGCCGTCAGCCGCCTGCGTCGCCGCGCGAGTTTTAATTAATTCGTCACACACAAGTTTTAATACAATTATTGTTTTGCAATCACACTAATTACAGCTATTGGACTATAAGACACATATAATTCTCTCAAATAAGCTGGATAATAGAAGGTTAATGGTTCCAGTATTTCTAAACATGTCCATTGTCAACGTGATCGACGTAGACTGCAAAAACAACGACAGTCGGACAGAAGAATATTTATAATATTGAAAAGGAGGATAAAAGAACGAGAGGAAAGAGTATGGGTCTGTTTGTCTCTTTAAATCTCTAGTTCTTATTTGAATAGCTATGTAATTGTCATTTTTAAGGGCATTTTTTTTTATTCAGTACCTTTGTTGAGAGTAAATAAATAAAACAAAAGTGTTAAGATTATGTAAACTCTAACGAGTGATGGCAACGTAACAAAGAATGTGACCTGTCTGGTATTTTCCTAGTACACAAAGTCATAAAGTTTTATAATAACAATAATAATAGGTCTACGTAGGTACGCATTCTTCACACCGCGAGAGCTTACATCGCATCACCGTCTGCGCTGCATAATGATGTAGTAATTACAACACAATAAAACATTGAATAACTCCAGGTGACATAAACAAATAATGCTTCCACACAAAACAATAAACATGGACATTATACATTCAAATCTCAAGTGGCACAGTAGCGCCACCTATAAAAACTGCGGTCATTGACTCCGACAACAATGCGTAATAAAATTATAATGCCATTATTTGTTTATCAATAAACGATTTGCATGTGTTAAGTGCAGCCGACTGTAGTGTTTGACTGGATGCGTGTCATAACGCGGATTAGCATTTGAATGCGCGGGCGCACGAGAAAAAAAGATGGCCGACGATTTTCGCGTAACACTATTGGCGCCCAAACCGGTGCTAAACTAACTCCATTTTTCAATCGAGTCACACGGAAACGAACTATGTATTCAGAGCTTGTAGGCATCTCGTGCACTTAATGGAGCGATCATGACACTGATTAGTATCTTCATTTCTATGGTAATGCTAACACGGTGAATCTAGCCGACGCGTGCGCGGGCGATTTTTTAAAGGCATGTCTGAGGTCGGGCGTACCAATGAGCGCGATTCGGCACAAAGCGCACCTGCGCGTACGCGCTTCTTGCTGCTCCTTTTAATGAGCTTAGTTTCATTTCCGCTTGTATGGTTTTGTAAGAATAAATTTTAATAGCTCGCCCGAAAGTGAACCCGCCTCGAATATATTTAAATTAATTACGCGGCTAATGTGGCGACGGCCCAAGGACGATTTTTGCATATCCTCGTAACGGCATACGCGCCGCTCTTGTCTTCGGTGATTTTCGATACTGATTTATTTGTTTTCAAGTTTATGCGCATAATTATAATAAGAGCAAATGGTGCAGTTAATGACTATCATCTGTACTACAACCATTGCCGTAGGAAATGTTAAGCGGTAGTAGCGAAATAAAAAAATATGTTTTGTGTCTAGGTGGAGATCTATGTCTAGTTGAGTTTCCTAGCAGGGGGAGGCCATGTCGCCAAGCACCGGGCACCGTATGCGTGTATAAGAATTCAAATTTAAATACAAAAATTATGTTCTCGTTTTGTCAACTACTTAGTTTTGACCTATTTGGTTTCCAAATTCTTTTTTTTTTCTAACTAATTATTGTCCTGTCCTAAGCCTATATACGTCCCACTGCTGGGACTGCTGGGAACAGGCTTTTTTCATGGAGAAACACATGAGCAGTGTGGGCTGTAACGCCACCATGCTGGCCCAATTCGGGTTGGTAGGTAGAAACAGTCGCAATAGCGACCGGGACCACTGGCTTAACGTGCCTTCCGAACCACGGAGGAGCTCGAGATACAAAGTTGTGGTCACCCATCCACGGCCGGACCATGGCGAAGGTAGCTTTCTTTTCAATCGAATGCCCAATCGTACTAACCACTACGCCACCGAAATCCTCGCTGTTAATAATTGTATATACGTATATTTTTTTTACAATAAATTAATCAATTTTCAAAGAAAATTAAATACCCACTACACTTTTTTTCCTTTAAAAAATATTTTAATGGACATACTATTATTTTCTTTTTTAATTGCAAAAAAGTTCTAGAATTACTTATTTTGGAATGACGAGTGCGCATTGCTTCTACATGAATATTTTTATCAGCATCCGTTTATAGTTCACAAATCAATGTGATGTTTGGACAACGGAATTAAATCTCTGCCTTGTAGGGATGGCCACCGGTTTGTCATGGACATCTGTACAGACCAAAAACTGTCAATATTGTTCTACCAATTTTGCACTTTATGTCTTATATACTAAGGTTGAAAACGTTCACAGTTTTGTGACTTGATACGCTGTTGGTTGTACACTCATGCGCATGCATCTGCCCCCAAAAACAGGTCTGCGACAAGTACACTAATTTAAATAATTCCCAGCGTTACGTAACTGGCAGAGACGGGACAATTCATCTCACGAAACCGTTATCAATGCCAAATATTTTTAGAAAAGGGAAGAAAAAAACTGGTTAGAATTTTTTATTATTTATAGTGATTTATATTTTTTCTAGTTACATACATAAAATCACGCCTGTAATCCCCGTAGGGGTAGCCAGAGTCCAAGGAGTACTGTGTTCCTTAAGACCACATTTAGCCATACGAAAATTGAGTTTGGTCAGATGAAAAATGTGGCTAGCTCATCGCCTACAGAATCACAGACCCAGTACCCAGTATGCCTTTTACGACATGCTAGGAAAGAAAAGCAAATTATCCCGGGCCAACAAGGGACAATTTTTTTCTAGCTCTTGATCGATAATTTAATAAGTCTCAGATTTCTCTTAAAACATATCTTAATTTAATACTAACATGGCTGGCATGGCAACTTGTAAACAAGAACAACAATACCAGGCTATTTATTAAATTACTTGTAAAATCTGGAAAAAAATTAATAGGACCAAAAATATTTTTGGTTTTAAATAAGTATGATAGAAAGCCACAACGTACTATTCACATAATTTCTTAAGGAATTTTCCTAGTTGATTATGGTAATAAAAAAATATTTTTTTTTAACAATATAATAAAGTAAAACATAATTTAAAATGAAATAACACTATATAATGGTTTGATATTAATTTTGCAATGCTGACCAGACGAAAACAAGTAAAGTCAATAGCTTGGTGGTCTTATAAAAACTATTTCTTATTTAATGCTAATTTTAATTAATCTACAGTCATAACAATTATGCATACACGTATGTAAGGCTTTTAATATTTTTGCTTTTTTTTAATCTATTATTTTAATGAAGACTCATTACATGTACCTACCTACATTAGAACTATACAAAAAAACAGTTTTGTTCGGTTTTGGATAAACTATTTTTTTTTTGTATTGTAAACTACTTACATTAAGATCGTACAAATAAAAATTCTTAATTTTTGATATGCAAATTTAAAAATTTGATTAAAGTAATCGTTCACGTAATTCTGTGTGGACTGTACCATTGGACAGTCGGAAGGGTCAGACACAATAGCGTGTCCCTCGGCCGCTAATAATACCGACACCCTGTTAACTCATCCTGTAATATCGTTTTTATTATTATCACAATTGGAAATTACTTGAATCTTTACCAGCTTTTTTAAAACACTTTCTTTAATATTTGCTTTAGAAATTAATAGAAAAGACAGACTTTGTGAGTTGTACAAAAGTGTTCCTCATCACTAAGAGCGATATGTATTTAGCAATCAAAGGATTACAACGCATAAGAAAGTAAAAAATAATATTGTAACTTACATTATTAAAACTGAGAAAATAAATATGATGTAAAATATAGCAGCATTTATATTGGGTTTTTACCTATGAAATTGGCGTTTTTTTTCTCTCTTAGTATTTTGTCTGTAACTATTTAGATTCAGAGTATTCCTAAAAAATAATTACCTCGTCTAAAAATAGACTATATTATTGAGCTCATTTGATTTGGTTTTGATAATTAGTTGTAAGTTTAATTGTATTAAAATTGGACACGGAGACAACTCTTTTTAAGTGCCTCCCGAAAACATCATTTTATTTGCATTCACTTAAAAACGATAAATAATTTTTATGAAGTGTGATATTACACATATTACTAAAGCTTGTCTAATGATAGATGCCAAATATCATTATTTTTGGATTTGTCGTTGTGAAGAAAACTGAAGAATATTTAGTATGGAAAATGCAGAATTCCCCAAAATCTCCATACAAAACGACAATTTCATAGGTAAAGACCTGTTATACAGCTTTTTAGTCTAAACACAACTTTTTAATTTGATTGGTTTTTAAAATCGAAACTAATTATATGAACCACTTCTTCAACGCGTTTCATCTAATATAATAGAAATTCTTTATTATTTTCTTATACTTAGCTCAGCAAATGACTCAACACCACCTGATGAGCAGTAGATGAGTCCATGCACGAAGGATGCCAGGCAGCACCGTAGTGCCTGGCTAGGTCGGGTAGCCCTGGGACCGGCTCGGAGAATTGCTTCGGCAGACCCCGAGTCACTCCCACGGAAGAGCAAAGAGGGTCTATCGGGGAGTTTAAGTGGGTATTCATGGCCAACGCCGAGCGAGTCCCACACACATCTACCGCCTAGCCAGCGGTAGGTATGGACCGCAAACTGGATTTGGCCTCGTCAAAATAAAAAAAGGCTGCGCCGAAGAATGCAGCCCTAATCCATCTTAATGGCTCATAAGATGCCTTTTCACGCCTCTTTCTAAGGAAGCCATGTAGGATGGAAGGAACACGTATACCGGAAGGGAATTCCAGAAAAGAAACAGAAAATTAAGTCAATAACTTTTCCTTTGCAATGTTTTGCTTTCCCTTCTAAGTTTGTTTTTAATTAGTATTAATACCTGGACGTCACCATGTAGTGACCATTCACCACCAGACATGAGTTGCATGTATTGCAAATCTCCATAAAGAATACGTCAAACACACAGTTTTTACGCGCCGCTCATTACTCAACCTGCCGCGTTCATTTGTTCGACACAACGAATAAGCTGCGCTTTGTCGACGGACGGTTATAAATTGAATTTTATCTTTTATCTTAATAAACTGTTTTATTGCGAACAAATGCACTTTCTCAAAGGTAATACATGCGTGGTAGGAAGTTGTGCGATTTTACAGCTGAAAGTGAAGATGACGTAATAGAAACATTTGATCTGTATTTGCCCCAATGCTGGGCATAAATCTGCGAGGAGGCATATTGAAGTGTATAATAATAAATAAATATCTTCAGAAATTCACACCTATCAACTAGCCCCATTTTAAGCAACTAATGCTGCTTGTGTTACGGATAATAGATGACGGATAAATATAATAGGTTGGGGAAAAAGTTTCTTCGCATTTTTTAAGAAAATTCGAAACATTTTTTAGTATAGTTTATTTACATTTAACTAAAGTATGTAGGTACAATTTTGTTCGATAACTTTTTGCCATCTTGTAGGTAGGGACATGATCCCATTGCTATAGAAATTTTGGGACTTCTGGTCAAAATACCGCGACAAGTGGTTTTGGCAGTCCTCTCGTGATGTTAACCTGACACTGCCTAAAGAATTCTGAAGAGACCGAAACAGGTGGAAATCTGAAGGTGCAAGGTCAGGACTATACGGTGGATGCATTAACACCTCCCAGCCAAACTCTCTTAATTTTTGCTGAGTGGCTAAAGATGTGTGAGGTCTAGCGTTATCATGATGAAAAACCACACCCCTTCTGTTGATTAATTCCGACCGCTTTCTCTCAACTTCTTGCTTTAATCTCATCAGTTGTTCGCAGTAGAGTTCAGAATCGATGGTCCTGCCTGGTGGTAACAGCTCAGAATGAATAATGCCCTTCCAATCCCACCACACACACAGCATCACCTTGTTGCGAGTTAACCCGGGTTTCGCCACAGTCTGTGAAGCCTGACCGGCCTTTGACCACGACCTTTTTCGCACGTTCTTGTCGTATGTGATCCACTTTTCATCACCAGTTATCGGCTTCTTCAAAAATGGTTCGGTTTCATTACGTCGTAATAAAGAATCACAAATGAGTACACGGTTCATTAGGTTTCTTTCAGTGAGCTCGTGAGGTACCCAAATGTCGAGCTTTTTTGTGTACCCAGTTTTTTTCAAATGGGCCAAAACTGTTTTGTGGTCAATTCCCAGTTCTTCAGCTACGTCGTAACTACTGACATGCCGATCTTGCTCCACTTTTTCAAAAATGGCATCCATTTTATCTGTAATAGGGCGACCAGAGCGACGTGCATCTTTGACATCAAAATTTCCGGATTGAAGACGCTTAAACCAAATTTGTGCTACTCTCACAGACACTGCACTAGGTCCATAAACATCGCAAATTTTTTTCGCGGCTTGCGTTGCATTTTTACGTTTTTTGTAGTAAAATTTTAAAATGTATCGAATTCCTTCATTAGATTCATCTTGGCGGTACGAAAAACAAATGAAAATCACACATTTTCCTAATTTGAATTTGGAATTATGTTCTTTAAAATTTAAACTTTCAATGATACCAAAACCAGCCAGATACAAATAGTATAGCCAAAGAGATTTTATTACAAGTTTATACATACTATAATGCGAAAAGACTTTTTCCCCAACCTAATATTTATTAGATAATTACATATAAATACTCATTTTATATAATACATAGGTATATAAACATCCAAGCATGGAGAACAAATGCCTGGATTCATCATAGAAACATCTGCCCCCACTGGAGATCGAACCCAGAACCTCTCGAGATGGCGATGCCTTGAGACCAGCGTACAGACCACTCGACCACGGGGGTCGTATGGTGGTAACACCATTATACTAATCCAAATTTGGTTGGTGAAAAGAAACGTTGCAATACAATTATCAAAGCAACGGCTTACTGGTTTCAGAAGCACGGAAGAATTCGAGATCATAAAGTTTTGGTCACCTATCCAAGGGTCAATCATATAATTTATTACTGGAGCTTAGTAGATGATCTCATCATCTGTGACGTTTGTAGATACAATAGGAAATCAATTGTATCTGAACTGATTTTAGCCACCTCACGGACGAGGAGATATAATATTATTATGTTTTTTAATGGGTTAGCATAACACAAACACACACATATATACATATAATCACGACTATAATCCCTTAAGGGTTAATCAGAGACTAGTTTGACGTCCTCTGAGATACGCCGGTCTCAAGGCGCCGCCATCTCGAGAGGTTCTGGGTTCGATCTCCGGTGGGGGCAAATGTTTGCAAATGTTTGTGTGACGAATACAGGCGTTTGTTCTCCAGTTTTGGATGTTTATATATTTATGAACATTTATATGTATTTATCTATTAAATGTATATATCTGACATCAAATATCCGTAGCACAAGCAGTATTAGTTGCTTAAATGGGGCTAGTTGATAGGTGTGAATGTGTGAAAATATTTATTTATTACTAGCCAAAAGCACCGCAAAAGCAGTTCATTGCCATTGTCCACATAGTAAGCTTAAAATCACAAAATAACTGATATTTGAGTTTTAAAGTGATCCGCTGTAACAAACTAAGCATTTAGCTTAGTCCCATGATCAGCGTAAAATCACGTCGGCGCCGCTTCGATGAAAAATGAATATAATGCCGAATCACTCAAAATCCACAAAGACACGGCGCGTTACCCGGCTTTGTCCGCTTGTCGGCCAAGAGATTAATGATCGGGGAACGAACGACATGCAAAATGTACCGTCACCGGGAACACGCCACAGCGTAACCAACCCACAAATGAAATATCCTGCACACTGGTGATTTAATTCAAGTAGTATGTGATTTAACTGCTCTGTGGTTCTGTAGAATTATGTTTGTTCTCCGTAGAAGTAATAAATCGGACGAATGAGACGTCATTCCGATTCGATACGAATCCGCCGGGGGGAGTTGATGCATAGATTCTTATTGATTGAGTATGCCTATTTAGTGCGGGAGTATAAAGATATTCTCGTTAATATACAACGTTATTTGTTTTAGAGAAACCCAAATAGTACTACATCGCATTTACAGTCTTGCAATCGAGTCTGCATTGCATTAAAAGTTGTAGTATTAGGGCATGGATCTTTTTAATTCTACTACGAATAAATCTAGATTTTATGCTAGTTCTCTGTCCCCAGGCTTTAAAAATTGAGATTTACTGCCACTGACGAATTTTTATAAAATTATACTTAAGTAAAGAGATCAAGGTTTCATCTGAGTTTCAATTTAAAAAATCAGGTAAAATATGGGGTGCCACCTGGTAAACGACTCTTCCAACGTCTTCGGGAGTATAGATGTGATGATGTCACATCATGATGTGATTTAATAATACCGATAAGAGCAAGCTTTAAGCAAAACTTTCTCGATTTGAGATCAACAAACTCATTATTATCTCACTATTAGGTGACGCAATTTAAAAATGTCTGAAAAATCTAATTATCATATAAATGTTAGCCAGTATTGCACAACCAATAGGCAGATTAACTGCATAAGACACGAGGAAGCGCTAGCGCATGGTAATGATTGAGAGACGTAACACGAGAAAAGAATACATTATTGATAGTAGACAAACACGCAAGTACATTGCTTCTAGTTTTCTGCCCAGCGAGAGATGTAGCTTAATAATTTATCCATATTTTTTCAACAGAGTTTGTTTTGGAAGAAAAATATCCATCACATTGATGGTGAGGGCCTGCAATCAGCTAGAGCACATATATGTGAGTTCAAGAGCGCGTCTGCCTGAAAAGACATATCAGCGTTGTCACCTTGCGACAATAAGTCATTGTACTCAGTAGTTTTACTATTGTGTTCCATAAAGCTGAAACTGCAATTTAAGCACTTTGTGGTAGATGAACAGAGTCTCCTACTGGCAAAATCTTCTTTTCTTCCGTAAAATGTCCTACACAATAGCATTGATAACTAGTCTGAATGTAGAAGGCATCCGTTACTAGTACAGATAGATTACTATCGACGCACCGCTATTTGTGCTGCAAAATGTGAGATAGGTCAATTATAACGATCTATCCAGCTCAATTAGGTAGCGATTCTCAAATAACTTGGGCGTAATGACTGTAAAGCAACTGATTCCGAATGATACAATTACTTCCTAGAAATCTTAATCTCTTCTAATAAGTAAAAAGCGTAGATTGTATCAATATTGCGCACTTCATTAACTTAAATTAATATATTTCATAAAATCATAGTGTAGTCTTAATATAAATATTTATAAAAGTTTTATAAAGGTGCTTTATCATGTAAGTACTATTAACACTGATTTATTGTGTCGTGCTGTTTCTGTGTACCTTATGATAATAAAGATCTTTGAAATTGAAAAAAAAAATCTCTAACTGCTTGGGCAGTGGCAACATACGAGGGGTTTACAAGACAAATGACTCCACATCAACTAAATTTAAAGATAGTTGGTGACGCAGCCACCCTCACCTTGTCAGCTTGCATGGAGCATTTCATTTCCGTGACTTTCAAGGAGCCAAGGTTTTTGGAAGCAGGCTCCACATGTGTTGGAAATATCTTCCAAATATGGATGGTGAGATAAAGAAATTGTGACTGAATTCTTTACCACCCGTTGGAATGTACCCACAGTAAAACAGTGACAACGAAGGCCTAGACTACTGATGGTCCTGAGTCCAGCTGTTGGGCGAAGAAAGGCTGACAATAGAATAGGCATAAGCACCTATTTTGTTGGCTAACCATTTAGCTGACGAAAATTTTTTAGTAAAATTGTTTTTATTTGTCGTTGGTATTTTCTGTTGCTTGGAATTTTCTTTTTAGGGTTCCGTAGTAAACTAGAAACCCTTATAGTTTCGCCATGTCTGTCTGTCTGTCTGTCTGCGGAAAATCTCAGTGACCGTTAGCACTAGAGAGCTGAAATTTTTTACGATAAAATATATATTTTCTGAAATAATCGCTCCGAAAGTTAAAAAAAATGTGTCCTCCCCTTTTAACTTTTGAACCATAAGTTCAAAAAATATGAAAAAATTCTCTAAACTAGAACTTTATAAGTACTTTCTAGGAAAATTATTTTGAACCTGATGGGTTGAATAGTTTTTGATAAATTTTCCAAAAAATTTTTATGAATTAAATTTGTGACTTAACCATATTGAAATATCTACAGCACATATGGAGAGACATATGGAGACAGACATATGGAGTTATCTACAGCATACCAGCCCACATTTCACTTGACGTGTTGCCATGCGCCGGGCACAGTGAAAACTCCACTTGATTTGGCCAATAATAATAAAAAACTAAATACATAATTGGTACATTTTAAAATAATTGATCCTACTTAGCAAGTGATACCTTTATTTTTGTAACATGAACATTAAAAAATAGTGAGTGCCGTGGCGGCGGCATTGTGTGGCGACGGCTGCGCCGGCAGCCACCGTGTCTAACTCGGACTAATGCTCCCGCGGACAATATGCGCCCTGGGTACTGTGTCCATTGCATTCTCACGTTTTACTAGAGCTAGACGAACACCTCATGGGCCCATAGACCACATGGGTTTCTCCAGTGGGGTATATTCAAGCTGGTGACTACTGGAGCAAAACTCAGTCTAGAGCAGTATACTTGCATTGCATTGCTGTGCTTCAGTTTGAAAATTATACAGTACCCAGTAAAATTACAACGTTGGTTCTGTGACTTTACATTTTATGTCATGTTGACAACATACACAGCAACTTCTTTCTAGCTTGATAGCTAACATTTAAAAAATAGCTGCACAAAATATTCCCTTCGAAAAATATTATTCAGTCGGCATAATTTAAAGACATAAATATTAGATAGATTAACATTATTTCATTTTTGACCAATACATTTTTTTTTTCATCAAGCATTCTTTTGTTCACAGATGCTCGCATCGTCTCGCAGCCGACATGTAAAGTAACCTCGCCGTGCCGCCGCGGCCTGTGGACCCGCGCCCGCGCACGTCTCCGCGCGTCAGCTATTCGGCTCACACGTAAGCTGTTACAACGACGGGGATAATGAATACAAATACACGGCTATTTAACTTCCTTCGTCGTGGATGGACTGAATATTAATACTGCGAGCCTTCAAGGGTACATCAGGTCGCAGCGAGACAAAGAGCTGGGAACAAAGCGGGGACCACCGAGACGTCGACACGATCAACAAATGTGGTCACTTTGGACACGAAGCTGTACAAGAATTCTCAATACTCGGAGTTATTTATCTATTTGTAAGGACTTTGGTCGCGTAGTGTTCAAGAGTGTCCGATACGCACTGAAAACAAAGCAATGTTTGTTGGTGGTTCCTATGAGCTTCATGATAAGTCGTTGAGATTCATGGTCGTCGTGTGGAGGTCAGAGCTCATGCTCTAGGTGTGACCGGCGATGTAAGAAGAGATTGTGAATCAAAGCAAGACAAGTATTTTGACGTATATAATGTATGGGCATCCTTTTTTCTTTATAGTAGGTCCTTACCTATGAAATTGGTGTTTTGTATGGAGATTTTGGGGAATGTTGCATTTTCCATACTAACATTTTATCAGTTTTCTTCACAACGACAAATCCAGAGATAATAATATTTGGCATGTATCATTAGACAAGCTTTAGTAATATGTGTAATATCACACTTCATAAAAATTATTTATCGTTTTTAAGTGAATGCAAATAAAATGATGTATTCGGGAGGCACTTAAAAAAAGTTGTCTCCGTGTCCAATTTTAACACAATTAAACTTACAACAAATTATCAAAACAAATCAAAAGAGCTCAAAAATATAGTCTATTTTTAAACGAGGTAATTATTTTTTAGATATACTCTGAATCTTAATAGTTACAGACAAAATACTAAGACATAATAAAAACACCAATTTCATAGGTAAGGACCCAATATGTGGTAAAATCAACCTCCTCGTAGTCTAATTATACGGAATAGTGTGTCATGTGCCAAACAATCTTTTGTGCGGTGTGCAATAAACAATAATTCGATTCTAAATATCTTTTTACTGACTGCAACTTCCCATCAAGTCGTCAACTTACATATGTTGTGACTTCGTTCTAACCATCATGTAAATGAAATCACCGACGATAGTCAAACCTCGCTGCTCTGAAGCAGCCACAGTAAACACAGCTCACATGCTGACAGAAAGTGTCCACGTGCACCTTCCAATTTCCTTCACGTACCTTCGAAGCCATTCGCTGCACCACAATGAGCGTGAGGCCTTCCTTAAATTTTAATACGCATTTGCGTCTCGTAAATATTCCTTCATGCTGTACATTACGCGGCTCGCTTACAAAGTGTTTTGTTGTTTTGTATGTAAGAGCCAAGCTATTTGAAACTTCAAGTTTAGCACAAATTTTTATTTTTTGACAGGCAACTAGTGCACTTTCTTTTACTTTAAATAAATTCGGCGAGAAATTTCAGAATAGTTAAATTTGTTGCTGGAATTCTATAAGTATATCTGTCATTTTGTAAACTTCATTGACCGTAGAGTCGGGTGCTCTTTAGTTCCACAATTTTTTTTTGTCCTAATATTACATAGCAAGCAAATGTTTTGCCATCTTTATAATTTGGCCTAAGAATTGAAAGCCCTAATTTTGGAATCTATAATGTGTAATACCGTAAAATATATTGGCATAAAGTTATTTTGGTATTACGACGATTTCGTTTAATATATAAAAGCTCTAATTTTAGCATAAATATCTAATATTAAATATGCCAAAAAATTACTTTGAGCTGAGGCGTAGGTGGTGGTGAGCGAAAACCATCTGCGACGATAAGCCCGCATGGGACCGCTGCAGCCGTGACAGAAGCCATCTTGCATGCTTGCTTGCAGCTGCATGCCTGCTTACATGCTGCATGCCTAACTGCATTATATGTTTAATATTAATAAATATTTATTAAACAAGTTACTTTGCCTTATTAAAATGAGTAGGCGTTTTATACTTAGTAATTTTTTGTTTTGTGCGAATTAATATTTAGTGACTGCAAACTTCAAACTTTAGGGTTACGAAGTGTTCCGCCAAATGTCGCATTTAGTAAATAACAATACGGCGACAAAATGTTAGGCGAAGTGAAATTAGACCTAACAGGGTTATGAAGAAATTATGCGGAAAACATTTTAGGCTTTGTAAATGATTTTGTAAATGGCACAATAATAACTACAAAAAATTTGACGACCCGATATACCCGGTAGAGGCACATTAAAAAATTCTGTTCACTACATACCAGAGTAGTAAATTGATAGTCCTGCTTGCAATACTAAGTAGGCCCCACCAAATACCCGTAATTCGTTAGGTGCGGAAATCGCTTGCGCGGATTCGGTAATTCCTATCAGTTGTCAAGTAAATTTTTGAGTTAACCGCAAGGCATTCTCGTCACTGATGAATACATTGGCAGTGTGTGATTTCGTGTAGTTATTTTAGGTAGTGTTCGTGTCGGGCCCGGGAGAAACTTCCCAGAAGACACCTGGTCGTGCCTCGGCGGTGCTTGGGCGGCGGTCACGCGAATATTGCGGCGCGATCAGTTGTGGCACAGTCTACTAGACGCCAGTGTAGAAAATTTAATTATTAGGCTAAAACACTGGTTCACTGTATGTCTTATGGTAAATGAGAGGAGTTCAAGATAAAAATGTAAATACTTGACGGCCGACTTGGCTAATGTCCAATCCCAGTAATTAATGCAATACGAGTATATTATTTAGTATAAAAAAATCATGACATCACAAAGTTTTAAAATGAACTTGACTCCCTATAGATACTGCAAAACGCAGGGCTGTGAGATCTTTCGACAAATTTTGAATTACATAATCTACACTCATGTCTTAATATATTAAAGCCATATACCATAATACCACTACAAACATAGATTTATTATTAAAACTCAAGTTATATCAATTACTTCTAAATTATATAATTTTAATAATTAGTAAAATTACAAAGTTGTATAACGTTACTTGGCCTACTGTTATAGTTTCACTGTGGCAGTAGGTTGGCATGCTGCGCCCGCGCAAACGCTCAGCGATAATCGTCAGGCTATTAGCAGATAATACATTAGATAATAGCTGATATCTGGCACAGTGGAGTTCTTGCGACGGGCGAAATAAGGGCGCGGGCTTCGTGCCTAGCCTTCGGTAATTATAACAATTTTTTTATTTCATTTTAGGTCGTGAACAAGCAAAGGTTATAAAAACTCTTTATTACATATTATAGACGTTTGTATCTGTTTTTTTTTGTGATGAATATAGTCATTTGTTCTCTAGTCTATTTGCTATGTTTATTTGCCTATAAATATAGTTATAATATCAAAATATTTTAGTTATTATGTAGTTTTTCAACTAACACAAGCGCGTAACGTATCATTTTCATTTCTCTCTTAGAAGATCTGCAGTTAGTAACAGCTGGTCCGCTGTGGTAAGGTCGCCACGCCATAGCTGATTGAAAAAAGGTCATGCTGGGACAACCAGGCTCATCTTTACCAGACCATATCTTGAGGTGGGCAGGCACACTGTATGCGCGGGCGCCGGACAAAACATGGCAAGACAAAGAAAGCGCATTTTCCTCAACAGTAATCGTATATTTGGAGCGGCATGTATTATTCATGAGAGTATGATACGCAAGGTTCACGGAGTACAGTCAGAAACGACCGTAGATGCAAATAGAGTTTGTACAACCATTTGAGCCGGACAATTGAGTTTAATAGTATATCGTGGAACTGTATGTGCGATTATAGATTTATTTAATCTAAAATGCTTTATTATTTTCTTCTTGCCGAAGAAAACACATGAGGTTAGTCATTATTTATATCTTAAGAGGAAGGAAAAGATATGTGCCAGAAGTTAAATAATGAATTGATTTGTAAGAATTCAAATCTCAGAAACTGAAAACAAATCTGTAAGTTAATCAATTATTACTTATCCTGAATGATGAATTAGTACTCTGCTCTGGCTAAGGTCTAACGCTGGTATGTAATTGTATCTAATTGTAAACATTTGTAATGAACAAATAATTGTATTTATTCACCAGGACTTGTGGCCTCAGAAATGGGAACCTACTCTGCATTTAGGTGTCGTCAAAACGTAGAGGTTTTTTTTCAGTTTTTCATTTCTCAAAACTCCGAGGGCCCAAACGCACAGTTCCATAGAACAACCGTAGCGTAGCGGAGCGGAAGTTTACCGGTGAGCTCTAATTAAATAGGTATTTGTAATTAATATAGAGAATCGTCTGCGCTCTGCCCGCCGCATTTAGCGCTAATTATAATTGTGCGCAAGAAGCAAATTATTAAGCAAAATTTTTACCATTAATGACGCTTTCTGAGCTAGTAAATTTTAATTGAAAAGTTACGTGCCACGTCACGGGTCCGCTTGCGGGGTAATGTTCTTACATTTGTTTTTTATCTAACATACTCGTAAAACTGTTACAATTGTAACACATGAAACTTTGATGTGTGCTGACGTATGCACTTATTATGAATTATTCTGCATCAATAATAAAATTAAATAATGATAATTTATTCCTAGATGGAAAGATAAAAATGTATATTATGAATCCACATTAGGTTGAGAGGGGGGCTGTTGGGAAGGTACACATTATAAATACAATATTATTTGCAAGCATGACTAAGGGACGCCTCATAGGTACGCCGGCCGCCAGCGCCGGCCACGCGCGCGCTACACATCAAGATGTATGTAAATCTTGCAGGCGCCGTTGGCCATCGCTGGCGGCCAGTGTCCTTGGGGTACGAACGCTTGTATTTAAGGCACAAACATTTGCTCCTACTAAGACTGCTGAAAACCTTAGAGATAGGGACACCTTGAAACGGTGTCTCTATTTTTAAGGTCACGATCACAACTATTTCAACTTACTACTTGTAACATATTTTTACTTGTGCCTGTTTTCATGTCCATACTGAGCGGTATCTGCTTGGCCTGAGCGGGCGGCTATCGCCGTATGGTAGGTAAGTCATCTGCCTAGGCGCCGCCCGCCCGCGCAGCTCCCACACAATAAAACACTATTATTATGTGTTAGACCGTTTTGTATAATGCTGGTCTACTGCAAGATGCTGGATGCGAAAAGCCGAAGACCAAATTAAATAAGGGGAGCAATGACTTCCGTGACATAAATATATACAATTTTTTTTTTGGGTCTTCTGTCACCTAAATCATCATCAAATTGAGTATTTTCTAGGGTACACGCTATTTCTAAAAATTATTAAATTTAAATGACTATTAATTGAAAAAAAACTAAGTGATTTTACCTCTTTTCGCTAGACGTGTATGTAACACCGAGTAGCCTCTACTGATTTATCGCTACTATTATAGCTTTAAATATTCACAAAATCCGAAATTTATTGTCACTTGTTTAAATGATTTCATATCAACCCAACGATCAGATTTCCGCGTCAAATTATTCATTGATAATTATAATCATCTATAAAATACTATCCATAGCTGTCGTTAATTACATTTAACCGATTATATTTTATAGCTGTTAACTGTACGAAGCTGTAACTCATGGTGCTTAACTAAATTGCCAAGTATCCATATTTTACGCCACATAAAAATGCAGAAATTTCGCTAATTAGCTAGAATTATGAATACTAGTTTCTAAGAAGCTATTAAGTAAATATATTTGAAAGCTATCAGCTGTAAAATAGGATCTTGCCGATGTAGCGTCAAAGGCTCTCTAATCTCTGATATTGACAAAAATACATTTAACAAGATTTGATATGTAGATTCGGAACGAAAATAAATTAAAGTGCTACAGGCATGACGGCAGTAAAGTTAGAATGTAGACGACAGTATCGTAAAATGTTAATATGTATATAAAAACATCGTTCGTAATACACTGAGTGGGAAAAATTAGCAATTTGGTAAAGTCAACCGAACGCGCGGTGTCTGCGCAAACAGTTAAGCGCTGCGCGGCCTCCCCGCGCCTATTAAATTTCCCAAAAGAAAATTTAATTAAGAGAGTTTTTTCTTTTTATTTCACACCCCAGATTTCATTATTGGCGCGGTCCACGGGAAAGGGTTTAGTTTGTAGAGCTGGCAAACGTATAGAACTGTCACGGCTATTGTTTTGTTTTTTCAAAAATATAAAATATCAATATTAAATTATTTTTTGTCACTTCTTTGATAAATTGAAATTAATTTTCTAACCAAATTTTGCTCCTTTTTATAAAATAAAATTGTGATAGGACCATGAAAACAGTACTATTAGTACAAATTAAAGTTATCCGGTTCAAGTTCAGAATAAAACTTGACAAATTTGCATAATGTATTATTATATTTGTAATATTAAGCTGGAAAAGAGATTTTAGCAAGTTACGTACACATAAAAACATTGCCAGAGACACTTGCTATTGGCGTCATGGTCAGTACGCTTATCTTTCAATATCGTGAACAAAGCTACATTCGCTATAGTCAGGCCTTGGATGGGTGACCAAAACTTTGTGATCTCAAACTCCTTCGTGCTTCGGATGCATGTTAAGCCATTGGTCCCGGTCGGTATTACAACTGTTTTTACCCACCAATCTGCATTGGGCCAGAGTGTGGTGGTGTTAGGTCTCATACTCCCCAAGAGTTTCTCCACGAGGAAGGCTTGTACCCAGCAGTGGGATAGGCTGAGGGCGACTCGCTATTGAATTAGAAAATGATTATTTAGTTTTACTAAAATTTGCAAATACTTTCTATATGTGAATATAACTATTTTATATATGTGAATAAAAAACTATACTTTCTAGGTATGGACATGTGTGAGGAGAGGGAATGATCATGTCACCAGGAAAGTTATGGATTTAAAAGTAGATGGGCGTGTGGGGAGAGGAAGACCAAAGTAAAGATGGATGGATTGTGTGAATGACATGATGGAGTTGGGAGTGAGTGATAGAAGAGAGTGGAAGAAGAAGACATATTGCGCCGACCCCAAATAGAATTGAGAACAGGGCAGGACAAAGAAGATGTGAATATAACTAGTAATAACAATGAAACACATATTGAGTCGATTTTTCAAAAATATGGAACAGGGCGATGATGATGAATAGCTCCGAAGTAATTCGACATACACATTATTTGTCATGCAAATACGTCGGCGAGCCTCCGAGTGATCCATTCCCGCATTATACATTCCTAACGTTTTCGTCCGCGCTTTCGTAGAACGACATGCGTGAGACGCTTTTATATTTTATATTACATGGAGTAATGACACTTGGACCTCAATATAACCAAACCTATAGTGGAAATTGAAATAGAGTGGTAGAAAGCTGGCCTGACAAATAGTACAGGCCATTCTACACGGAGAATTGTTATTGATGTTAATGTTTTTAATAATAAAAAGTCAGTATCAGAGTTAGGAATTGTTGTTTCTGTTCAAAAGAAGTATGAATATTATTTATGTATAACTACAAAAACAATTTCATCCAAAGATGTACAAATTAATTAAGCCTGGAGATTCTTTATTGAAAAAAATTGGTTCTGCACACTATAACTTAATTATTATCATGTAAAAAGTATTTCAGAATCTCACATAAAATTTAAATTAAAATGATTACATTTTAATTTAAAGTGGTGCCGTGTTCTAGTCGACTGAGGTCTACGCAGCGCGGGTGGATGTGTTAAAAGCGGAGAGTGAAATATAAAAAGTAACAACTGGCCGCCGGATCGCGATTTACGGCCGCCTTATTAAGGGCCGCGACGATTGCTCCGTTGACGGTACAAGAAATTTACCTACAATTTATTGTTCTAATTTAATAATAAGGTTACTTGGATGCTGCTACTCGGAAAACAGTGTTTTCAGAGGATGATGTTAACGGAGTTATAACAAATAATAAAAAAATATCATGAAACAAATCGCTAAATTTGTAAGCAGTGGAAAACATTAACATGGTAGTAATCCTGTCAGGTGTTTATACGATGGCTCAAAAACCTCGGAATGGGTTTTTATAGACGCAAGCGGATGCTTGCGTGGCGTTTCTTATGTAAGGAGAAAATCATTTTTTCTTCCGAAACAAATGACATTTTCCTTTGGGAAAACTTACACAAGACACATATTGGAAAAATTTAATTAACAAGCGTAATGAAAAATGTTATAAAAAAATTATGTGTGTATCGAATGAAATCGTAAAGTCAATGTAATTTTGACAATGTTCACACGAGTTTAAAATTTCGAACGCAGTGCCTGCGCGCTGTTCTTCAGTAATTTCTTTAGGCTGTGTGTGTTCCACAGATTAAATAATTCGGAAAATCCGCCATTGCAAAGAGGTGATAGTAACAATTATGGAAATGGCCAAAACTGCAGTATTCTAAAAAATCTACCGACTATTCGGCTGTTATCAACTATATTTTTTTAATATTTTCTTTATCATATTAAGTTTTAAAATTAATTATTTGAAGATGCTTAATAATAAACACGTTATTTGTTTTTTTACAATACTCACATTAAAATAACGCCGTCGTTATTGATATTTGTTAGGTACTTTTGTTGTTATTTTAAGATATTTTAGAATATATTGTTACAGTCATAATTATAAATACCATTAGCAGCACTGACATTATAAGAAGTTTATTTCACATTATTATTCTGGTTCTAGTTCTTGTGTGGTCTGTAACGCATAGTTGATCTTCCAACATGGTATTGTGAGCGTGTTAATATTTTATCATAGTGCATCATTAATGTTGTCTATGCAAATTTAAAAAAAAATACTTCCCGATTGCGAGTAACTAATAAACGTAACGTAAACGTAACCAATAACTCATATGCGCCTGTATATTAGGGGTAGTAGTGTCAACACCCATTAACTAACTTAATAATAAATTTGAGCCATATGTGTAGCTAATATAATTTTATAATTAATATGTTCGTCACAACATTCTTGATATATGACTAGATCATTCGAAAAATATCGATTCGATCTCTAAAGCCCATAAAGACATTAAATTTATTGATGTCTAATTTGAGGATATAATGATATGTAAGCGCCAATGAGTTTTATGAAGATACTGTTATTACTAGTTTTTTTGAGGTCTATATTTATGTGAAAAGCAGGCCGTGTCTCATTTGGGACAATAAATATGGATTAGTATTTTTTTTATTTAACTCAGTGGTGGTATCGCACGGCCTGGTAACATTGATTCAGTTTATTTCAACCAAGCCAATCTAAACCGATATAATGCAATCCAACGTAATTCTCTTAAGTAAGCCATTGGCCCGGTTAGGGTCACGTGGGTTGTACGTCGGTATCAAGGCGTCGGCGTCGCCATAAGAGGTTCTGGGTTCGATTCCCAGTGGGAGTAAATGTTTGTATGAGGAGTACAGGCTTAAGATCTCCAGTCTTGGACTGCCGTTTCCCACTAACCCACATTGGGCCAACGTGATGTTATGGGCTATTCTCCAGCAGGTAACAAAATTAAACTGTATCTTTAGTTCTTTGGTTCTATCTTGTCTTGTCTATTCGTTGTATGTGCTGGCTGACGTCACGGCTCATCGAGTGCCGATATTCGCCGCCATTAATAAAGTGTACCATAAATTACGTGTTTATGCGAACTGTGGAAAGTTACGGACATCGATTGGATCTTGCTTTTTGGTGATTTATTTTTATTGATTATTTGTTTTATTACATACTTGTAAATGTGCATGATTTTAGCGAAAACATCGACGCCGACGTTATAAATTAGTTTCGAATTTTTTAGATAAAAAATATCGCGATTTCTTGTTAAATGGGATGATCAATGGGAAAATACGCGAAGTTATAGCATTTTTTAATATTGACGAAGAAGATGTAGTCTACGCTCTAGAACCTACGCGCACTCGACATATTTTATCACATACACATTGTGTAATATTTGTATAAACTGGATTTAGAACACTATTTTAGTTTTGCTAGAATGAACGCTTTCTTAAACAAGTTTTTTCACCCATGTGCCTTGACACTTGCTTCGATCCTGACCGCAAGACGAGAAGTAAGCCCCTGTAAAACTCTGCTTAAACCACGCAAAACCTAACTGATTGTTTATTTGCTCACAAATGAACGCCACTTCAGAGACTAAAGCCCTTTGTAATTTGTCGTTTCGTTGTTATGTTTTTCTGTGTACAATAAATTGTTGAATAAATAAATAAATTTAGCCAAATTTCAATGGCAGATAGAATCAAGGAAAGATTTTGTTCAAGTTTTTCTTAGGGTTCTAACCAAAGATGCCAGTACCTCGTGGCGTACGTCATTGATCATAGTAAAGCAAGTGCGGCTCAATAATGCAATGATGTGTGCGCGAGGGGCGCTCCCGCTATAAATCCTGCAGCTAACCTTCACCTGGATCCGATTCGGTGTTGCTGGCTAACACTGAAAGTTATCTTATTGCGAAATGTCTAGTTTGCTATTTTTCGCGGAATATTTTAGAGAATTTTGTGGTAACTAAAGGGAATGTTATTGATCTTTTCACAAGTTTTTACAAAAAAAAATGGAAATATCATCAACAACATGGGTTCGATTAAAAGAGCCGTGGAAAGCCATCTTGGGAGCCACCAAGGCAGAGGAATCTTATTCCTGTTGCCTTAGCT
Organism: Parapoynx stratiotata; assembly: GCA_910589355.1. Taxonomy (NCBI): domain Eukaryota; kingdom Metazoa; phylum Arthropoda; class Insecta; order Lepidoptera; family Crambidae; genus Parapoynx; species Parapoynx stratiotata. The sequence continues at coordinate 18,513,692 of OU342462.1, read as the reverse complement.
TAAACTGCTTATTTATCAGGAAAGTGATTAATTGACTGAGCTTATAGAAACTCGGGGCGGAAAGGTTCTCGAGTGGCGACCACGTACTGCGAGGCGCAACGTGGGTAGGCCGATGGACCGACAATTTGGCGTAGGCCGAACGAAGTCGCTGGATGCGGGCGGCGCATGACCGGTCCTTGTGGAGATCATTGGGGGAGGCCTGTGTCCAGCAGTGGACATCTATAGGCTGATCAATGGATGGATGATAGAAACTCACTTTTATATTAATAATATTAATATTATGCTTCAGCTCTCAATGGTAAAAAAATCAAATACAATAGAAACATCTATTACTTGCGAACACCGGTGTTGGCGCTGATACTCAAGGGGTAATAATCATATTAACATCATACGAAATAAAAAGCACGTAAAACCAAATATTTGGGTATTTGCATTAAGTGAGTAATTATAACAAAATCTATCACACAAGCAATTATGATCGAGTAACAAAATTACACAGATTTTTTTTTTCAAACTTTATGTGATGTTGCAATAATTTACATTTTTAGGTATTCCAGATTCTATCCATATTCCGCAAAGCAACTCGTATGTTTTGTTTATGACGCGGGGTTTGCGGTAATAAAACTTATTCGCAGAATTATGCATCCCCTGCGAGCACACCTCTCAATATTTGATAGCTGCAATCGATGCGCCACACAAACCCTCTAATCTGTATTTACGACTTGCACCGCGACATAAACTATCATATTTTGTTGCGCTTCTCGCAAGGAGGTCTTTAAATATTCAGGAAATCTAGAACAAGAAGAAAAAAAAAAGAAAAAAGATAAGAAAATTAACTAAATTAAATTTAGAAAATTACAGATATTAAAAAAAAATTACTCGACACTTACAAACCGCTATGTGACGTATAAAACAGCAGAAGCCGGTTATTCAAAGCTAAAGAGCATACAGTTGATTATTTAACTAACAAATAGCATGTTAATGATACCTGACGTTTATTCAATCACACATGCGCACGCGCAGCTATAAATTACGAGAGCGAGTGTGCGCGTACTGACAGCTCGAAACAAAGACCGTGGGACTAGCAGATCCAATTTCATCAGATTTTTCTCACTAATTCATCACAATCGATTCACAATTATCGATTGTCTACTTGCATATCGATCATTTGGCACTAACAATATCGATATGGGATTGGAAACAAATAGGCTCGATGCATCACTCTGACCTAGTGATCTTTCTCACGGCGATCCTTCATTGTTTCAATGCACTACGAATTAACAGAGCCTTACTCTACAACGGGGCTAATCTTAGTCTGATAGAATATTTTATTGGACAACTGATACAAATAGAAAATAGTTTTTTCTTAGAAAATGGTATAGGGGGGCAAACGAGCACACGGGTCACCTGATGGTAAGACACTACCGTCGCCCATTGACACTCGGAACACCACAGCAGTCACAAGTGCGTTTCCAGCCATTCAAGGGGATGGGCATCCCTCACTCAGTGAAACACAACGCAAGCGTTCGTTTACACCAGTTTTCTTTGAGGCCGTGGTATCTGTCCAGCCGAGCCGGCCCATTCGTGCCAAAGCATGGCTTAAAAGATTTAAAAAAAAAAACATTTTCCCTTGTCGGATTGCAATGTCATACGTATTTTATGTCCTACTATAATATTGACTTTGAAAGTATTCCGCCGCTCGCGCACATTAGGTTCCTTCTGAAGAGCGTATACGCAACATTTTCCAGCGTTATCTTGAATTTGGACTGGTTTCAGTTTTTTATTAGAATAGTTTCGCTTCGATACCGGTCTGCGCTGAAGGTTGTTTATAGATAACAGTAAAGCATTTATTTATTGGTCGCCGCGACTGCGCAACGCTAAGGTCGTTTGTCGTACGAAGGCGACTTGAAATATCATAGTTTCGTGTTTCATAATGAGTGGAACAAGTTTTTGTGGGTTACGGCGTCGGTGGAGTCGAACGTGTGGGGAAAAAAAACAGAAATTGTCGATGAGGAACCGGGGTGGCAGGCGGTGAGCGCCGTAAACCACGCGCAAGACAAAATAATGGCCGGGCTATTGGAACGGAACGTGCCGGTTGATCGTGTACGATGCTGATATTTCTTTATTCCATATGCAGCATTAGAATACGGTATTAAATGTTATGCGGAAGCTTCGGGTAGCTGTATTAATTTATAAAAAAAACTTTTTAGTAGACCATCAAATACCAAAATAAGTTCTTGAGTGGAAACCGCGACTCGGCAAACGCAGTGTGGGACGCCCCGTGACAAAATGGGATGACGATATTGGAAGGCTGGCTGAAGTGGGCTGGATGAGAACGGCCAACATCGAGAGTGGTGGCGTGCATTAGGGGGAGACCTATGTCCAGCAGTGGACGAGCATAGGCTTATGATCATCATAATAATCATAATGATGATGAAAGACCATTCGAAAGTAACTTTAACCTCTTTGATATTTGGTTCTTGAAGCTAGAGTGGAATGGTGAAAATGTCTGTTCGTTTTATTAAACGCAAAATCAAATAAAAAAATCAAGTCCTAACTTGCTAATACGCTATAAGTAACGTCGTAATTATTTCATTGTAGGTTCATTAAGATAATCATATTCTACTGAGTAATAAAAGGCAAAACAAATGAACTTAATCTCGTTTGATGATTTTAAAAAAGTGATGTCGACTCCACGCATCTCGCTGTCCTGATCAAAAAATTTTCATTGAACGCTGTGACCGAATGAGGATGACTGGTGATATACTGATATTGCTTTTTTAGTTTTAGCCGTTAAGTTAATATAGCAAAACTTCTAACACATTATCAATATTTAAATATATTGTGACAATCCAGAGCCAGTAACGCTGGTTCTAAATTATGTATATTTATAATTTACAACGCGATTTATAAACTTTGCAAGAGCAGTTAAGTGATGCTTATGTGTGTTAATTTGGTGCGATAGGATTACTTTTTTCAATAATAAACTAAATACAAGTTTTTAACGGGGTGTTTCATATCGTGGCAGTAGCGAAATCTTTCATGTATTATATATAATATATAATAACATGTTTGTACACACAAAATACAAGAACTACAACATGGTGTTGAATACAGTTTTCATCGATGTATTTATTCCTAGGGGTCTGACTTAAAATAAAGTTTCTTTTATTCACGATTTGGATAAAAATTTCCCGCGTACGAATTCACAAGTTTTCAACATAATTTGAAAGTTTCTACTTAATGTCATTGCCAATTGCCATAGAAAAAGAAATTAAAAGTGCAAACTTTATGGCTAAGCAGGCAAAGTAGTCACTAGTATCTTTCTCGTACTCAATAAAAAAGATAATAAGTTCGTTTACAATGTAATGGGAGGACGACGCGATAGTTGCTATTAAGAACCAGACATGTTTATGTGGACGTTAGGCGCCTGTAAGGTACGCGCAATTGTTAGCATTGCGCATAATTACGCTGACGTTTATTTTTTCCTACTATGTCGTAATTAAGAGCCCGCATTGGTTCGTTTTCTGTCAAACTCGTGCGCAGGCTTCCTTTTAATTGATTAGGTATTAGGAATGGTTCCGGAAGTATGTAGCCTCAGCTGGTTTGATATGGTGGTCAATGTTCATGTTCTATTAATAATTTTTGTTTTGTTTTTATTTTGTTCATCAAGTAAATATATGATATTATTATATCTAAAGGCGACTAGTCAACTTAGAACTGCACAACGATCCGATAGTTACGTGATAGCACGTGCAGTCACTGCATGTTGAAGCGCGGGCAATTGACTGTTTTTGTATTGCTTTTGACTAGTCTCTGACTAGCCCTTAGGGGATAATAATCGTGATTATATGTATGTATGTATCTCTATAGGATACGGATATAGAAAAAAAAATATTGAGTTTCTTTCGCAAATTATTTTTAATGCAGTGATGATATTATGAAGGAAATATTAAGGGAATCACCAAAAATGGCCTCATCAAAATCTCATATGATCTTCTTCACTAATAAAGATGTCAATCTGATTAAAATTTAAAAGTAAATAACATTAATCTAAATTACTGCATCGTTCGGAAGTTTTGGTTACACAATTGACTGTAGTCGGTTGCGCAAGAGTTTGGAAGATGGCGAAGTCCAGGTCAATAATTTGACTATCATTACTGTTCTCTATATACTTTCTAACTTTATGTATTGTAAAATTATGTGAAATTCTGATTCATATTCTAATACTCGTCGTACACTGAAGCATTCCGTATAACTGAGTTTGATCACCTATCCAGAGTCAAATCATGGCATTGCTTTATTTTTTGGAGCTGATGATGAAAATGAATATGATCTTTATTGTAGGTACACCAATTTAGTGATGATCCTTACTAAAGCCAAATGAAAAAGCAAGAAATAACACAAAACTGAAAAGCAATTATATTTTTATAAAAACGACGGCTGCTTCGTCCTAACATCAGCTCCCTATGAAATACAAATCCCATATTTATAACCAGAAACATTTCTGTACAGGTATCGACTGGAGAACTTTGTTCGGCAGGTGGGGCTAACGATGCCTACGCCGTTGCAAACCCTTCCTATAATGGCAATATCTTATCACTCCGGTATGTTATATGTAAATGATGTGCTGGTATATTATTCAATGCAACCGGTTATCAGCTGTTCCCCCAGGACCCGCCATTAACGGCTAATGAACCAGCCTATATCTAAACATGTATTTTTTCATCGTCATAACGATTATTACATACCTTTGGTAGTAACAGCAATATCCATGCTCTCTTTTCACAGTTGCGATTATTTATAAGCTATTGGTTGTCACATCAACACATATTTGAAAATATATTTTGGTCAAATACTGAGCACACCTTTGTTGAGGCGGAGGAATACTTTTACGAACCGTACCCACCGCTGGCTAGACGTTAGACATGTTTGGGACTTACAAAAACGGCATTATCCACTAAAACTGTCTGATATAGAAGCGACACTTATTCTATGAATTCTATAGAACTATTATAGTAAATTAAACAAGAATAAATAATTATTTGTATGTTCACGTTGGTGTGAGCGTAAAGCCTAAGACCGTTGATTGGTTTTCGAAAATTACATTCTGTGACAAACGTGAAGCTATTCCAACCGTTTGCAATCGGGAGACGTTGTTCTGAGGATAACGCGTGATATGCTGATTTATGAGGGAGGCTAATGTCCATCAGAGGACGTGTCTAGGCTGAACGATATAACTTATTCCTTGGTTAAACTAAGATGCGTTAGACGGATACACTCCTCTTTTGAGTTGGGAGTAAGATAAAACCTAAATAAAAGATAGCTAGAATAATTATGTTCAGGAAGGGAGACGATGGTGTAATTGCGAGTGATACAGAAGAATAAGGTAGGATTCACATCGAACAGCGCGCCGCGCGTTGGAGCGCACTTATACGGACGTGTAAAAAAATGTATTTTATTAACAGTTCGTTATGTCATGATTGCTAAAAACTGATACCTTTTTAAACTGGACGGACGAATGCAGGTTCAAAATGTACGAATTATAAGCAGTAAAGGACCTCTCACCCTTAATCTTCTTCCAATGCGATTGCTCATAAAACAACATCCTATTCTACCCTTTTATAATAAAATTCGGACACGTCCACACAGTAGGAGTTATTGACTACACTGACTACTATGTGACATTATTATACTGGGCTGATAACAGCGGATACGCGCGCAACGTGGTCGGATACGGTTCCATACGCGCGGATACGTTACGCTGTGCGCCGATGCAAGCCAGTTGATGTGAATCCTAACTTAGAAGATGAGCTGCACCAAGTTGCAATATAACTGGGAATAGAGCAGGAAAAAGAAGAGACACACAAACATACAATTTTCAAAGTTGTACTCGTTGCTCTTGTATTAGGTCCTTACCTATGAAATTGGCGTTTTGTATGGAGGTTTTGGGGTTGTCTGCATTTTACATACTAACATTTTATCAGTTTTCTTCACAACGACAAATCCAAAGATAATTATATTTGGCATCTATTATTAGACAAGCTTTAACAATATGTGTAATATCACACTTCATAAAAATTATTTATTGTTTTTAAGTGAATGCGAATAAAATGATGTATTCGGGAGGCACTTAAAAAGAGTTGTCTCCGTGTCCAATTTTAACACAATTAAACTTACAACAAATTATCAAAACAAATCAAAAGAGCTCAAATATATGGTCTATTTTTAGAAGAGGCAATTATTTTATAAGAATGTTCTGAAACTTAATAGTTACGGACAAATTGCTAAGACAGAATAAAAACACCAATTTCATATGTAAGGACCCAATATAAGAGACAACAAGACTATATGACAGTAGAACCTCCGTAGGCTGGTCTTCGTTAGGTATATTAGTTCACAAGCAATAAAAATACATATTTGTAGACAAGGACGGCAACTGTATGCGGGCTATAATATACACAGTTTATGTTAATTGAGTCGATCTGTGCAGCTTATCGCCGCCGGCACACCTCCCTGCTGCGGACGAATCGGCTGAGGAAAACGGGAGACTGCGGATTGTTTGTTGGTTAACCGATTTGTTGTTATACGAAAACACATAGATATTTATAGTGACTGAATGCGAGTTAGTGATATGTATTGTTTGCGCTGTAGAATGAATGGCAACAAATAAAAATTATTCCTCGCAATACGGAAAAATAATGTTAACAATGACCAGGGAAGTTCGTTAGTTAAATCATGCAATTTTTAATATCTTCTACGAGATCTAATAACGTCCATAACAAACATAAACAACCAACATAACTTTTGCATGCAAATGTTATTAAATAATATTTTTATCAACACATTATCACGTGCGCAGAGGTAAGCTGTAAGTAATCATTGTAAAAAACTAAACTCCATAGTGTAAGTAATCATTGTCAAAAACTAAACTCCATAGTGTAAGTAATCATTGTCAAAAACTTTACTTTTTTAGTTGCGTTATGATGTTCAATATGATGAACGTGATTTCAGCTACCGCTTTTTACATTACCCGTAGAAACTGAACTTCAGTACGCAATTAAAAAGGTACCTTTTTACAATGATAACTTACACTAGAATTTGTATGTACATGGACTTGTCTTATTTCTAAGTACGAGTATAATTCAATTCAGTTGCCTATACAAGTCTCGCTAATATAACGTCTTACCTCCAGTAAGCCCAGCACTGGGCTGGCCAGCCGTCAGCCTGTCCAATAAATTAATCTCGGGCACAAAGTGGCGTTACTGACATCCACTTAAACTATGCTCCAAACTTTGTTGAACGGCAAAACTGTTAGGAATTATGCGCCAATATTAAAATGTATGAATTTTAAATTTGGCGGCAGCAGAGTTGTTTCTTTGATAGGATATTGTGATTTTGTAAACAGTGATAAGATAAATATAAGGAGTGGGAGAGCGCGGTGGATGAACGCTTTTGGTTCGATTTTGAAAGCAAGGCAATTTTCGTCATGGTTAGGCGGTGGATGGGTGGCCAAACATTGTGATCTCGAGTTCATGTAATTTTATAATAAGCTTATTGACGTAGTGCTTCTTCGGTTTGAATACCGATGGCAAATCAATCTTCAGAATGGTCGGAAATTGGATGATTGATGAATGTTACTACATTTAACGCTACGAAAGCCACTACGATTATAAGCCGTTGGTCCCGGTTACCACTTCAACTTGAAGGATAATGCTGATATTAACCAATATAGGTAAATTCCACCACATATAAAATCCATATTATTGTACAGCTGTAGGCTTCTGAGTAATTTGAACATGGATAAATTCAAGTGTTGATCTTATAATTCTGTTGTCACAACGTGAGCCTTGTGCACATGCTTTAAAAAGTATAGAATTGCGTATAATCTTACAAGAAATGAATATTATTCTTCTTATCTAGTGAGGGAGTCGCCAACATATTTTCTAATCGACAAAATATGTTTATAGATTCATCTTGAACATTTACATGTATTTATTCATTCATTTATATTCTAAAGTTTATTCAGTGAGGCGTTAATTAATTTAGATTTACGATACCAATTATCGTATTTAACTTATTGAGTGCTCGCAAATGTATGGAATTATTATTTAAATAGCGTAAGGTTATGTGATGGGAGGGCTGAGACGAGGTGGTCCCATTCTATCTTAATACTTAAAGAAATACATACACAAATGACAGTCATAAAAAGTCTCATTTATATTGAATCAATAATTTTATCATTAATAATTCATCACATAAAAATCTCTCTTTACAGGGACTCGAACCTGGGATCTCCGATGGCGAGAAACTGATTACAAGACACGGAAGTCGTCATGACGCTACGAAGCAGGAATCATAAGCAAATAGATGAAATAAAGAAGGCACAGCCGAGGAACCTACACTTAATCAGATACATTTAGGTTTCTATGTAACAGAAGGCAAACCTGTCGCCTATAAGCTGTACTAGTTTTATTCAAACTTAGGGGTACAAACTGACTTCTTCTTCGACCTGACCACTTCTTCTTCAAGAAGTAAAACATGACATAAAAACCTACACAGAAATATAAGAAATTATCGCCTGCCTTACTGGTCATGGTAATAGGCTCCCTTCCTGTTCCATAAGATTAAACATATCAAGGGACGTGTAGGGTTAACACCTCTGCCTACTCTTTCAATGATTAGTACGCAGAATTTTTGTTATCGAATTTCAGTTCATCGAAAAATTTTCCACGATTTTTAATGATTTTATTTCAGTTCATCGAAAAAATTATTCATTGCTTCAATTTTATATCATCGAAAAACGATTCGTGAAAAGATTTTTAAAATTGTTTTGTTTCCCAGAAAAACGGTATATCGAACATACATTTAAAAAAAATCGAAAATCAAAAGCATTTATTCAGTTTAGATGCGTCTTAGCGCATGCTTATAAATGTCATAAACATTTTACAATATTTCGTGAAATAGAAAAACTACGCCATCCGTTCACAAAACTACCAGGAAGCCTTATTCTGAGAAGAACGGGCAAGATACTCACATTTATAAAGGTGTTAAGTTAACGAAGAAATTATTCGCAAACACATGTTTAAATATGTATCGGAACCCTTAATTATTATTTAAATTTTATTTAATTATTTTAATTTTATTTATTTTGAACTGATTTATTATTATTATTATGTATATCTTATTGAATTTAAATTTTAGTTATGATTATTCTTTACTCATTGAATTTAATGTAATATATGTGGCATAAATTATTCAATAAATTTATTGTGAATTTTGTACCTACTAACATAGCTCGTAAGATCCATTGTTACTAACCATTATGAGTGTCTGTTACATGAAATAAATTATTATTATTATACTTTTTCACATAAGAAGCATGCAGTAGGCATGGTTTCTGTCACGGCTCCGTAGCTGCAGGCTCCGGCGGTCCCACGCAAGCTTATCGTCGCAGATGGTTTTCGCTCACCACCGCAGCATGGGCGCGCGGGCCGCCCCGCCCCTCCGCGCCTACGCGCTTTTATATTGCACTCTATGGGTAGGGCAGATAAGACTCAGTGGAGTCGGTACCCCGTCTGGAGTCAGGGTACACTGAGTCGATTTAAATGCGTTTTTTTCATCCATCCCAATTTTTGTTTTAAATAATGCTCTAAAAAGACATCCCGTACATCACTACCTTAATTAATTGCCTGAAATCGTATTTTTTATCTACATTGATTTATTGAAGTAAAAATTGATGTTTCAATAATTTTGCACACTGAAGATTACGATGTAACAAAAATATGGGAAACAAAATGTTTCTAGATAATGAAAATTCGATTAAATGAAATTTTAGGATTTGTTAAATATTGAGCAAAAAGTTCTGCGAATCGTTTTATGTATATTTTTTATTTATAAACCTATGTCTCTCTGTGTGCTACACAGCTCGGTGGCGTAGTGGTTAGTGCGCTTTGGCTTTCGATATTGAAAACAAACCTACCTTCGCCATGGCCAGGCTTTGGATGGATGACCAAAACTTTGTGATCACGAACTCCTCCATGCTTCGGAGGCACTTTGGTCCTTGTCGTTATTGCAATCGTTTCTACCCACCAACCCGCATTGGAGAGGGGGTTTGGGGTGATGTATGTATGTACCCCGCTTATGGCCAGCGAGCGTGGTGGTGTTACGGCACATACTCTTCATGTGTTTCTTCATGAGAGAGACCTGTGGCCAGCTTTGGGACGTATATAAGCTGATGGCCACGATATGTCTGTGTGTGTGTACACGAATGTGTGAAAGTTTATATTAAGTATGTTACATGAAGTGTTCGATGAAAGTCAGCAATCTGGTCAATGTAGTGAAGGTAAGAAGGTGGCTGCAACAAACTGTTTCAATGTTAGTTAAATATAGGACAGGGGTGAGGAGCACCATGTATAATGCATGGAGCGCAGGACGATGACCTTCGGGGAAATGCTTTCCTTTATGCGCGCGTAACGAAAGTTGCTCTACTTGCTGGCGACAGAACTTTGGCCACAATCTGTTTGCCAATATATCTGTTTGTCTGTTTTTGAAAACAGATTGTATTCTATTACAAATTACTAAAATAAAAAGGTATAACAGGTTCTGCCACATCCACCTTGCTGGCGAAGGTGTTTTGAAAATGTTTTTCTTCGAATTTATTTCCCTATTATTGTTACATTTTATTCTATTTTCAGCCTCACATATCCCCAGGGTTTACATGCTGTCAAACTATATAGCAACAATTTAAAAAATATATAAAATTGCTCAATTCAAGTATCCGTAACGAGACACAATAGTAAAATCTACGAGTATTGTTATACTTTCTTTTATGATGTTTTGATATTCGAGGGGTTATACAATTTGAATTATATATTTTGAATGCCATGCCATAATTAAAAAACTCCACTATTCGAATTTGAATATAAATACAATGTTTGTAGGAAACCTGTATTGAATATTGGCTGATACAACAAAGGCGTGTGCGTAAATTCCAAAGCACACAAACAAAAGAATCAAAAAAATATATTATAGTAACATACACATGTATATGGTATATAGCATTATACGTCACGGCGTGCCGGACGGGATGCGTCACGTGCCCGGCAGACGTCCGGCCGCCGTACAAGGCGACGCCAAATAGAGCCGCCTGCGCTACAGCCGCGGACACCGCTGGCATACTAAGCGCGCCCAATCGATACCTACAATGTTTTGGTACTCCACTCGTTTCTGTCTCGACCGAGAACCTCGACAAGGATTATTCTATACTAGCGACACGCCGGCTTCTAAAGGGTTATCCGAATATTACCCTCTAAGGGGTGGATTTTTGGTCCTAGCGAATGTCTCCACCCATATTGAACCTACCTGCCAAATTTCAAGATTGTGTTTCTGAGATTTCGTGATGATTTAGCAGATGATTTTCTGCAAAAAGAAGATAAGTTAAAAATTAAAATGTTTTGTCTTCGATATTGCAAATAGGTCAACCGTTATGGCCACAAAAACTTCGTGGTCTTCTCTGCTTTGGAAGATACGAGCTCTTGATTCTGGTCGATATAGAAACTGTTTCTTGCCAATCATGGTTTGGTTTGATTGATATTTAGTTTCAAGAATTTATCATTACGATACGAGTTAAGTAAGACAAGCAAATTTTGAAGCAGTATTGATCAATTTTGTGTAGGTATAATGTTGACAATGACATTTCTAACAAAGGGATATAGGCATAATAGTATACATGTATGTAATAATAATAAGATGAATTTGTCCTTGCCTTGTTTTATTATCGCTTGCAGTCTTTGACACAATACAAAATCTTCCGAAAACAAATACTATTAGGTCCTTCCATATGAAATTGGCGTTTTGTATGGAGATTTTGGGGAACTCTGCATTTTCCATACTAACATTTTTTCAGTTTTCTTCACAACGACAAATCCAAAGATAATAATATTTGGCATGTATCATTAGACAAGCTTTAGCTATATGTGTGATATCACACTTCTTAAAAATGATTTATCTTTTTTATGTGAATGCAAATTAAATTATGTATTCGGAAGGCACTGAAAAGGAGTTGTCTCCGTGTCCAATTTTAACACAATAAAACTTACAATGAATTATCAAAACAAATCAAAAGAGTTCGAAATTATGGTCTATTTTTAGAGAAGGTAATTATTTTTTAAGAATACTCTGAAACTTAATAGTTACGAACAAAATACTAAGAGAGAAGAAAAACACCAATTTCATAGGTAAGGACCCAATATTAGGTAATGTCGCTCACTGAAAGGGATGAAACGTAAAGGGAGGACGAAACCTTGCTTAGTTTTCTGTTACCTAGCATACCAAAAATTACCAACGATACGACTTTGATTTTTATAATAAAAGCTGACTATTTTTCGCTTCACATCGCGGACCTTGTCAACTATATTATTTAATCCAACCGAGCGAGTAGTAGGTAGCTGTACTTGAAGGGATTATATTATACCTGTTGTTATAAGTATATGTTAGTCCGGTGCGCTGGATCGGAATGTGGAGTGTCTCCGCCGAATGCCAATCAGCCGGGCGGCCGGTAATGTGCCAAGCCTATTTGCATGGCGGCCTGGACCAGATAAACTTGTACTTATTTAAGTGAGGGCGAATTCGAACAATGAAATTTAGGCATTTATTGGTGAACCAACCCTCGAGTAGTAACACGGAGGAGTCGAATTCACATTTAGAAAAATAAAGTTGGTCATATTTTTTCATATAGATCAATGCTATTAATATTTATAATACAATAATTTAAGATCTTAGATAATGTAAATGTGAAGGGAGCATGCAACTGGGTACCCTTCATTATTAGTTACATAGCCTATTGGTAGTTTCACTTGTTCTCAGTCTATACGCCCCACTTCCGGGCACAGGCCTTCCTCATAAAAACAATCACATAAGGAGTATGGGCCGTAACACCACCACGCTGGTCCAACGCGGGTTGGCGGGTAGAAACGGTTGCAATAGCGACCGGGACCAACGGCTTAACGTGCCTTCCGAAGCACGGATGAGTACGAGATCACAAAGTTTTGGTCACCCATCAAAGGCCTGACCATGGCGAAGGTAGCTTTGTTTTCGATATCGAAAGCCAAAGCGTTACTAACCACTACGCCAACGAGCTCCTCTTATATTAATGGGTAGTTTCGCGTATAAGCGGCATATTATGACGTCTCAGGTTCATGCACCGGTTTTGTATCCCTAATCTACAATTTATTATGGCAGTGTACATACATTAACGGACATTAGGGTTCTGTTTTAAGTAAGAATAAACAAACAATCTTAAGGTATTTGATAGAGGTTTATAAAGGTACAGTCAACCCCAAAAAATTGTAACCACTTTTGATAGTAAATGACTCTTTTGATTATTAGAAGGAAATAAAGATTGTCATCAGTCTATATACGGCCCACTGCTGTGACAGGCCTTCCTCATGGAGAAACACATGAGGAGTAAAGATTGCCACCTCTAAAATGTGTACACATATTTTGTATTCGAGTGAACTTAAGTTAATAATGAGACACGAAGCGATGGGTATGTGCCAGGATCGTAGCAACTACTGAGGGGGCTTAATCACTGGGTATGGACGTGATTGTTTGTTTGATTTCATATTTAGATTAAATAAATTTTTCTTGTAACTATTTTTATATTTTTTACTATCGTTTCTTTTGCGATATTAGGCAATACACGTAATCGTTTGTTAAGTTAAAATTATTAACTATGTCATATTTATATTTTACGTTAATTTTTTTAACGCTTGCGTTAGTTGCGAAAAAGATTGTCAAAGTTTAAATATCTGACAGTGATTGCATTGTTAACTATGAACTCTCAATCTTAACTAACCTTGTTATATCAAAACAAAAGAATGGTACAAGCCAGACGAAAAACTAAGAAGTTAGATGCTAGCTTAGCAACGTACGAAATATAGTAACATGATAAAGTTACAATCGGATGCAATTTTTAATAATAACTATAATAAACGCAAATCGGGTTAGTCTATCTCAAATTCAATCAAGTATCCAACATTCGAGTTTAGAATCTCGAGTAAAAATCGAGTTAATCGATAATCGGATATTTCGGCGTTCCCCGCCTCATAACATGGCGCGGCGCATTGGCAGCGCGGTCACGTCCGCGTGTGTAATCACAACTACATCTAGCTACCGGTCTACACACACGCACTGTTTGTGTTATTAATATAAACCTATACAAACATGGCCTACGGTGGTTTGATGGTAAATGCAGGAAAATCATGTAGTTGAGGCTGTTGGTGATGTCGGATGGAGGAGACGCAGAAGTTTCAAAATATCTTTTCAATACATAAAAATATAGCTTAAAATGAGGAGCTCGGTGGCGTAGTGGTAAGTATGCTTTGGCTTTCGATTGAAAACAAAGCTACCTTCGCCAAGGTCAGGCTGTGGATGGGTGACCAAAACTTTGTGATCTCGAGCTCCTACGTGCTTCGGTAGGCACGTTAAGCCGTTTGTCCCGGTCACTATTGCGACTGTCTCTACCCACTGACCACAATTGGGCCAGCATGTTGGTGTTACGGCCCATACTCCTCATGTGTTTGTCCATGAGGTAGGCCTGTGCCCAGCTGTGGGACAATATCGTTTATTAAATTTAAATGCGTCTTAACACGTGCTTACGAACGTCAAAAGCATTTGACAAATTTTCGTGAAAGCGATAAACTACGCCATCCGTTCACAAAACTACCAGGAGGCCTTGTTGAAGGAAACTCAGCAAGTTCTATCCCCCCTTTACATTGTTTTTTTAATGTCATAAACTACAACGTCATTGAAGTTTAAGAAGTGAAAATAAATAAGTATCTGAGCTATATATTCTGCAGATTATCACATTTTCCATTACAAATATAAGTAGTCTAAAATATTACATAAAGAAAAAAAAAATTTGGTTCCGTTCCGTTGATTAATTGAAAAAAATTGAAAAAGTAGTATAAACAAAACTAGGTCATACATTCAATAGGTATCTTCACCACTTGTCGCCATACAATTAACATACAATCCCAAAGAAAATTTCATTGATAACGCTATTTCTACAAATCAGACAAGTTTGACCAGACACCGACAGTGGCACCTGTTTGCAGGCATGACATGGAACTTACATCTGGACTTCACTCTTACTTAACATCGGTTGAAGTTGGTTGAAGACATTCACACAAACAGTCAAGGATTATAAAAACTACACCAAGTAGCAATTTATCATTATATTATAATGACTTAGGGTGAGTTTTTTGATCCAGAGTCATAGTAACCACAATAGTTAAATTCTAGACTAATAGCATCAATGGAAACGCCAAAATGTGTGACGTCATCTTGACAAATTACTTAATATACGATGAAAATTCAAAGTAGTATACATCAGTTATGCTAATCCCAGCACCGCCGAGCTGTGGTTAAAATGCTTGTTCCTTGGACATCACTGAGGACTTATTTAATACATTTCGCGTTTTAGATCTGAGCTGAAGTGGCTTCCCATGCGGCTACGCATAAATTCCCGCATTATAACCATAAAAATAACCCATTATATCCCACATATCTTTGTGAGCGATTCCAATATGCTCGCTCAGCGGACGTACCTTGCAGAACTGATCTTCGTTCTCTGCTCAGATTGCCATCGCAGTCATTCTATCGGACCGAGTTTTTTTTGGATTCCTTCACAGTTCGCGCAGTCAACCTATGGATCTCTTCACCACCATCAATAAGAGATTGTCAAACGCTCACACTGTTTAAAAAAGCTTCAAGGAACATTATCTGTCAATAACTTAGATGCCTATATAATATAATTTTTTTTTTCTTTATTTACTCTCCTTTTTTTTCGTCATCCTGCATCTAGTACTTTGCTGGTAGACAATTATGTAATATATTTTAGGTATATGTACATAATTATATTATATTATGTTATTAATTGTTAATATATTTCATAGATTTTTCTCATGTTGATTTTTATTAATGATCTCTATAAATACACGCAATGATTTAATTTTCTCAGAGCACTACTCCTATTGCAGATGGATTGGAAGAAATTTCTTATAGAAGTAGGCCCTACTTACTGTATCATATTTTCTACCTTGTTTAATTTTTGTGTATGTTGTGTACAATAAATTATTAAAATAAAAAAAAATTAATATTTTTCTTTAGTTACATTTGAAAATTCGACTATTGGACAAGATGTCATATCACAACACACTTTTTCGCCATTGGTTCATATTTTAACTTGCTGGTCAACCTGACCACGGATCAAAAAACTGACCCTTAGTAATAAAAATATACCATCACGACTAAACCTCAGAAGTAAGGCAGGGAGTTCTCTTCACATTTCGCCAAATAGAATATAACAGAAGGCTGTTGATGCCATCCACCAGGTTCAGCTGTAATTAATCTTTATTGAAATTCATAATATGACGCGTAGAATGTTTTACGAAGCATTTTTTATTTTAAAAAAGATCATTATCAGATTATTTATTTGTTTTCAAATAACTGCTTTAAGTAGGCGAGTATTAAGGGAACCTTTACACAAATACAGCCGTTTTCCCAACTCGGCTATCGCCCAACAAAAGGCATGTAGCAGTAAGAATGGTGGTGAAAAGCCCGTAGCGTCACCCGGATGTGCGCCGCTTGCGTATGCGCAGCGCCGCGTGAAAGTGTCTCGCGCCGTTGCTATATATTACCTTCGGTGGACGTGCTCACAGGATCACACCAGCACTATGAATATTGATTGTTTTGATATATAACAGGTGAATATAAAAGTATATAGTATAGGATATACTATCAACTCTTGAACGAAAAAACATATATTTGGTACTAGCTGTGCCCGCGACGTCGTTCGCGTGGCTATTGACTTAACGCCGATAAAAGTTTACAAATAGATTTTTGGGTCTGTTACACTGCATTGTTTTTTTATCAAAGTGCTCAACATTACATTCCTACCACTTATTAGCTAAATGTTGACTGATAATAGTTGAACTAAAACCCCTAATTATTAAAAAATTGAAAATAACATTTCTTGTCAGTGTCATCTGATTAATTGTTGTCATGGTGATAAATCTCTGTTGTCGTAGCATTATTTTACAATGTCAAGAAATTTTTAATGAAATTACATTTCATTAAAAATTTCTTGACGAAATATGTCAGATAATACCCGGTCGAGTAGATATTGATAACCACGGTTACACCCGCGCGGCACCCGTTCCCATGGGAATATCGGGATAAAAAGTAGTCTATGTCTTTTTTCAGGCTCTAGACTATATGTGTACCAAATTTCAACTGAATCGGTTGTGTAGTTTTGACGTGAAAGCAAGACAGACAGACAGACAGAGTTACTTTCGCATTTATATTGTTAGTATGGATAGTTTCGTAACGGGTTTACGTTTCGTAAGGGGTCTCCAAAAAATTTTGGAAGTTTTATATGAGTCTCAGAAATATATAAAAATAATTTTAATAGAGCCAATAAATGATAACAATTTTCTATGACAAAAATAAACCATTTACAAACTCTATCTTGAAATTCGACAAAGCACACCACAAACGTAACGGAGGCTGGCTTGACAATTTCAAAGCATTTATATTAATTAAATTTTTATTGACTATGTTTAGTGTTCGAACAATTTATCTACATTTTTGATAAAAAAAAAAAATAATGATATTTCAAATATCTATAATGATAGTTAAAATTTATTTGTTTATAAATTATCATAAAATATATTTAATAGAGAATGGAAGTAGTAAAAAAGATTAGTTATTTATTAAAAAAAAACTCGAATAACCAAACAAAATCAACGCTATAGGTATATAAATAAAAATGATATAACATTTTGATGTAAGTATGAATAATAATTTCTTTGCATTAGTGTTAATATTATGACGTATGGTTCTTCTGGACTTAATCTTAACTTATGACCATTAATTGTAATTTAATTCACAACGAACAGAGTTACGTAGCTCCCAGACAATCCAGTTTATTTCTCATCCGCGAAGAATGTTGCAAATAAACGAGTATTATCAAAAACTTCAGCGAACATCGTCTTGAGACAGACAGAAAAGCAAACAAAAGACATCGATCAGCCAAAAAGCTCGGATGTAGCGGAGCAAAAACCGCGCGGAGGCAATAACTCAAAACCGCGCACATCAGACCCCGGTTACGTTGCGGTTTTTCCGACGGTTGTCACTCGTCAAACAGTCGTCGCGCTCATGATGGGCTGCCTCCGACGGACGCCTGCCAACCACCTCCCAGACACGAAACATCTTACGGCCACAACCACACAAATGAAACTAAACCTTGACACAACAGCCCAAGACTCAAATTTCCTTGAGCATGTGCTGCTGGTGCGTTGTCGAAGTTGACAAAGGCAAGTGGTAGTGTTTTTTTGCCCTCGTCGACCCGGCGGGCTCGACGGAACTGACTGGCCCATTGTATGGTAATGGCCGGCCGGATTTCGTTCGGGCTCAATTATATTATGAAGCTTGAGCACACGACGCGAGTCAAAAGTCAGAGTCTTTGTTGCGGGGAGGCGCGTGTGCGCCTGCGCACCGCACCCACACGTCACCACAAACGACTTCACTTGCCGGTGTCTTGTATACGGGAAAATTCTCCTAATGTATAGAAGGGAAAATCTTGTGTAGACTTCAAGCAATCGCTCAGGTTTAGTGGCTCGGTTATGTGGGGGTTATTGCAATCCCGACGTGGACGCTAAAAAAAATCTGCGATAACTTTGTAATTACGATTATAGGTAATTACTTGATCAGATATTTATGAAAATTAGTTGGAATAATTAGTTGGAACAATCTTAGCAAGGAAGGCAGTGGTAGCTGTTTAGGAAAAACGGCCCTTATCCGAAGAGTTGGTGGACTCTATTCTAATACATCTGAGTTTTAATAACACTAGGTTCCTACAACTCATTCTGAATATTGCCTTAGCTAATTACCCGGCAAATTATGTAGCCTCAGCCAATGCCTCTGAGAATAAAATATTAAAATTTTGAAAATTTTACCGCCAGATTCCTACATACACATCGTTTGTAGGACTCTCGCGATATATTCAATTAGAACTATACTAGAAGAGTCAGTATTTACGTTTGTCAGTATGGACATGGAAATTATCGAAACAAATGACGAATGGAATGTTAAAGACCTCCTGTTTTCTATTCCTAAAAGATGGTAGGCTGTGAACCCTAAGCAAAAAGGTCCACGTTTCTCCCAGAGGTCATGTCGACGCCGCAACGGTACTCGCCTGACATTGAGGTTGCCTCGTTTCAGCCACGAAAGTGACGAAACGAAACATACTTGACATTCCTATTCACTAAATGCAAATACGCAGTACACAGAATTTTTGTCTCATACGTTTTAGAAGTTTTAAATATTTTGATTAGTACATAGAACGCAGACACGCATCTCATATAAAAAGAACCTACACGCACTACAATATAGGATTTCAAACAAAACATAGTGAAGCGAATTCCTGTATCGTTTTCATGACAAATGAAATCAAATATCTTTACTGCAATACACACGTTACAGCCATATAAGTTCGACCCAAAAGAGTAATTTTGTGTACCAAAATTAAATAATTTTGTGCGTCAGCGTCGCCTAAATTGGGAATCCTTGGCAATACTGTAAAATGTTTATTACAATATTCACAAGATATTTTTATTTCTTAAAAGCAAAGTGTGAAATATAATAATAGGCTAAATGCGCGCGCGCCGGCGCGTGCCGCGCTGCCCTTGCAGCAGCGATTACCGTCCACGCACATCTTCGCGCATCTCAGTTTCTCCACGCGTAATTGCATAATTACCCAACTATTAGAGTAAAATCGATAAATCGTTACTTCCGCACCGATCTCGGGCGAGACGAGGACGGTCGATCACGGTATCTGATCTACGGTATCACGATCAATATTGTGTAAATATTGGGTCCTTACCTATGAAATTGGTGTTTTTATTCTGTCTTAGCAATTTGTCCGTAACTATAAAATTTCAGAACACTCTTATAAAATAATTGCCTCTTCTAAAAATAGACCATATATTTGAGCTCGTATTATTTAATTTGATAATTTATTGTAAGTTGTAAGTTTTAATGTGTTAAAATTAGACACAAAGACAATTATTTTTAACTGCGTCCCGAATACATCATTTGATTTGCATTTACATAAAAACGATGAATAATTTTTATCAAGCGTGTTCATACACATATTGCTAAAGCGTGTCTAATGATACATGCCAAATATTATTATCTCTGGATTTGTCGTTGTGAAGAAAACTGATAAAATGTTAGTATGTAAAATGCAGACATCTCCATACAAAACACCAATTTCATAGGTAAGGACCTAATATTTTAATTTTGGATTGTATTGTGTTAGACAATTTTAGGGGAATTGAAGTATTTTTTGTTAATTCTACATGTTGGTAAACCACCAGAATATCCACCCGATGATCCTGGCTACTGACATCTAGAATATGTAATCAGGTACCCCAATCTACCTGTGACATTCGATGTAAATTCTGTACTTGTTCTTTAAATTGGAACACAATAAAGCGAACATTTTTTGCTTGCCTATACTGACGCAAAAGGTCAAGTATCCCCATTGGCTTAAAAAAATCAGGAGCCTCGGAAATTGTTTAACTAAGTTGCATAAAATGAATATCAAATCGATATCCGTTAAGCGGGAAGGAAGAAATGTGGGTAGGTCTCTGGCAAGATAGCCTAATAATGACGGTTGCTGCCGAGCCGATATACTGGATGTTTATTATAGTTAATATATACGAATACAAAAATACTTAAAAATCTAACTAAAAGTAAAGTAAGGAGCGACAGGCATGCTACAAAATGTGAAGAAAACATGAAAAAAATATTTATCTATACAAAATTACAGCTACAATCAAATAATTATGTACAAATGTTTTATAGCAGTATCAATTACAATTTATGGCCGCGATTTTGTCATATATTCAAACTTTTAGCTTGTTCAGCGTGGCTTTAAAATTCGAGGTTTGCAATCCAACAGAATATTTACAATCAATAATATTTTAATCACTTGAATTAATTAAGTAACCTTGTCAATTAAGTTTTGTGTCATAAAATATGTCACGAGTATTTTTTATTATGAAAATAGTACTCAAATTAGAAATTCTAATTTAGTGACAATAAAT
This sequence comes from Parapoynx stratiotata, assembly GCA_910589355.1. Classification (NCBI taxonomy): domain Eukaryota; kingdom Metazoa; phylum Arthropoda; class Insecta; order Lepidoptera; family Crambidae; genus Parapoynx; species Parapoynx stratiotata. The sequence goes on along the minus strand of OU342462.1, from coordinate 18,492,516 downwards.
TAAAAGAAAAACATAAATTTCATTATTGAATTGTACAGCAGTATTATTTCCCACAAAAATTATGCAATAGTCCTTAGTGTTTTGCACACTTGTATAGATTTTAAAGCTTTGTCACAATATGCCAAGGCCAGGAAGATATACCGGTATGTATAATTCAATACTAATAAAAAATACTATTCGGTTTCCTATATAGTTGAATACTATGACATAAAATATAATTGACACAGTCGAGTAATTCACAAAAGTAGACAAAAAACGTTTTTTTCTCGACAGTGCTTTTTATGTTTGAAACTGCATAGTGAATGATTTAATAAGATAAATAATTTGTAGAATTTTTAATTTTGGTTATATTTTTGTATTTGGCAAATGCGCAGACAGTGCGTCTGATGGTATCTAGAATACACGATTCAGACTGTGAGAATTATACACATATACCAATAGGAATTGCTATTTCTACAGGTATCTCGTGTGTTAAGATGTCACAGTCATTTCTTTTTACATCAAGGCAAGCTCTAGGCCTACAACTCACCTGAAGGTAATTGACATAAGGCCGAGGGTGACCTCTAAATATAAGAACATAACAATGCTTTCTAACATTGTAATTATGGCGACAGATTTCGGTAAGCTTAGAAGCTCTTCCACCAACCAAACCGAGCAGAAAAACTCCTGCCCCCGTGGGGATTCGAACCCCGGGCCTCCGGATCAACACCCGGTTACCCGGTTGTGTCAACTAGACCAGAGAGGCGGTTAAAAATAGAGTAATTTATCTGTCTGTCACCCTCTAAGAACACAAAAATGCAAGCACTGCCGCTTTGAGGTAAAAATGAACAAAATTGATGGTACTTATATGGACAAGTAAAATGAAGAACATTTTACTTAAAACTAGCTGTAGCCCGCGACTTCGTCCGCGGTTTTCATAACTATCCCACGGGAACCCTTTAATTTTCCGGAATTAAATGTATCTAAGATGTTAACCAGGGATGTAAGGTATCACCATGCAAAATTTGATTGAAATCGGTTCAGCCATATCGGAGATTTGCCCGTACAGACAAACAGACGAACAGACAAAAAAACAAAAAAAATTAATTTTTTTTTTTGGTAATTTCCCTCTTTTTACATCCCCCTAACTTGATTTTAAGATTTTTTTTCTATACACAGACATTCGGCCTTTACAGTTTTATTATATGTATAGATAAAAAATTACTAGGTATTTTATTATTACTCGTATTCCTATGTAAATAGATAAAACTATTCTTTGTCAATATTTTAAAAAGAAGTTAAGAATGTATTTTTGGAGCTGATCCGATACACGCCTTATTGATACATCCAGTCCGAGGTTTATATTCAAAGCCGTTTAATTCTAATAAAGAGTGTTGCGAAAGGGCGATAAGCCGATGTGTTCGGATGTTTTTTAGTCAGCATTATCTGAGCCGGTCAATGGAATCAAATGGTATAAAGGCCCCAATCTGTAGTAACGTCAAAGGCGGCCGCGCTCGTAAGGTAGTATGTTTATCGAGGCTGTCCACCTCTCCGTTAAAAAGTAAGCGTTCCCACAAGCCCGTATGGCTATCGGCACTGGTTGAGTAGGGATCCGTATGTTTTACCGAGTACATTTTTCTCTACTAAAATGTGTAAAATGTGTGTGTGAGTCATGTGGTAGCGGTTCATTAAAGAATACCAACCCTTCTCGTCCCTTGGGTGTCGTAAAAGGTGACTAATGGACTTAGAACTACATATCGAATAGCTTATTGGCGACGGGCTCATCACCTATCACGCTAAGCACATGTGCAGTCACTGCTTGGTGAAGTGCGGACTATGGCAATGGATTGCTTTTGAGATTATTTTGCCTAGTCTCTGCCTAACCCTTAGGGGATAATAGTCGTGATTATATGTATGTGTGAGTATAAAATGTGTAAGTGCTAAATTAGCCGCCCTCCTTCTAGCATTACAATGAAGATAAACAATGAAAATGTTACGAAATTATTTACTCCCACAACTACGGCTATAACCAATGCCTAGATCAATTTATTATCTCCTTAAGTACTAATGGAGGAATGTGATATTTGCTATAGGTATTTCATCTAGTATCGTCATAAGTGTAACTACTTGTTACCTAAATGATTAAATAAAGAATTTCATTTCATTTCATTTGATTTCAGAGGTTCATAGGCAATAAGACTAAAAACCAAAAGGCAAAAACTATATTTTTTTAATTAAATATTACTAATGCAGAAATGGAAAGGTGTTGGTGTTTATTTGTAGGTAAAACTATTTGTATAGATTTTTTAAAGCCAAGCTAAATTTATTTAGTAATAACTAGACCGTAAAGAAAATAAAGTAATCACAGCATTGACTCACTGACCCCTATAACCTCCATTTCCTCATTATTACTCTACAAGAGTTAGAGAAAGTAGTAATCCGAGCCACCCATGGAATCCTAAAAAATAGTTGTCCCGCACACTCACTCAACAAATTGGGGGTATTATTGAAAAAACCTGCCCGATTTGTCTCGGATTATGCGCAGTGACCGCTACTATTGATTCTGACTTATTGATACCCCAATCGATGCACCAACTTTCGGATATATTAAGCAATAGACGCTTATTCGAATAAGATTTGCGTAAATATGTCAGTCGAGTACTACAATATCGTGGACTGCCTACACGCAGGATTTGATATATTTCTCTTATAAACATAATGCTGTCCAAGGCTGACTCCAGTAGATTTAATCGAATATTTATGTACTATTATTCGGATAGTTTGCGTCTTAGGCTTGGCATTTGGTATTCTGTAGAAACCTAAATTACTGACAAATCGTAGCAAGGAATTTTATCGAATATTTTGTTGTGTTTAAAATTTTTATGTTTTGTAGGCTTCTCTCCTTGTGGTCTACATATTTGTCATCATTGAAATAGTTTCTATGAATACCTATTCATGTTCACCAACAAGGCGACGAAACATTTACATTGACTAAAATTTTCAATATTTTAGGTAATATACCTATCCTAATACTTCGGAATGTTAGCTCGGACTACTGACTATGATTTTACATAAATCATAAACCTAACTGTGATTTGCTTTTCTAAGCCACAATAGTAAAATATCCAGCTATCTGTGCTAATCCCGTACTAGCACACATAGTGACGCGACATTACAAACATCTTGATTTCGATATCGAGCCGACCAGCAGTTTCTCATATAAATCTTCGGCGTTGAGTAAGGTAGAATTAAACGGACCTAATCTGAGCTTTCGCAATGACGGCCGTAATACAAAATACCAACACACGGGGCATAAAAATTTAAAAGATTAATAAGTATACGATGCGGCTGAGATCCGGCGGCGACCGTAATGTAATATGGCATCACGCTGCGCGCGCGCCGCTCTAGGACAATTTATGAGACGCGCAGGCGCGCCGAATTAGCTCAAATCGTTGGGGCCAGCCGCGGACTTCATTAACCACGCTCGATAACTCAACTTTAGTGTTGGGACTAACTGGTCACCAGATCGATAGCGATAATTAGAAGGAAAACACTCCGTAAAGATTCTTTTTGTGGATGAAATGTTAACTGTGTAACTTGATTTGCGAAACGCTGGAGATAGATGTATGCGACACACAGAGTGAAATGCCGCAATTTAGGGAAAGCAGTGGACTAATAAATAATGATTGATGATGAAGTTTTAAATTGTAAATTCATAAACGTTACCGTTATAAGCTTTGTAACTGTTGATTAGAACCGTCAGCTATTATCCGTAACACAAGTAGGTATGTAAGCTGCTTACTTGGAAATAGTTGGTAGATGGGAGCAAGAATTACTTATATAAGCAAATACTGACTCCTCGTTAATTACTAAAGTGATTTAAGCAACCATAGTGTGCGGTAAAAAATACTACCACACCTGATACTGAGAGATAAAGATTTACCAGTTAACATATTTGCTATATTTTAAAAGATTAACGCTTTATTAGTAAAATAAATTAGATAATAGAGACAAGAAGGCTATAAAAATTCATGTTGACAAACCAGATTTCTGACGTAATAGACAATGGTTCTATCGATGTCGGAGGTCCGGCGGCACATCACTAGCGGCTTGGGCCAAGGAGGACCGCTCAGCAGCAACAATAAATATCGCCGACTGTTATGGCGTCAGATTCTTGCTCGCTGTTTGTTTTGAGCCTACTCGAGATTTTAGGTGGTTCGTGTTAGATTCTTTTGGGTCACAGTCACACGGCGAAGATAGGGACGGTGGGTTTGATAGCTTGCAAGCACCATGAAACAGTTTTGTTTATCTTTAGTGGGTCAACAGTTTAAGAAAGCTAAAATATTAAAATCAGACTTGATTCTTAGGTTTTCGTACATTCACACTAGTGAGAACAAAATGACAAGATAATATTTTTTTGAGTGCAAAAAAATGACATTCAATCCTAATAATTTCTGTCAGTAGATAGGGTGAGAGATATTTATTCAAAATAAAATTGTACACTAAGAAAACCTACATAGCCAGGAACTTCGCTTCACCTATTTATGAATACAAGCTTATTTGAACTGAAATTGGTTTCCATGTTTAGTTATAACAAAAGTCTTTTGTTATTGAAGAAGATGAAATTTGTCAAGAAATTGTTTGGGACTAGATATTACTATTAAATAATATTGTTTACAACTTTTTACCACAAGGATGTGGACCTCCTGATACGAGTGGTAGGCGCTTGCCAACCTTGCCAATTGATGTTTGGTAGAGGAAAAATATAGCATTATTAATTTTATGGGAAAGTATAAAGGAAAAAGATTAGGAAATTTAATATGGTGTTAACTAAACGTTGAAAAAATTATATAATTTTTTTTTTCTTTCTATTATTCACTTCATGTATCTTCAAATCAGTATTATGAAAATACACAATTTCTTATAAAAATAATCGTAACAAACCGTTAGATGCAAAACATGAAGATGTGTTAAGTATAAATAATAACATTCAATGTATTTTATTATGTTTTTGTTAAAGAAAATATTGAAATGGTCAATTGCCATTATCTGACTCGATTGTAAGATTTAAAGATAAAGTGCTGTAACATAATCTTTAAGACCCTAGATCGGTTGAATGCGGTGGTCAACGGCCAAGCCATTGTCGTGCATTCAATCGGCACCTATTGTTTTTTAACTCCAGGAAGGACAAACGGCGCGCCCTTCGCACTGACCCGTCATTTAATTCATCATCGATTATAAATTCAAATCGAGTCGATTCACACGGGCGACAATGACACTACGCTTTCCCGTACCAGTTATTTATGCTAGGCCCGTTCTTTACCGCGTTACTTGTACAAGCGATGAACGGGCAATAAATTTCTTTACAGGTAATATGATAGTCAGTGACCGGTGGTCAGTCCACCTGCTCATCTATAAATACTATTGGGGTATAAGGGTTAGAACTTAGAAATAAGACGTTGGGCATCGTACATGGTAATCTGATACGCTTATGCTTAGGTGATCGCTCAATTACGGATGTACTAGCGGCGGAAGCTATAAGCCGAAGCGACGCCGGGTTTGTTTGCCTGTCACGTTGATATGTGATTAGATTTACAATGATGTTTGAGCGTTTGTTCTACGCTCGGTAAATATGTGGCCTTAAGTAAACTGTTCGATCGGAGCCGTTTCCCACCGCGGCAGAGGTATCGGAACTGGTAGGCTGGTGTTCTGGGAACGGCCGGGAGCGGCGGTAGGCGCGACTGTCAACACGTTATGGACACACAACTAATTAAACATTCATTGTTTCACTTACATGTGAACTGTTCACCGATAGAGCAGCTTGCGGCAGACCGGCAACTGGGAATGAAAGAAATAAATTTATTTTGACTTAGTAAGTATTGGTACAGCGGTAGTATATCCTTAAATAATCTGTGGTACAGCGATGAATAAGATATGAACATTTTTGGGCGGCATTTGACTATGGCGGACGTGATTTTTATTTCGATGATTGTAATTTTGTTTCGGGCTGGATATTGTTATGTAAAATCAGTGTAGTTTAGTAAAATAAGTGTCTGGGATGACGTGTAATGTGGAGGATCATAGAAATAAGCGTCAAGTGGTGTGAAAATTGATGAGCTTTTTATCGCGGTAATCCACCTCATAAAAGTAGCACCACGGTGTCTACCATCGACCATTTAGCGCCAAACTCTCCCAGGATACATTGAAATTTATTACACTTGCGTTTCAATGCAAATGAAGCTTAATACTACTTAAGTTTAGACTACACACAATGTATACGACTGAAGGACTCTGTATCCTTGATGACCAAGGCCAAGGATGACCAACCATTATAAAAAATTAGATATTAACTACACTTAAAATTATATAAAGAAACAAGGGATATTTAATCTAATGATCAATTCATTGATAGCCAATTCAAAGAAATATAGACTGACATTTGGGAAAGTATATAATATAAAAATATGAAACGTTAATTTTAAAATATATAATATATTGTACTAAAGGACATTTATTTTGCCACCCTTTTTATACTACAATATTATAGACCGCAACAGGCGATATTCTATTCATTAAATAAATATTGAAAAAGAAAAATGAGACGTATTTGTTACAACAACAAAAATCATAACCAAAGTATTTAGATTTTGATATTGCTTGGTTATATAGAATAGTCACAATAAAAAAGTCCCGAATGATAGATAATATTTGTTGTACTTTTAACAATATTATTAATGCCGCGTTCCAATATTCTAAAAACAACTCGTTGTTCCTACGGACAATTGATATTTGATGCTTATTTTATGAAAAATGTATTTAATTTTTAATTTACTGTATAATGAATATTGGAACGCAGCATATCTATACTGATATAATATGTTGTTTGTTTAGTATATAGAAATCAATCACCAATTTTATCCAGCACCATCGCAAATATTCAGTTTAAGCTGTTATCATCAGCGACGTGGCTTACACGGCGCCGGCGCGGGCGCCGCCGGCGTGGCGGCCATGCAGAATTTTTTAAAATGGCTGTAATTTTACATTTCATCGGTTACTATAACAAGGTACTGTATTTACAGCCTTCATTAGTGTAAATAAGAATACTCAAAATTAATATCCTAACACAAACAAATACAAAACATTTGCACCTTGCGTGCGGATATTTTCCATTGGCAGCCATCTTGCGTTAAATTTTTTTAATTTGTTTTTTCTTGATGGACATGGCTTTCTATTCACGATGGTGAATAGAAAAATAAATATGTTTTGTTTAGTGATTAAGATTAGATCAATAATTATAAATTAAATTATGGAACTAAACATAAAACTCAACCATTATGCACCGGTCAAACTACGAACAAGATTAAGGGTGGTTTCATAGGTGGGCTGGCCGACAGCGCCAGAGTGATTTGCGCTAACGCAAATATTTTTTTTTAAATTTTCCCACGTTTTTCTTATTTAAGAGTTTTTGATGTATCGAACTAGTCAGCATAGTTAGTATACATACTTCTTTTTTTTTTTCTGTGACAGTAGGCACCTGGGTTGGGAATAGGGCAGGAGAAAGAAGAACAGTGAGTACCTGTAACTAAACGCACAATATTTCTGTTCTGCAGTTACCTGGTGCATGTGGAGCGGCGCGGGCGCAGCAGTATTTGCCGTGCCGCTGTTTGCCGCGCTCGCCGTCACATCACACGCGCCGCGGCAAACACGGCGGCGCTAATCACCACCGCAAGCACCGGGACAATGTGGGAGCACTCCGCTGTGTACCAACGGGATGTTTGCGGGTGACGAAAACTTTAGTGTCTCATCATCAATTTTATTCATAATAACATATTTCGATATTAATCATATTCGTCCACCCTTTTGCATTTTGTAAAATTATCCTTACTAAGGGAAGGCAAAGGGACATGATTCATACAGCCTAGTTTTTCATGTTTTATAATAAAAGTGTAATACGCATTTTGAAAAATGCCTTTTTTGAGAGTAAGCGCCAAATAATCGATGGTCGATTATCAAAACCTCCATGCATCAAAAACAAAAATTTACTAAACCAAAAAATACAGTACCAACGCACGAAAACCGCTACGAAAAAAATACAGGTAGAAAAAAAAAACCTCTCAAAGCAGCACAAAAGTATAAAATAAATATGTCACAAAAGTCACACGGTTTTATTAGATTTAAATTCAAATTAAGAACACCATCTTAGTTCCTTATTTTTTCTTCCGTGTTCTATATCAAATTTCACATTTTATAATTTTTGCTTTTAGTTAGTTTTAACAGGATGCTTCTCTATGCTCCTGTGGCACCAAGAAAATGTAGGTACTAAAAAGATGAGAGTGACATTTCGGACTGCGTTAATTGTGTATGAAAGACCGAAACGCTCCCGCGGTACCAACAGTAGTCAACAGTAAATAGGTAACTCGCAAAAACACTGACTATTGTATTTACAGCGTAGTGGTGTAGGCCAGTAACAGACAAAGATAACAATGGATTCAAGAAGCGAAAAACCTTAGTCTGTTAATGTGAAACGTGGAGTGTCACGATATGCCCTTATAGGGCTGCGATGAATTATTGAAGACTTTCTCTTATCACTGATATCGCAAAACTTGTTAAAAGGTATAACTGTATTTTCTGCTCGATCCGGAGCTGTGGAATTGGTTTGATAAAACTAGAAAATTCTGTAATTTATTAATTATTATTTTATTATTTATTATTATGAATGTGGTCTTAAGGAACACAGTGCTCTTTGGACTCTGCCTACCCCTTCGGGGATTACAGGCGCAATTGTATGTATGTATTAATTATTTTCATAAGCCCATGTGCCTGTTATGGTTCCGAGCCACAATGGTGGTAAATATTTGTTTGTATTTACGAAAAATAGTGTTTGTTTGATTTGTGTAACGAACAGTAGTCTGTTTCATGTGCGGTCACGCGATGGGAAAATCTATAGGTTAAAAATGTAAGAAAATTACAGAAATCCAAATAATGGATAAGAAATCCATCGAAATTTGGTTAGAAAGTTTAGTGGTTAGAAAGGTTTGGTTAGCTGCCCTACTTTCTACCAACCAAATTCAAAATCTTGATATTGTGAAATAAAGCAACGAGTTCAAGCTATTTTGAAATTTCGTTTCCAGATTTAGCTGCACTTGAAGGAAAATTATATTTAATAAATGGAAACTATATTTACTTTTTTTTTAACTATGGCTAAAATGGCAAAACAAGTAGAGTTTAAATCTAAGTGGACTACGGCTGTATGGCTCTGCCTTTGCCATTTCCGTCTACTAAACAGGGAAAATTTTATTTAAAAAAAATTTTAATCGATATTTAAATTTTCTGCAAGTAGACGTTTATGTTATTAAAAACAGATTTTTTTTTTTAAATATCTATGATTCAAATTTCTCGTACATAGAATTTTAATCGATAAAACTTATCGATATTTGTTTCTAAACATTAAAATGTTCGTTTTATTTTTTATACATACAAATTCTACCCTCGTGTTTTCATACAAAGTGCAGTGCTGTAATTCGTAGTCGCCATAGTTAGTTGAACATTTTGCATGTGCGCGGTCAAATAGTGAGTGATGAGAAAATATTCCTACACAATTGAAGCAAATAGTATAAGTTAAATTGTTTAAAAGTGCAAATAAGGAATTGATAAAGAATTTTTTGTGACTGCAGGCCTGCAGGCTAATTAATATAGACTGAGTGAGAAACGTGGTTATCTGGTAAGTAATTAGGTTATTACGTATACGATTTCTATACATTCATTTATAGGCAGATTATTTTTGTTAGATTTTTGCATTCGTTGTTAATGTAAAATAATGGAGGTCTTTTTTTCGCCTGGGGAGCTCGTCCCCTTTTATATGGGAACTTAAAAATATCAGGTGAAATTTTAGGATAAAGTCGTGATGAATATGTTTTGTGTGTTTTGTTATGTTTTATGGTTTTCTTTACATTATTTTAACTAAGATTTTTTTACTGTATTAGCTTTATTTATGCCTGTGCTATTATTTTTTTAAGCTTGATAAGATTTTCATCTAGACTTCTTTACAAGCGCACAAATATGTCTTTACGAATCTTAACAAAACCTCCGCTAAACAAATGCCGCGCCTCAGATTAACTCATGAAATCGGATAAAGGCAAGTAATAACGACGACAGTTGCGCGATAAACGCGTATTTATACTTACAGTGTTTGTTTGTCGCCGCACCTTGTCGCCTTGTCGCGTCGCCGAGATCCGAATTACGCGCGATCGGGTTTCACGGACCGGGCCCATTGAGAACTTGCCTTTCTATGATAGATTGAGTATTGGTGGTGAGTCTGTGTGTGGGTGAAACATATTTGTTTTGATCAGGCGATTAGTTTCGATTTTGAAAGTAAAGCAACCTTTGATATGGTTGTAGTTGGTGGGGTGACCAAATTTTGTATATTGAATTTCTGCGACCGAATAGTTAGATCTTGGCGAAATGTGGGTGATTACACCTCTGCCTACCTCTTCGGGGAAAGAGACGTGATGATATTTATGTTTATTTGTTTGTTCGAATGGTTAGAACGGCACTAAGCCACTGATCCAAGCAATTTTTACCAATCAATACGCATTGGACCAACGTGGTGGTGTTAATGCAAAACTCATTACGAGTGTCTTAATGTAGGTCTTAGGCAGCGAAGCTCAGCTCGCCAAGTAACCGGCTGTGGCTTAATGTAGGTCTTAGGCAGCGAAGCTCAGCTCGCCAAGTAACCGGCTGTGGCTTAATGTAGGTCTTAGGCAGCGAAGCTCAGCTCGCCAAGTAACCGGCTGTGGCTTAATGTTGGTCTTAGGCAGCGAAGCTCAGCTCGCCAAGTAACCGGCTGTGGCTTAATGTAGGTCTTAGGCAGCGAAGCTCAGCTCGCCAAGTAACCGGCTGTGGCTTAATGTTGGTCTTAGGCAGCGAAGCTCAGCTCGCCAAGTAACCGGCTGTGGCTTGACAATGTCTTCCTTTAAAAACTTTTACAAATCATAGCTCTATCCTCGGAGGGATAAGCAGAGGAATTAAGCACTTTGCCTCATATGTCATAGTCCCTATATAATACAGGACACAGTCTCCATGTCCCCATATTATGCAACCTAGATAAACATACTCGTACATACAATCACGTCTGTAATCCCCGAAGGGGTAGGTAGAGTCCATGGAGCAAAAAAATTGGGTTTGGTCAGATGAAAAATCGTGAAAGAGTTGTAGTGGCTATCGCCTACACAATCACGAACCCAGTACCCAATACGCCATTAGTCGCCTTTTACGACATGCTAGGCAAGAAAATAAACAATAAATGTGTAATGTATATAATAGATAAACATAGTTATATATAGTCTATGTTGCTACGGCAACTGGACCTAAGCCACTTTTATTTTCTTACCCAAGTCTGAAGAATATTTGTTAATTAGAATATAATGAAGTAGGTTTGTGTCGCGTTTAATGATCGTGTAAACAATGACTGAGGTGTTTGTCTTGATGCTTAATAAGCTCAAGAATGCGGTGGTTCTTGTTTGAGGTTAAAGATATTAGTACTAAGCTACCGTAATACGAACAGTTATACACTCTTGTTAACTAGTAACCCTAAGTTTTGTACGAATTACTTTTTGTTCAATAGGAAAATGCATAAATATATAACTATAATCCCGTGTTGGTCCGGACACAAAAAGAATGTGCCGTCCCAACTGCTTTTCTTGCTAAGCATGTCGTCAAAGTCGACTAATGGCGTATTGGGTACTGGTCTGTGATTGTGTAGGCGATGAACTAGCCACTACTCTTTCACGATTTTTCGTCTGACCAAACCCAATTTTTGTATGGCTAAATGTGGTAAGGAATACAGTGCTCCTTGGATTCTGCCTATCCCTTCGGGGATTACAGGCGTGAATGTATGTATGTATGTATATAACTATAGTACGTATTGGTACGCTTTGGCTTTCGATTTAGAAAACAAAGCTATCTTCGCCATGGTAAGGCCTTGGATGGCGACCAAAACTTCGTGATCTAGAACTCCTCCGTGTTTCGGAGGGCCGGTCACAATTGTAACCCATACTATTCATGTGTTTCTCCATGTAGGTAGGCCGTGCCCAGCAGTGGGATAAGAACCAATATAAGGCTGAGGACTTCGATGAAAATTTATCGACTTAAGAAGAAGTCTTAGCTAAATTATATTTTTAGAAGAATATAGTGTTAATCAAAATGACTGCAATAGCATCTTTTTTATACAAAAAAGTGCTAGATAATTATAAACAGTATATAGGTGCTCAAGTCAAAGGGTATTTTTCAATGTTCGAAGATGGTCTCTAAAGTATACCTACTAAGTTTTGTTGCATTAGATTTTGTGGACAATAAGAGAATGGTATTGTATCATTGTTTTTTTTTATATCATAAAAAATTTTATGTTATACGTCATTTTTATTTTCAGTTTACTTCACAACTTATCGTTTATTGGAATAGACAGCGGCGCAATACTTAATCGTTTTCAGTAAGTAATACAAATATATTTTAAACCTTAATATTTATATAAAATCTTATTATTCTTAAAATTTCATTAAGTTTCTTAAAGTTTTATTAGGCTTATTAATTTTTTTCTCGTCTTATTATTATTTGTACTTCATAATGCAGTAACAAGCTTGTTCTGTTTGTGTTTTAAACATGTTATTGGGACTAGTAATTTATGCGGACAAACGGGACAAAATGTTTCTTTCCTATTTGGGAAAGTTTTGTTACGACCGATTGTTTCAATCGTTCCCAGGGCTTGCTGTTTTTATATCTTTGCTGCGGCAGTAATTATTAATATAGTTTTATTATAAATCTGTATTGAAACAACATCATAATAGTATTAAGAATGTTTAAAATCGTTTCTTAAACTACAATATTCACAGTATTTTTGGTCAAATAGTGCAAAAATAAAATAGTACATACTTACTAAGGTACTAAAAGCATTCCTCCTCCCGGCCTCGGCTGGAGTGTTTGCGCACGCACATCCGCGTCGCCAGCTCTCGACGCGCGCGCACTCAGAGGTGCACCCACCTGTCACCTGGCAAAATACACGCGTGTCACGTTTAGTCTACAATAGTGGAGATTTTTTACGTATAACAGGTAAGCTCTTGACCTTCATCTCACCTGATAGTAAATGACGTTAAGATCGATTTTCGCAGTTCAGCTACTCTTACTTACTTTATTATAAAATTATAGTCACTAATAATTACAATATTTTTGGCAGTATTAATTAAGAATGCTGCGACAGCATTTTTAATAGGGAAGTTATTAATTGGGCAGCCATTTCATTAATTTTTCAGCAACAAAATGGTCAGTCGAAAAGTCATTTCGTCAGTACAATAAATAATTGGCAGCAAGATAATTAGTTAAGCTGCAAAATAATAATTTGGGCAGCTCCCAAATTTTACCGGAAATGTATGAACTCTAGGAGAAGGATCAATGAAAGATCCAAAATAAATTCCTAGGAAATATATTTTGATAGATAGATAGATAAGGTTAAGGTTTTTTATGACCCCTCAAAACAATATTTGTATCATCAAAATAAAATTATATGCAACAATTTGGCAGCAGAGAAAACATTTGAGTTGCTACCCAATCAGTTATTTTGCTGACACATTAGAAATATCTGCTCCCCATAAGTTTCTGCCCAATGGTATTTTTTGCTAACCCAAATTCGGATATTTTGCTGACCGTTTAAATAACACCCTTTTTAATAGCATTATGCTGTTGATACATTTATAATTGAACTATATTAATAGCTATTACCGCAGCAAAGATATAAAACAACAAGCCCTGGGAACGCTTAAAACAATTGGTCGTAACAAAACTTTCCCAAATAGGAAAGAAACAATTTGTCCCGTTTGTCTGCATAAATTACTAGTCCCAATAACATGTATAAAACAATAAACAGAACAAGCAAGTTCACACAGCATTTGAGGAGCCCGGCGTGGGAGGGCGGTATCCCGATGACGCAACCGATGACGCTTGAAACTGATATTGACTGTTTACTAATAAAACTAACTAATTTCAAAGATTCAACATGTCGGAAGATAGATAATATCTGTAATTTTTCTTATATGTTAAAGCGCTTATGTTATGTTGCTAAATGCATGTGTAAATTATTATAACCTAAGTGGAATGTACGCACGTAAAAATCATTGTGTTTGTGTGGCACTATATAAGAATGAAACTTGTAATTATTAAAAATAAAATAAATAAAAAAAACTTACTTTAATACTACCAACTCGTTGATTGTTTCCGTAATCGTGACAAAAACTGTGTTTATAACAGTTTCGGCACGATTCTGATTTGATTACAATTTATCAGCGTGATATTTTTTTCCTTTTTATGTCAAAAAGAAAAAATAATGAGTGTGGGAGCACAGGGATTGTTAAATTTATTGTTTACACCTTTGCCTACCGCTTCAGAGATAGAGGCGTGATGATGTGTTGTGTTAAACTTATTTGGATACTCTGTGCGGAGTAGGTATTCAACTTTATATTGGGAGCAGGGTCCTTTCCCTGTGCTGTCAGCTTAACGTTTTCTTGATTTACATTTGCATTGAGTAGGAAGTGCATGAGTGGCGCCCATAGTGCTACGAGCGTCTACAGGCTACGGTAGCCATTTACCATCATATAATATTAGGTCCTTACCTATGAAATTGGTGTTTTGTATGGAGATTTTGGGGAATTCTGCATTTTACATACAATTTTTTTTTCAGTTTTCTTCACAACGACAAATCCAAAGATAAGTAATATGTGTAAGAAGTAATATGTGTAATATCACACTTCATAAAAATTATTTATCGTTTTTAAGTGAATGCAAATAAAATGATGTACTCGGGAGGCACTTAAAAAGAGATGTCTCCGTGTCCAATTTCAACACAATTAAACTTTCAACAAACTATCAAAACAAATCAAAAGAGCTCAAAAATCTATTTTTAGACGAGGTAATTATTTTTTAGGAATACTCTGAATCTTAATAGTTACAGACAAAATACTAAGAGAGAAAAAAACACCAATTTCATAGGTATGGACCCAATATGTTGCCGCGTAAGGAAACACTACCAGCATAAAGGTTGCCATACAATTCAACGATTTTTTAAGTATTATCAATTCTTCAGCCGCGTTTACAAGTTGATATCATCGTCAAAAGGAATTCAGTACCACATCAATATAACAAACGGTAAACGGGTTTCCCACACTTCGATAACAAACACGAGCCCATTTTAAAATCCACCAGCTTTTACATCTATTAAGCATTTTATTACAACAATATTAGGTTTCACGTCAAGTAACGTCTACGTGCCTAATTAAACTGTTGTTTGTTGGACGTCGGAATGACCATGGTTAGGCAATAACATAAATCAATGGTTAATCATTATACTTAGAATATAAAGTTTTACGATTGCCGGTATTTTGGCAAGCCTGAGGTGGTGGCAAGATTGTGTTGACGGAATGCTAACGGAGCTCACCGTTACCAAGGGCGAGTGAGTTGGTTTTGGCAGTGTCTAAAAGAAAGTAAACTGGCCGATGAGTGGGCAAACATCGCTTTACAATACACACGGACCACGGCTCAGGGTTGGCGACTTTATTTAGATATTTTTTTTTTCAAAATCACATTTATAACGGCCCAAAAATTTGTAGGCTATAGAGCAATTGATTAGATATACTAGATACAATGTTTTTTTTTTACATATGACAGGTAACCCCTTGGCCTTTTCGCCTGATGGTAATTATAAATAAATTGAAATTGAAAATAATTGACGATAAGGCCGATGGGGGAAGTCAGCTTCACCTGTAAATCCTTCTGATCAGAACATATGCTTATAGCATTGTTATTATGGCGGCAAATTTAGGTAAGACGGTAGTACCAAGCCAGGCGGGCTTGGAAACCATACCACCAACCAAATCGAGCAGAAAAATCGGGGAATAAACCACCCGATCAACACCTGGCTGTGTGAATCTGTGATAAATGAAGCACCTTTAAGCCATTGCTCTTAATTGTTTTATAACTCTATGAACTAGTTCTTTTTAACAATCATTATCAGCTGCCACAAGAGTTCACAGCTCGCAGCTGAACATAGGCCTACTGTTCGCCATTTTATACTGTCTGCGGCTCGTCGCATCACCATCTCCGAGCAGCGTGGCGCTAATTATCACACCATCTTTAGTGCCTACAGCCTGCAGCTTGTGGACTTTAACAAAAAATAAAAATATGATTTACTATCCACCAAACTCTTACGGCTAAGACATTTGATATTATGCATGACTAATATAAAAAAAATTTTCAGGGTAGGTAAAGCGACTCATTATACGGACAAAATAAAGCAAAAACCAATATTCTATCTAATAATATCTCGCGTTAACATGAGATAAACCATCTAAACCTTGTTTCTAATAGAAACGGACAAGCAAAGGGACCAAATATTAGGGTTTTCCATTGTACCTGTAAGTTTTGTGTTTCAACTGTTTTAAAACAAGCGATATTACTACAATTTCCAAACGTTGGCGTATGCCACTATTATTTGACGACCTATAAAAATGACATTTACGAGAAAAACAATTCTACAGTGCTTAATTAAAAGTAACCGTTTGCCAGCCCTAACCAATGATGTTTGCTGAGTGGCGCGAGCATGCGCACCTGAGCGGCGCGTGCGCATGCCGACCGGTCCTCAGCCACCACGGCCGTTATGCAACAACTGAACCTCTGTCCACTATTTTAGTACACTACAAATATACTTCGTAATTCGACTCATTTCCTAATCCGGAATTGGGTTTAGAAAAATCCGCCTCCTTCATACCTATAATTGAATAATTTTACATTAACTTTCTTGACTGAGGGTGTTATCACATCTCATCACATCTGCCTACGCTTCGTGCTCGTAGACAGAAGCGTGCGTTTGTTTCATAACTGTTAAGGTTATTTCTTGTTCTTTGTCTCTCATAGATTGATTGCATTGTTTGATAACATATTTAACAACAACAACATTTTTAACGACAACCTCCGTGTTCGAGTGGTCGATACGTCGGTCTCAAGCCGGCGCCGGCGTCGTCATCGCCATCTGGATATTTTCGATGGTGGGGGCAAATGTTTGTGTACAAGAATACAGGCATTTTGTTCTACAGTCTTGGATGTATATCTATGTATAGTATTTATTCTGGATATATAAATGTATTTACCTTTAAATATATTTAGCCGTCATCTAGAATCCGTAACACAAACAGCACTAGGAAGAAGCGAAGCGGCTGTCAGTGATCTGTGGCACTAGGTAGTTGCTTAATAGGGCTAGTTGATAGGTGTAAATGTCTGAAGATATTTATATTATGAACTATTTATTTATCCTGACATTGCCGAGTGTGAAGTGCTTGTGGCTTTTGAATCAAAAGGGTCCTTGGTTCAAATCGCGGTAGGGCAGGTGATTTTGTCATAAACACAAATATTTTTTCTTTTCTGCGGTCGAGGATGTTTATCTGTTTAACGTTAATGTACCCATTGTTGTACCAATATTAGAAGCTACTTATTCTGGACCAGTTGAACAGGAAGTGTAGGAAGAATATTTAAAATTATTTATGCAAGTTTTGCCCCGGTTTTTTAATATCCTCACACATTATATTACTTCAGTTGGTGATGTAAAGTATGATCATCCTAACTTGTCTTATATTGTAAGCAATCTTGGCATATTATATCTCATCTTAGCATATATTGTAAACTTTTAATTTAAATACCATTATAAAAAATGAACTGATGACTAAATTCAAAAGGTTATAGCCTGTATTAACGATTCATTCTAAAAGTTTTTTGTTAATTTGGTTTACCAATATCAGTTACAACGACGGCGCCGGGCTCACCACCTGTCACGCTGAGTGCAGTCACTGCTTGGTGAAGCGCGGACAATGGCAATGGACTGCTTTTGCCTAGTCTCTGACTAACCCTAGGGGATAATAGTCGTGATTGTACGTATGTAGTTACAACTAAATAAGACACTAGCAATGTACTAATTGCACCGATATAATAGGCAAACACCACATGCACTTTATATCCATGTCTATAAGTACTTGCTTATTTAACAAATATGATTTGACAAGGATTATACATACAAATAATTATGCTCAAATAAAACTATAACAGTCCGTCTCACAGGTTAGAAATTAATTGTTTTCGGAAACGCATTAATGTGACAGAGTGAATGTCTGTTGACCCACCAATGTCATTCAGCAACTTAGAATGTGGGTACAGGTGAGTTAGATCCCAAGACAGTAGCGCACATGGGAGGACCTAACGGCTTAATGGGAAATCTTGGCATCCTGTGGGAAAACAGAAATTTTAATTTAGAAAGCAGAAAGGGACAATTTATGCCATTATCAAGAGTTTTATATAAAAAGTACAAATCCATAAATTTTCTTCGTTTGTCTTTTGTTCATAATTATTCAAAAACGATCCAATTTTTTTTTATAATAATATTCTTGGTTTTTGGTTCTTCTCGGAGTGAAATCTTATTTGTTGAATTTAATATTTTATTTTTAAATGAGTGATTCGTTAAAAAGTAGTGCCAAGATTGTTTACCAAATAGGACAAGTAAGGATGAACACAGGATGACTTTACATGACTTTTAGTTGACGTAGACATGTAGATTCTGTGTAGACGGCTCAAACTCCTCGTACGAATCCTAACGCTTTGCAATAATTTTGCTAAGGGTCGGTTTTCTTATCCGTGGGCAATTTAACCTGTAGGTTAAAATATGGACCAATGGCGTATGCTGTCGCGATATGACAGCTCGTCCAATAGTCGAATTTTTAAATACTCCTAAAGTTAAATAATCATAGAAAATTTAACTACAACACCATGCTAGAATTAGTGCAATGGCGGCTTGCAGTACAGCTGATGTATATTACTATCGCAAACTTAACAATTTGTCAAGCTGTTTAATTTGCGATGAAATTCATACACTTTGGCGTTTCCATTTACGCTATTGAGCTAGATTTAAACCATTGGTTTGAATATTACTACGGATCCAAAAATTCACCCTAAAAGATAAAGGTATATATGCGGCTGCTGTCAATAGAGATGTACGTACGTACATACCAATTGTTAAAATTACAATTATTTAAACAACTAGTCAAATCAAAATTCAATTGAAATTGGGTATTTAATTAATATCCGTAACATAACAAAATTTATTGATATTAATTTATTAATTACCTTTAATTCAGCCATGGAACCTATCTATTGGTTAATAAAATCAAAATAAAAAAAATCAAAAGCATTTATTCAGTTTAGATTCGTCTTAGCGCATGCTTATGTATGATATGAATAGTTTTCGAATCTTATGCCCGCTGTCATCTTAATAGCCACCACTAGATTCTCTCAAATTTCGCTACAGTTCTAGGAAGAAAAAAGTCTTCTGAAATCTGACTGCTAATAATATGAATAGGAAGGTAAGCAGGAAATACAAAATGCGGAGAAGGGACAACATTTTTGTGATCTTGGATGTTGTCACAAATTACAGTTTTTTCTTTTATGCATCGGAATCCAATTTTCCATACGTGTGTAATTGTCGATAAGGTGCTCGATACTTTAATAATTGAAGTTTTAATACGTGTAGTTACAAGAATGGACATATAAAAAATATTCGATGTCGCGATTGCTGCTGTCGCAAAAGTCAGCTTGAGTCGTCGCGGTGCTCTCAATACCAACCGGGACTGCTTTATTCATGAGCACACAATCAATTTTAAATATACGTAAATATTTATATATCTGTAGAATGCGTGATGGTTTTATGTATGGTTATAAAATAGACTGCTTATTATAAGTATATGACAATGTAGAATTTAAAAAAAAAGTTACTTTACTTATATAGAGTTAGTCATTCAAAGGGCAAATGAGAAGGATCTTTAAATTTTCTCTCAATACTCGAATCAAGAATGGGAAGATACGCAGAGAAATACGAGTAACGTCACCAACATAGCCCAAAGAATCGCTGACTGTTGTGGCACTGGGGAGGGCACATAATCGCTGAACTGACGGTCATTGAGGCGGAAAGGTTCTCGTGTGACGGCCAGGTACTAGGCGGCGCAGCGTTGGTAGATACCTAAATGGTTGACAGTCTGGTATAAGTGCAGGTGCGCAGGATTGATTGATGTGTGAAAAGACATTTCCAGCTGTAGGCAAAGAAAAATGTGTTTCAAAACGAATTATTTAAATCCTCCAATAAATTCCAACATTAATGTTTTTTCTTGTTATACATCTTGTGTTTACCGTTTGAACTAGACTTTATATATGCATTAGTTTATACATGCATTTATATTGTTTGAGTTAGGATTAAACTGGCACAGAACTGACAAATCCGTTAATTTATGTATCTTGCAAAGAACGCATGACTAGTTTAAGTAAACACGCAATGAAATGCTTCTTCAGACATGCAGAAGTGCATCGCATCTAATCGCACGCAATTGCCAACTAAGTGTCGATTTAGCACCTATTGTTTTGATATCGATTGAAAGATAGTTGAAGTAATTCCAAATTTTGCTATAGGTTATAATGTGTATTTAATATTGAAATGCGACAAATTTTGTGTCTATCACAGATTTTGTGTTTTGAATATTGCATAATTTATCGCATCCTCTTAAAAGCGTAAATTAGAACAGTTGAGAGCTGGAGTGGTGCCATATACTAATACAGCATCAGCCTTTTCTTGAAGGACCAACCAAATGAAATGATAAATGATTTTTCAATATGAAACGGCAACTCATCAAGTACATTTAGTTTGATAGTTTATATGTAATTTTATTACCCATTGTCATGCTATGCCTACTGGGGTCCAGTCAACTCCGACATCTCATAACCAGCCTTACAAAAGGTCTTACAAAAGCTCTAGAAACTATATCTTTGAAGTAGTTTATCAATAGATCGCATTCAAGTATTGATGGTATTTGCGTGAAGGCTGACGTGACGTCAAGGCATATACGCCCAGCATGCCGCGTGTCACGTGTTTATTTATTCGCTGGTTCATTACTGAGCAATGCGGTCGTGGGCCGGTTGACACTGTGACGAAACCGAGGCTCGGGCATCTGCGTACTGGTTTCTGTTTTTCTCCCCCACCTCGCCTAGTTGACGCAGTTTGCGTCATGGCTAAAATTATCAGTCTTTTAAATGGTCGTTTTCTTTGTTTATCAAAAAATAAAGTGGTAATTGGGCAATGATAGAGGATTTGTTTCTGGTTTATACCGCTTGTTTTAGGTATCCAACTCCAACCAACTCCAACTCCAACTCTGTTTTCCTGATACGTATTGGGATAAAAGTTATGAAGGTGTCCCCTCCATCTTGGGAAAACCGAAGAAAATGGGATATAGCTCTGAAAGAACTGAATCTTGGTAATACCATCTTGGTATGGCAAGTGAAGAAAATAGAAGATGTAGATATTTGGTTGCCACGAGTTTGTTGTTTATTGATCGTTACTCTTTTTAATTGAAGAGAAAAGGACAGTTTTACAAACGATCGATCAGAACAATAGCAAAGTTAAATTTGAGGTAGTCCATTTTCTGTAGTTCACAAACGCCAGGGTTTTTGGTCTTATTTCATTGGGTAAATCCGTTAGTTCTACCTGATTTCGGATTGTGGAGATGATAATCCTAATTCGGTGAACTGGCTAATTGACACTTGCAGTACAGTGATTTTACATATTATTATACTTTTGCATTTCAATGTTGTTGTGATAAGTGTACCTACCTACAAACTTTTTGAACGTAAGTGATTGGATACATGTTGTTTAATTTGTTGACAATCGTTACGTGCGTTTCATTCTAGATCTAGCTTTTACAACAATCTGAAGTGAAGGAGTGATTTGGCCAAACTCAAACTAAAACTCAAAGTCAAATTGGTATCATCAAATACACTTTTGTCAAGTCAAAACAAAACAAAATAAATTATAAGTAAGTATCCTAAAATTGACAATACCACTACGTTTTTTTCGGCCTGTTCACTACCGGGAGGCCGATTCAATTATTTAGTAAGGCCGAGTTTACACGGTAAAATCTTGAGAATACGAGTATATCTTGACCCATCCACACACCAGCCACACCAGTACTCATAGCAAAACTATTTTTGCTCATCCGTTCCACGTCTAAGAGTATAACAACCGCTATTCTAACAAAATGTTGCACAACAGGAGGCGATGACAGCGACAAGTTTAATTGGTGGCCTGTATGTCGACAGTCGGCTATCGCGACATCTGCCGCTAATAGAGTCGCCGGCCTTTGTCGATGGCTATCTTCTATCGACTATCGACCACGAGCAATGTACTAGTGTCATTGGGAAACAGTTAGTCGTATAATTTTAATTGTTATATTGTGCCAATAAAGAATTTCGCGAAAATGGCTCGGTCTGAAGGAGAACACAATTATTCCTAATTCTTTTTAAAATCGGTCTCAATTTGTATAATAGCACTAGAATACAAGAATTCACATACATATTAATATATTAAATTGGACATAAGAAGCAATAAGTGATTATTATAAAGTCGTGTAAAAATTATGAAATGACAACATAAGCTCCTAAACAATTACAAAAAATAATAGAAAAAACATAACATTCAAACTTATGTGTGGATTTTTTTAAAGCAGACGCAAAGTTGGGCGTATTCCCTAATCTCTGAGCCACTACCATGTTTCAAGGTGAGTTTCCATTGTGCTCGTGCTAAAGGCAAGCAAAACAAAGGAAATAAGTTATATATCTCTGAAGTGCATTTCTCACAAAATCACCAATCAACTGTATCGAGCAGTACCCATCGGCTCGAGCACTCATCACGTGTAACTAACAAACAATCGATATTAAAATGTAAATTGGTAATTACTGACATTCTGCCGAGTGTTCTTCCCGCAACACTCGCCGTGATAGATGGTGGTCATTATTTAGCATTAAAATGCAAATGCAGCGATTTATAGCGCCATTGAGGGATTCTTTCACAGGTAGTTTAGTTGCTGGTGCGGGGGCTGCACCGTGACGCTGCGCCCGCGCAATACCATCGCACAAGCAATTGTCAACCTTATTATGGATGTAATTTGGAGTAACAGGAGTGTTTATCCATTATCAAGGAAAAGACAAGATATTACATCTTGTTCGACAAATTGAAATGTCAAAATTTGACAACAGTTGCAGTTCAGATATAAAAGTAGTCGAGTTTGACGGTCCCAACACTGGAACTTTTGGCCTCCTCTATTTATTAATTAATTTATTTAATAGTTTATTGCACACAAAAAAACACAGATTGAACTTGTTAGTTATTCGAGCATAATACAATGATCTATCTTAAAATATGTCTCGATGAATTGCGAATGAAAGTTCTGAAAGCGCAATGATTTTGTTTTCGAGTAATTTGGTGAAAATTTGGTGACCACGGAAGACCAGCGTCGGATGTCTGCGACAACTGACACATGCTGAGTGGCTCGCCATTTAGTGTCACAATTTTTTTAGATATTAAGCTTAGTACTAGGGTTAATTCTGTGTCACTAATAAATTATTTTCTTTCTTTCTTTCTTTCTAATTCGCTTGGAATAAAACTGACTTAATTGTGCTTAAATTAAGTAAATATAAGATTTGTATTTAGCTTCAGTTAGCCACAATACAAATTTTGGAGCTTATACAGTGTGTCTACTGGGGTTAACTATGAGGTGTATCAGCGAGGAGGCCTAAGCAAGCCACCGTCCGCGTACGTTTAGATCGAGATACCACACGTTAATTACGATTTCGCTTGTCACGGCCGCTGCCTTGCTTAATGTTCGGCTTAGCTTTATTATTAAAACAAAAACTACAGGCAGAGGTTTGGATATCGCCAGTTTTTTATTGCCTGCTAGACACCGTTATGATGATACATCGGCTTGTACAATACCTTGATGTACTGAGTGAAATTCGTTATTCAATAGCACTTAATTATACACCACTGGTAAAGTTTAATTGCTGTTAATTTTAGAGTTTTGAAATATTTGCAAAACTCATATTTTTATACCGTTTCTTGATTTATCACTTAAGACTTCTTATGGTACACATTAAGGTTTAAATGACTCGATTCCGTCTCAAGTATTCACTCCTGTATCACCCTTGTATATAACTTACTTTAAACGTCGTTAATTCTTGCTCCAGAGACATATCTGACAAATAATTTCATCTCATAAATTACTTCACGATCGTTAACACGATATCACGTGGGACGAAGAAACCTGGTCAATTTTATTAATATTCATAAACAGTGGAAAGAATAACTGGTATGGTATGCATAAAGCTTACAGCAGTAAATTCTGCTTTCGATAGGTACTTCACAGTGCTAAGATGTCCAAGAGTTTTTCAATGTTCAACAGATTTAATTAATCATTTGGTTTATTATTTTTCTTATCATAAATGAAATTGGAAACTGCCCAAATTCTGAGAAGACAATAGATTGCTGTTTTTCTGTAGTTGGAATTGTTAATAAATTTTTCAATGTAGGCATAAGCCTATATATGTTTATGTAAATTTCGTCAGTCTAGACGATTATTCCTTTATGTCGTAGGCATTAAATGGAATTCAATATTCGCGGTCCAGTCAAATATTATAACTACTGTAAATACTAGTATATAACTACTGTAAATTCTCAACTTGAGGAGCACAGAGAAATAAGCTATAAGTAAAGATAAATTTTAATGATTGATTTTTACCCTTAAATTAGTTCTGTTAATGAGAAATTTGCGGTTGCTATACCATTTAATATAACTCCACAGTGGTTTAGCTAGAGGCTAAATTCATTAGTGTTATCACGCACGGACCAGCTCGCAGCCGACACTCATAACATTCATCATGGAAGGCATGCTGCGTACGCAGATGACACCTGGCTTCTACGAGATCTAGCCTTATTGGTTGCAGATCCTTCTGGACCATGTACTTGTTTGCGTAAAACATGTATCGATTAAAACCACACTCTAAGCTCTGCGGTTGTACTTGCTACAAGCGCTCGCAGTAATGAATCTTATAAAAGCCTTTTTTTATTTTATTATATAAATTGTAAAATATTGAACTTTTTAAGTGCCAAGTTTGGCTTATAATATAAATTTTTGTTTGTTTGTTTTGCTTGTAAAAATACAGCATTCCTTGAAATTCCCTTTCAGTGGTTTGCTGACTTATGAAATTTATTAACTTCTTTAATTATCTGCTTAATGTAGAAGCTACTTGTTGACACCTACTTGTTGAAAGAATGCAATATTTCTTCATACGTTAAATCTATCCGAGCCAATTTAGCTGAGCCGGGTGGTAGCGGCTTATTAAAAGAATACTACCAACCCATCTCTTCCCTTGGGTGTCGTAAAAGGCGACTGATGGACTTACAACTGCACCACTATCCAATAGCTCACCACCTGTCACCCTGAGTCACTTCTGGTGAAGCGCGGACTATGGTAATAGACTGCTTTTGCTGTGCTTTTGCCTAGCCTCTGACTAACCCGTGGGGGATAATAGTCGTGTTTATATGTATGCGTTAAATCTAGCTCATCATCAAATGAAGAAATTGTATTTTATATTCACTTCTAATACTATCTTAAAAAGTGTTACGAAAATGAGCAGCTCGAACGTATAATAAATTGTTTGATTTGATTTTGATACTTGAAGACAAAGTAACCTTCGGCATGGTTGTATTCTGGATGGGTGACGAAAATTTGTGACTACTGTTTCGGATGGCACGATAAGCTGTTCATCTCGGTTACAACGGAAGTCATTGTTGTCCACACTTGCCCCTTTAAAAATCTCGGTCAATAAATTCTCAAAAAATTATAAGCAACATATTATTATGGCCTACGTGCCAAATGATGTTTTGTAATTAAGTTGAAAGAGAAATTGACTACAACGCAAATAATTTTGATTCTCTTTACATTCTCGGACGAAATTAATTACAGTTTACTGCTCCACGTAACAAAGTACGCGGTATCCAGTCCCCAAAACACATTTCTTTTAACTAACGAACATAGCGACACAGTGTCATTTCTTTGTTCTGTGTTTAAGTTTGTAGTTTGTAAATAATGCTATATTTAAACACAGTGCTGTAGTTGGAAGAGCATCGGTAGGCTTTTGGCTTTGAAAAATTAATTGGCGTGACGGCGATGTTTTTAATTACCAGCCATTCAAACTAAATGTACTTACGAACCGGTGCGCAGCCGCAGCTCTAAATTCTAGAAACTTGATGGCCATGAACTTGTATTTCAAGGCACATATTTTTTTTATTCTTTTTGGCTTTCATCGGAGAAATCTTTTCTGATAACTTAAAATTTTCAAGAGTCTTATTCCACTATCATTAACTATGTCGCTAAACATAAAAATTACCTGTTACTGTCTTTTTAGTTGTTAAATACGAAGCTGACGGAATCTGACAAAGAGGTATATTATTCTAATCATGTCTATACTGCTGGCATAATATATTGGTTCCTATCATATCTATAATATTTGTATCACTTTTATGCAATGTCGAAAAAATGTTTTCGTTTACCTTTTACCGTTCGAGCCATAACAAAACACTCGTGCCTTGTTACACAGAGACCTAAAAATTATCTCATCCACCTTCGTACCTTCGTATTCGGGGATATAGGTCCCATCATGGCATCAAAGTTAAAGTCAATGTTATTTAAAGCGAACTAAGTGTATATTAGTTGTTATAAAAATATAATACTTCACAACTTAGTTGCCTTTTTATTCACCAGAATACTGATTTTTTTTAACGGTTATTAATAATTATTACAACATCACATCGGATTAGTAAAATAAGAGAAAAAATATATCAGCTAAGTCAATATTACATAAAGGTCAGTCACATTATACAAACACACTATATAACAAAAACATTTATCAAATTTTTACATTCTGGGCTGTCAAAGAATTCGCTTAATGTATATTTTACAATTTACAAGTATTCAATTGCAAATACGATTAAGTACTGCAAAATTTTACCTACATTTTACGTTTGAAAGATTTCTACTTGATTTTAGTACACTTATTAATAGTGAACATGGTAACTCTACAGTTAACAGTAACACCAAATTCACCAGCAAGCCATA
The DNA here is from genome assembly GCA_910589355.1 of Parapoynx stratiotata. NCBI lineage: Eukaryota > Metazoa > Arthropoda > Insecta > Lepidoptera > Crambidae > Parapoynx > Parapoynx stratiotata. Next base: position 18,465,466 of record OU342462.1, on the reverse strand, counting down.
AAAATGAGTTTTATTTCCTACAAAAAAGTAGATAACGAAATAGGAATCTGTGCCTATAAAACACACTAATTGGGCATAATAAAATATTTTGGACACGTAAAATTGAGGAAGCATCTCATGGTACATTTTAATTAAAAATTATTTTTAATTGTTCATAATTGAGTCGTCGCAAAAAGTAAACGTTTAATACAGGAATGTTATCTGGCCAACAATGACTGAGTTGCCAAAAAAGCAGATATAATCGAGGACTAGATAAACTAGTTTTTGTATTACATCAAAGTCCAAAAACCTCGAGGTCGCCTCTTTCATACGATGATCTTGCAACAATTAAGCTGAATGCACGCTGTGTCGTCACACTGCAAAACGATTAAGAGTTATAAATAATTAAGTGAGCAATGTTAATAATGTATGATCGTAATTAAATAATGATGAGATGATACAGGCGCCGGCGCAGACTTCGGACTGTTTTTTGCTATCTGATTTTGATGGACTATGGGTTTAGAATCAAAAAGCGTTAATGGAAGAAAAATATAATTATGTTTCTAATTTGAACTTCGGTTTGAGGGTGACGATTTAGCTGGTCACGATGACTTTTCAGTTTTAGTTAAGGAAGCTCTTGGATTAGTTGATCTGAAGGAGCTCCAATTAATGGAAAAGCATTTGAGTATAGGTGATTGGAGGAGCGTAAGCGCGGCCAGGCGCACTTGTCACGCGGCCAAGGAAAACTTCTGTCCACACCCATTAGGAAACGACATGCACGTGCCACAGACGTAATTATACGACAACTCCCGAGCCAGCCTCGGCGCCATACACATAGCTGCTCGATCAATCAACTTAACACAAAAATAATTTTACACGGCTCTCTAATCACTGGTCGTGTCTACGAGTATAATGTCTTCTAAAATGATTCACTATTTTAAAATGCTAATGCGGCGATGATTTACATTCCCAAATATCGGCGCACGCGCCACCGGTTACTCCTTTCCGGGTGTGTAATATTTTTTCTCAGTGCCCATGTCTCGCGAGCGTGAATTAGTATTGTAATGTATGCAAATTTTTGCTAAAGATCCGTCTGAGGTTTTTGCTCTCGACTTAATTCTAGGGCAACAGAACTTTAAGCATTGCAATCGAATTATCATAATGGCGAAAAAGTTAAATAATATTCATGACATGTTAATTTGGCGGTTTATAAGTGTTAAAGGCGTATAATTGAATGTTGTTGGTGAGCCGCCGCACCGCCAGTTATTGCTTCGTTTGTGGTTTTACTTTTTACGAGTGCGATGTTTACATTTGAAATTATAGTGTTTGGACTCATCGACTGGCCTGCAGTAGGGCAACTTGTTGATGCCCTTACAGACGATAAGCGTGTTCAAATAAATAATACGAAAACACTTTTCCTCATCACTGTTATTGTGTATGGAAGAATATGGAACATCTCTTAGAGATACCTCATAAATGCTTCATGACATTTGTCATGAGAATGTATGAATGAGATGCGAAATGCATTCTTGTTCTTATAACAAAACCAATCCCAATGTTCTAATATCATTATAATAAGGTGTACCATGTAGTGAAGACTATTTACATCGATAATGTACACACATTCGTTAAGTTGAGATACTGCATGCACGTTGCCCAGTCGGTGTTCGTCCACAATGTCATGTTTCACGACACGTGCTGTCGCAATGGCGGCCCGCTGTTACCGGGGGCTGTTTGCGCGAAATATGAGAACAAATTCCTAAATCTTCCGAAATTCCTGCGACCTTAACAGAAGCTAATTTTTGAACAAACTGTAATGAGTTGTGAGTATTTACGAAATTGTGGATCGATCGCTATCTAAAGCACTACATGTTGCACACACACAAGTACGTGACCCAGAATTATACTTTGGTGTTGTGATTTTATTAGGCAGTGAATTATTTGGGCAGCGAGATAATTATTTGGGCTGGAAAAACATTATTTGGGCAGCAATATAAGTTAGTTACCTGAAATGTATTAAATCTCGGAAAAGGATCAACGAAGGATTAAGAATCAATTCCTAGGAAATGTATTCTGAGAGATATTTTTATAACCTTAAGGTTATAAAAACAATATTTTATTTTAGTATTTGTAATTTTTTGCTGATCAAAATGCGAATAGTTTGCTAATCGTATAACACCCCTGGTATATTACTGGAACTTAGTAGTTTGGAAGCGTAATTCTTCTTTTTCAATGTTCATACATAAATAGCTTTTATTTCAGTAATCGGGGTCATAAATTCTGATGGCTGCTACAAAATTGTCGCAGGCTTTAAGCGTTGCCACCATCATCTCTGGTGTTCTGTTGCTTGAAGTAAATATTATGTATTTAGAAGAATAAATTGCCAATAGTGTTAGGATGATAAGATAGAAGCTTACATACCCAAGAACCATCGTAATTTCATCTTTAGAAGAATTGATGCAGTTCCTAGCCTCGTTCACATCTGGTTATACAATTTTGAGATCTTTAGCAATTAAAATTATTTTAACATGATGGATAAACTTGCATGTATTCGCATTGTCATAATTATTTTTTCTTCCATGCTGATTTACAAATTGTATTATCGACTGCGACAGTACTTGCCATTCAATTATAATTTAATCAATTGAATGATTGATAGAAATATATACTGTCTGAACGGTATCAGTTGTCAGAACTTGCTCCTAATCTACTTCGAAATATATTGCCATTGTTTATTTCTTTACCTGAACCTGTTATTTACGTCGGCGTGTGACAGTATAATCTCGAGTGATATGGATCCAAGGAGGCTGAGCAAACTGCATAAAGTGGCGTGCTTATTGCACAAGATAACCGACTTGTTATTCAATTAAATATTTTGGATTTCTTTAAAGTGCCTCAGCTACCGTTTATGTCGTGCGTGTTTATTAAAGTTGTCTTTAACGGGAGTAGATCTGGTGCTATCGATATTTTTAAAGCATATTTTTCTGTGTAAAATGCCGTTTCTGCGGTCGTTAACATGTAGATTCATAGATCGCTGTCTCAGATCCTGCTCAAAGGACCATTTATTTTTTAAATGTAAGTTTTTAAAAGTTGTCGGCTTAAAAAAAACTATTTATACGAATACCTATAATGATCAATTCTTTATTTGATGAGAAATTCATCTATTTATAAAAAAGGCTGAGGCAATATTTTTATAAAATATATTAATTTATAATAAAATCTAGCAAACGCCAGCCAGTTGAAAGTAAAGCCTATATAGCTGATAACCAGCTAGGTACGCGCATGGGCTATCTCGCCAATAAATAAGCTGGTCGCTGCGCGGGCGCCGCGGGCTATGCTAATGCAGCTCCCGCGTTACGTGCTGTAATGGCCCCACTTCTAGTAATTTCCACTTCGTTCCAGACTATTTTATTTATATCGGCTATAAAGCATGCGCCGGAGTTGATCGCTGTAGTTGACGGCGCATTGACGAGGAGGTCGGGAATGGCAGGCTACCGTCGCGAACTTCCACGTTCACTTGTCGATGTAAATTGTGTAATTAATGCTGTGTGATACATTTGTCATAGATAAGTTAATAACTTATTTATATGAAATATTTAATGTTTTTTTTTTTCAAAAACTGAGCTCGGCGGCGGAGGAGCTCGTTGGCGTAGTGGTTAGTACGCTTTGGCTTTCGATCGAAGACAAAGCTACCTTCGCTATGGTCATGCCGTGGATGGGTGACCAAATCTTTGTGATCTCGAGCTCTTCCGTTCTTCGGAAGGCACGTTAAGCCGTTAGTTCCGGTCGATATTACGACTGTTTCTACCCACCAACCCGCATTGGACTAGCGTGGTGGTCTCCGCATGTGTTTCTCCATGAGCCCAGCAGTGGGCCGTATATAGGCTTAGGATGAGTAAGCGGATAAAAAATGATTGTCAATTATGTATATTTACACCAACAAAATAAGATATCACAAGTTACTTTCCTCTTTTTGGACCCTTGATCAGTGCCGGCGATTCTAACCGTTGAGGCCTACCAGTTCACATTGCGCTAGAATGGTTGCGTTACAGCCTCGACTCCTGTGATATTTTTAAGTGCTTGACTGCGTTACAGAAGACCGTTGCTAAATAAATCTTTTTTTGTTGCGTTGGTTGTATGGATGATCCTGCGGTGACCAGTCACCACAAGAGCTTATTGAGAACGTTATGTTAGGCTCTTTTTTAAGCAGCGAACATAACCTTTTCTCTTTTTTACAGGCAAGAGCAAGAGTAGTGCAGTGTAGAGCTCTAGGTGTCTATAAGTTGCCACCCACAGTATTAGAAAAAATAAAATAAATAAATAAAAATAAATATCTTCAGACATTCACACATATCAACTAGCCCCATTTTAACTAATGCTGCTTGTGTTACGGATTAATATATTTAATAGATAAATACATATAAATATCCTGAATATATATAAATATATATAAACATCCAAGACTGGAGAACAAATGCCTTAAAATTCATCACCCAAACATTTGCCCCCACCGGGGATCAAACCCAGAACCTCTCGAGATGGCGACGCCTTGAGACTAGCGCACAGACCACTCGACCACGGAGGTCGTCAGTCGGTCGGGCTCAGTTTTAAAAAAAAATTTGGTAACCAACTGTCCTCACAAATTATCTGTTTGTTCCAGGTATGAAGGTGCATAGGAACGACGAATGTAACGGTGATTATGTAAGTTTCACCTTATCTATTTAATAATTGATTGTACATAAAAAAGAAAGTATTAAACAATGAAGAAATTACAATAGATAGGACTTATTTCTATAAAATGTTTGTTCCAACGAACCTGCGACAGAAGTGCTTAGAGATAAAACAAATTGCGTGTGCCCACAAAAAATTATAATCATCATCATATTCATCATCATATTATGTGATTGATGACAATATTGTTCTGGTCTTTCATGATGCAGCAATGTAGCTCCGATTGAAGACATGAAGCATTCAATGTATATGACAGCGAGTGGGAGAGTGTGATAGTGGACTGTATGGTTATGGGTGGAAACAGAAGCCAATTGAAGGTAACAGGGATTTAATACATACATACATAAAATCACGTCTGTAATCCCCGAAGAGGTAGGCAGAGTCCTGTGTTCCTTAAGACCACATTTAGCCATACAAAAATTGGGGTTGGTCTGATGAGAAATCGTGAAAGAGTAGCAACAAGTGGCTAGCTCATCGCCTACACAATCACAGACCCAGTACCCAATTCGCCCTTAGTCGCCTTTTACATGCTAGGCAAGAAAAGCAGTTAGTACATTCTGTTTGGGTCCCGGACCAACACGGGACTTTAATAATAATAAAAATGGTAAAAGAACGACAGAACAAACTATTGTTCTCTCGTTCTGTCTGTCACTCTCCTTCATAGTAATGAAGAAGAGTGGCACAGAATAATGAGTACAAATATGAAACTATCTAAAACTTAGATGAATTGCTATAAAAATGTAAAAATGTAGAGTCTTGCGGCCAGTCGCCAACAGTATAACGTTAAAAAGTGATCTAACTAATTAAGAATAACCACCTATAAATTCTCAGTCCACCTATACCCCATTCGTGTGGTAAGTAATGGTGCGCGTCTGTCAGCCAGTCAGTTCTGCGCGGGATTAGCGCTGAGCCGACGGAGTCCGACGCGTGTCCGACGCTATGTTGTTTTTAATTGGTGCAACATTTTAAGCGTGTTGCTTGACTCATTTGTGGTACTTGCCACACATGCCAGGCCAGCTTGACGTACACTGGAGCAAAGCCTACATTTGGATTAGGAAAATCGCTTTTATTGCGCTCGAAATAAAGACGATACTATAGACGCATCATAGTAAAATACTTTTAGTAAGCTCAAAAAAAAACAAACATTCCTAAGCGTAAGACTAGTCGTATTAAAAAAAAACAGAAAAATATTTAAAAAAACTGAATATAGCTAAGCTTGTTGATCATTTTGCAACTTTAACTGCTAGTATTTCCTATTTTTTTATGCTTGTCTTATTTAGGGCGAGGACAAAGAGGTTCTGATACTAATACATGCTTAAATGTTGTTCGTTAAAGTATTTTTGGTATTTTTACACCAGTCTCGCTAATCGAAATTTGGTCGAAATCGCCCTATGACAAGAATAAAAAGTAGGAAATTAAAATAGGACAAGAATAAAAAAAACCTTCCTTTCTTCCTAAAGCTACCTTCGCCACGGTCACGCCGTGGAAGCGTGAACAAATCTTTGGGATCTCGTGCTTCCCGGTCGCTAATATTGCGACTGCTTCTACCCACCAACTCGCATTGGGTCAGCGTGGTGGTGTTACGGCCCATACTCCTCATGTTTTCCACGAGGAAGGCCTGTGCCCAGCAGTGGGACATATATAGGCTGAGGACAGGACAAGAATAAATATTAAACTTAATAACAAATATCTGGGAATTAAATACTACTTAACAAGCTACGATATAAGTCATAATGAAATTATGTGGCTGTAAAATTAACATTAAATGTTTATAATTATTAATAATTTTATGGTTACACTAAATAAAAACACACAGGTACTTATTGTGGTAATAACATTGAATTACAATATTTATGAATACTTTATACCGTAATGTGTACTCTTTTAATGCCTTTACCTTTGTCTTAAGGTTCGCAAATCCATACTAATATTATAAATGCGCAAGTAACTCTGTCTGTCTGTCTGTCTGTCTTGCTTTCATATCAAAAACGCGAGGGTGTAATTGTCGTTATCAAAATCTGCTCGACCGAGCATTATGTGACATATTTTATTCCGTCAAAATGTAATTTCATTTCGAATTTTAAGAATTTTTTAAATTCGAAATGAATTTGTTCTCTCTCGGCATTGTAAAAGAATGACACAACAACAGAGACTAACACCATGACAACAATTAATCAGATGACAGTAATAAGAAATGTTATTTTCATTATTTAATAATTAGAGGTTTTAGTTCAACTATTAACAATCAACATTTTGCAAATTTATTTTAATTGCCACTTTGTAAAAAACAATGCAATTTTAACAAACACAAAACTTTTTGTAAACTTTACATTTTTAAAACTTTACATTAAACTTTAAATTGACATTTTTAAGTGCCATTGACATTTTTATGTTTAATAATTAGAGGTTTTAGTTCAACTATTAACAATCAACATTTTGCAAATTTAATTTAATTGCCACTTTGTAAAAAGCAATGCAATTTTAACAAACACAAAACTTTTTGTAAACTTTACATTTTTAAAACTTTACATTAAACTTTAAATTGACATTTTTAAGTGCCAGGTTTGGCCTATGAAATAAAGTTTTTTTTGTTTGTTTGTTTTGTTGTTTTATCGGCTTAAATCAACAGCCACGGGAACGACGTCGTGGGCACAGCTTGTTAATAATAAATATTTATTGATTATCTTAAAACGATAAGTTAGAACTAACAACTAACTAAAAATTCTTTATGTTTGTTAGTTTAACTAACAAACAAAGAATTTTCTTCATTTTCTTTACTTGAAAATCATTACTTGAGTTTCTATGAGTTGCTCTACGAATTTGACGGTGACTCGGGCCTGATGAGCGCTTACGAGCTGATCGGTGTACCGACCCGCTACCTAACCGCTTCCCTTACGATCCTCTACATTCTTGGATGACCACATGTGAATACACAACAGAGTGTGATAAAGTAAGATTAGTAACCCTTGCTGTTGTGAGGCTGGTGTTTCAATAACGGATACAAATCGAAGGTGTTGTACGTGGAGCCACCAGCTGCTCACAATACGGTGCTGCTGAGAGCCGTGGCTGCAGAAGGTGCTGTCCTTGCTTTCGTAGCCGCAGATTGCAACAGTCTCTCGTCCTCAGCCTGTACGTCCCACGGCTGGGCACAGGCCTTCGTCATGGAGAAACACATGAGGAGTATGGACCGTAACACCGCCACGCTGCAGTAGCTGTCGGGACCAACGACTTAACGTGCCTCTCGAAGCAAGGAGGAGTTCGTGAGCACAAAGTTTTAGTTTTAGTCACCCATTCATGGCCTAACCAGAGCGAAGGTAGCTTTGTTTACGATCGAAAGCCAAAACAGAGAAACCACTACGCCATCGCGCTCCTTAACATTCTCTAGGTGTTATATTGGGTAGAAACGAAAAACAAATACCTCTGGCCATAAATTGTTAGTAGTTTGTAACAACATTTTCTGGAGATTATATTATAAATAACGAATTAGGTATCGTTAATCAGTAAGGGCCTTCGCTGCGTTAAGCCGGTGCACGGCGCGTGTGCACTCCGCGTGCTTGTTTCGTGTCATTTCATAGAGCAGATAGTCGTCGCAGCCCTGCTCTATGAAATGTCATAACGCAGCGAAAGCCCTTATGGTAGTGTTATTGTTACGTCATATTTATTCTGACATCTCGTTTATCAGGTACATGTGTAACGAGCAATGTCTTAATTGGTTTTGTACTGTGTTTTTGATGTTTATGTATTTACTCATAATATCATGCATTTTTGCGCTTACTTTGTATACTTTATATCGATAAATACCTACGTTTAATAATAAAATCGCCTACCAAAGAAATAATATTCCTTCTCTGTACTAAAAATACGGTTTTATATTTTATGATCATCATGTTAGCGTTTCTATTTAGTGCGTGGACGCCTTAAATTTTTCTGTGGGCGCTCGCACACGGCGACTTTTTGTCGCCTGATATGTCTAATTCCCCATGTAACAGGGGGGCGAGGGGGCGAGTCTGTTGCCATGCACCGGGTATAGTGTGGGGCAAGCGATATTCGCAATAAACTGTACTCGGTGGATAGGTGGTTGTGATCTGAGGATGTATAATTATGTAGCGATGCTGTCGCGTTCAGCAAACGCGCGACAGCATCGCTACTTAAGTGTGTTAGGCGCATTTGCAACGCGCTTCGCGTTGGTAGTGTGTTCGCATCGCTACTGAATCGATGCAAACGCGGGACCGTGTCGGACGACATCGGGGAAAGAACAGAGGGAGGGTGGCGCGTGAGTGGAGAACGGAGCAAGTGCAATACTGGATCACGACAGAAGCGCGACAGTATCGCGTTTGCATCGCGACTGAACCTGAGCGCCAGTGGGCGAGGGTGTACAGCCAGCGACTACTTCGCGACTATGCAGACGTGCGTCAGTATCGCTACAAAAAGTATACTCTGTAACTTCAGAGCGCTCGCCCACAACTCGCGGAACATTTATACCACAGGATTTCGTATAGCAATATTCCAACACTAAACATCCGCTTCCCGGGCCTTCAACATGGCCTCAAACAAGGGGCTTGCAACGTCCGGCCTGCATGATTGACTCGCAGCAAAATTTCAAAACGAATATCATTTTCACCGTAATAACACCCTTACCTGTTGTCTGTTTCTCTAACATTTACTTTACTTCAATGAGTTACGATCTTGAGTTTTATCTATTTGTCACAATAGCAAGGCGACATTAAAATTCATTCGTCGCCAGTAAATCAGCGGTCATAAACATCGAGTGAGCTACGACTGACGTTGCGTAATTCGCGAGGAATTCAGGCGCAGAGCTCCCGTGTTCCGGATCGATTCGAATCGATAATAAATCGACCGGTAGATACTCGATTGTTTTGATCAGTTGCCTGGCTGTATCCCGTTTTACTTGAAACGGTTAAATCCGATGAATTGATTGTCGATGTTCGAAAGATAGAATTTTCGATGACATTTAAAGCTATGTAGGTTGTTTGAAAGATCTCGATACTTTAAAAGAAATAATCTGATATAAATTTAGGGTTACATGAGTACCCATGTACCCAATGGGTCGAATATAGCGATCAAAAAATTGTATACTAACTTAAATGTATTACCTATATTCACAAATAAACAATCATTTCATTTTATTTCATTAAATCAGTTAAAAAACTTGTTCGTTCCTTCGGAGAGGCCTATTTCTAGTAGTCATAGGCGTCTTTCCGCTGGTTCGATGATGAATTGTTGAGGACCTCAGTAGACTAGACGATGAACGCTGATCTCAATAATAATATCGTCTGTGCTTCGGATGGCACTTGAAGTTTGTGTTGAAGTCTATATCAATATTTCCTATCCACAATCTTCATAGGAACAGTGTGGTGGTGTTACCCTTCACGCCTTTCTTCTTTGTTTGAAGGGTAGTGTCATGCATTATGTTTTAAAGAAGACACCCACTGCTGTATATTGGCCTCTGCTACTAGGATTTTCATAACAATTAGTTTTGAGCAGACTGTATCGAGTTCTCAGACGCCTTCATTATATCGTCACAAATGGAATGCTAATAATAATGATGTTAATGATAATATATTCAGGACTTAAAAAAAGATCCCTTTAACCATATTATAATGTCAAAACAGAATCATAAGACTTACTTAGCCTAATCAATAACCAATACCCAAAGTCTACACAGACATGATTTACTTGCACTCGCCAGTAAACCGGCCAATAAAACCATTTCTGATTTATCTTATTTTAATATTAATCTCGTGCGAATGTAGGTGTCGCGCCATAAAGTTTAATAGACTATCCATTGCTGCAAGCCATCGTGGTTTCATTTTATTATTTCTTCAACATACAAGTACTATAAAGTTGAATGAAACGATTAACTTTTTAGATCCTCGCAGGTTTTAGATCTTGTCTGCGTTTTATTATCTGCTCTATATAAACGCAATAAGAATCATGTATACTTGTTCCTTGGATATGATTCTGGTAGCTGTTGAGAAATGAGAGCTCAATTCCATTCATTGAAGTGTTAAATTCATAACCTATAACAAGATATTGAAATAAAATCAGTAGCTAGTTTGCAAAGACGATAAATACTTTGTGAATATTTTTATTTTGATAGCGATGGCCGAAATAGGAAAACTGTTATTCCTGAAAAAGCTCATTGGTTCTATCTTTGCCTATACGACTGAGTTTGAATAAAACGATAGTACAGTAATTATGACTATCGCTTTACACCGTGACAAGTGAAAGCAACGAATACGCCCTATATAATCCCTTCGGGTATTCCTATATTATGTGCGTCAAGGAAAATACTTCTTTTTCACCTAGTGTTAAGTAAAAACTCCTACTGTTTCCGACTACTGCAGTGGTTTTAACCAGATGCAAGGGTAGCTGGTGCGGCATAAAGATTTCTTCACTCATTCACCTTACCGCCTCGTCTCTGCTTTGGTGAAACGTGGGCCCAAAAGGAAAAACGTTCATCAGTTCGCCTACCGTGCTAGACAAAAAAAATTATAAGTACCATTAATTTGTAATAATGGAACTTATAATTTTTCACAATCTTCTCGAAACTAAAACACCAAAGATATAAAACAAAAAGTTTATGAAAATAATAATAATCTATTATCCTCAGTAGATAAGCGTCTATTAGATTAATCCACTCGTTTCTTTTTTCCATATATTAAATGATGTTGATGTATTGTTTTTTTATTATTGTTGCTTTTTATTTTTTATTTTAGTTGAAAGTAAATTAAATTGTAAGAGATCAATTATATATTGTCAGCTCTGGTCACGTGACTATAGTCACTAGAAACGTTTTTGTATACAATCCACCATCATTCACGTCTCTATGTCTGTGGGAACGATTTTTTCAAGCACTTTTAAGTATCGATGATAGTTATGAATAGTTGGCTGTCACAATCCCTCGAAATGCCTCAATCGAATCTGCACTTAAAGTGCATTAATTTACTGGTGAAAATTGGTTAGAGTTTCAAAGTTATGTTACCTATTTCTTGATAACATGCTATTATGTGTACATAACATAAAACAAATACAAACACTTCATCCAATAATTGTTAGTCAGTTCACATACGTTTTTGTTGCCGTGGAAATCAACAGTTATTTTGCTGTCTGCGATTTTTGGTACACTGACTTTTTCTCGTGTTTCCTAAAACTTCACAAGACATTGCAGTTTGTGTATCTTTAAAACAATAGTAATGTTGTAAAGGGAGAGTGAACACTTGGTGAATTTCTAGTCCGTTCTTCTCAGAATACGATTTTCTTTTCCAGGGATTTTGACGGTAGATCAGTTTTTGACATTGGTACGCACTAAGACCCACTTAACTAATAAATGTAAATAAGAAATATATTTTTTAACACTTTATTATTAGTCTCGTAATCCCAAAAGGGTGGAACAAAACTTTAGAGCGATTATAATATGAATTAAAATTATTTACACATTACATGTAACAATAAAGATCACATTACACACCATGGCCCAACATAAAAAACATTTTATACAGTAATGCGTACCATAAAAGTAACATTTGACATGACGTGACAAAATACACTACTAATTTAGGGAAGATTTAGCAGTGAAAACCGCAGACCTTTTAAATATTAAAACGTATTGTTATATTCCAGTTATGAGTAAAGTATGAAAGGAAAAAAATCAAATATGAATAAAAATGCGATGGATATGTATTTAATAAAATATAACAATAATAAAAATTAATAAATAGTGTCCCAATATTTTTTTTGTTTATTCGACAACCAACAAGAAAAACACTTGTACAATGATTGAACATAAAAATATCGTAGAATTAAGTTAGACTAAGTGTCATTTTAATTAAAGGTTGCCGCTGCATCCAATGCAGTAATCAATGTTTTCTTAGCAACATCGTTCTTACACGTAGCTTGCTGTGTGAGAGATTGCTCAACATTAGTACCCAATCATCCCTTATCTCCTCACGCTTTTGCCTACATAACTTAACTTCTGCCATCGCGTGTTATAGTCCAGGGATTAAGTTAGAAATTAAAAAACCTACCAATACTGCTATAAAATATCGCCAGGTTTATCACCAGGTCACTGACATTTAAGGGTTTATGACAAGGGCTCACGTAACGGTACTTATTTATAGATAATATAGCTATGTAATAAGGTATTACTTGAGGCGCAGGATGCGCGTGCGACGCGCCGCGGGGTCCCGACGCTTGTACGTAAAAAATAATTGTTCGTCTTTTTCATTTAGTTACGTTTTTTTTGCCCGGCGATTAACGGCACGGTGCGCGCCTCCGGGCAACTAATTTAGTCCCGATTTGAAGCAAAATTGGAATTTTGTGATAAAATAAAATACACGTCCAATTTTAATTGGCGCGGAATTTTTGCGCGGTTGTTTAAAGGTAATAGGAAAGAGTTTTTGTGTAAGTTATTGGTAGAGAACGCGAATCAGAAATATAAATAAGAAATATTTGTTATTATTATCTTTACATGACATAGTGAGACGTCGTGGTGTAATAAAAACGAGGTGCTAATATTTCCTAAATTCTAGTATGAATAAGGGAAGGTCATAGTGGTGTTTATCACAAGAATCTTGAGCACCAAACTGTTGTGTAAAACACCTCTACCATTTAGAGGAATCGCAGCTAAATAACTTTAAGTGTTATGTTCCCGTGGTGAGTAGAGTCGCCAGAGCATTCTGTTCGGAGCAGAGGCTCCGACTTGAAGTCTTCAATGTCGCCAATATAAAATATTTTCTTGATTTTACAATGTCTGCAAGTCTTCAATATGCTATGATCGTCAATATATGATTGACAAGCTGCAATTACCGCTTACCAAATCAATAAATCAAATAAAAAAAAATAACACTGGTTTAGTTTTAGCTTAGCAAGTCTTGCTTTCTCAATAACTTTATAGTACAGAACTCAATGAGTTTTTTAACCCCTTTTATATGTTTTCATTGTAGAAAACTCTGGAAAGAAGTAGAGATCACGTTCCCCATAGAAATTGACATTTTGTCTATGCGTATGAAAGAGGTATAATAATTATGCTAGCTTTATGCTAGTTACAAATAACTAGTGATGGTAATATGGCCCCTTAAAATTGTCTCCGTGTGTGACGTATAATTATGCATTTAGGTAATAGATTAACCACATAGCATATATTTTTTATTTATTTATATATAGGCACAATAAGAGAAAACAATCCCATCCATTTTGTGATCCATTTTGTTTTTAAATTAAATTGTTGATTTTACGTCTAAGAAATATTTACCAATTGGCTAAAAAAGTAGTTTAGCAGCGCGGGCGCCGAGTTCACTTACAATTTTGATGTCCAACCAACGTAAACGGGCGTTGGCTTGAGCCACAAATGGCGATAAAAACATAGATCCCACAAAAACAATCTAATTACACATCTTCATTTGACCGTGGTGTGCGGAGTTTTTGCGCGTTCCGGCCGGCTGCGCGCGCGCTGGGAAACTTGTGAAAACGCTTGCGCGCACGCACCCTAGCCCTCACGGGACACACTACCCTACACGACAACACTATTCACTCAGACGTCAAGATTATTTATTTTAATACTGGCTCATGACCGCGATAAAGGAATGTTTAACACCATCTACCCCTTCGAGGAAAGAGGTGTGATGATGATTATGTTAGGTGATGTTATGTTTATAAGACTATCTTCAAGCCGCGGCTTCGCTCGCGTAAATTGGGTTTTATTTGGTTTACGCAATAAATAAAAAAATCTATCTATTCTTGATTTTCTGGATTTTCATTCATCCAACATTTTTCGGATCTCCATTCCATCCCCAAATGACGTCGTAATAACTGCTTCAATGCCTTGCCTTGTATATTGAATTGCTTAATGTCTGTCTATGTAATAATACAAGCTGTCCGATTTACCCTACCAAGTTATGTATGTTTGGGGGGCTTTATTTCAAGAAATTAACATGTACTGGTTAGATCATAAATCGATATCTATCATCAAGCAGTAGCACTCAAAATGCAAAAGCGACATTTCGTAAAGTTTTAATCAGAGAGCGTCAATGAAAAATTTCTCAAACACTGCATTAATATCGTTATCAGCTAAACATATAAAAGTTTGTAGTTAATATATTACTTATGCAAATTATTACTGATTAGGCAAGACGCACACCTGACGTCTATATTGCAGGCAAGATTTCGCCAGCCGCCCGTGTGGGTCGCCCGCGGACACAGACGAGCGGTCGGTAAGAGCATGTCGCTGGTAGCCTGCTGTTGAGTGTTTCACAATTTTCATATCTGTCTCGATATTGGAGGCGGCCGTAAACACGTCTTGGCTATATCGTTGACGATCCTACGCTAGATACACATCGAACGGTATAGGGCTATTGGTTGTGCGGCTGAGCATACGGGAGTTTATTTTTTAAGATAGTAGAAATATTTTAGCTGTGAGAAACTCGTAGACTTACCAAGACCGTATCATTTCGAATTTTGATTTGGAAAAAAACTAGTTTACGCATAGTCTTGAATCGATGTTTAGAAAGTAGTTTAATAATTTGAAAGACAATAACTGCTAAGTAAAAAGTAATATCTTTATCCAGATATATATATGTTTAAGTACTTCTGTTGCGTAGTGTTATAACCTAACCGATATTGAATTTGCATTAATGCGTACATTTTAATAACAAACAATATAATTAAGCACTTTTTGAAATCCAACATCATATAACGCACACACTAAATTAAGTAGAAATATATTTCCAATATACGAACCATAATCTCAGTGTTAATTAAGAAAAAACAAAAACAAATTATAAAGAGACCCGTTTAAAGATAGGCTGACATTGAACCTTGCGATATTAAAATCGTTTGAGCTGTTTATCCGCTTACCCCGGCACGTAAACATGTCACTAACCGCCCGTCTGCGCAGCCCAACATAATTACATAGCTATATCGGGATACGAATGAAACACACCAAATTAGTAAGATTGTTGGAGCCGCTATTGATCTTATATTTAATGTTTGCGTTCTCTTTTACTTATTTTTTATTTTGAATAGGTAAGGCTATTCAAAATATATATAGATTTTTATTGCAGGCGTCTTTTTTAAATCTTAAGAATATTCCTCATCTTAAAATACGCGTTCCATCCCAACGAAAGAAACACGTGAGACACGTACATGTATCATTACACCACCAAGCTGGACTGATGTTGATGGTTAGAAATGATTACTACAGCAACCAGTGTACCTTCCAAGGCACTACATATATCCTCATCTTCATCGAGCCGTGTACGTCCATGCTGGAGGTCTCCCTTAATGCACTCCTTTCCTCAGCCTATATGAGTCCCACTGCTGGGCACAGGCCTTCCTCATGGAGACACACATGAGGAGTATGGGCCGTAACACCACCACGCTGGCCTAATTAGGGTTGGTGGGTAGAAACAGTCGCAATAGCGACCGGGAGCAACGGCTTAACGTGCTTTCCAAAGCACGGAGGAGCTCGAGATTTCAAAGTTTTGGTCACCTATCCACAGCCTGACCATGGTAAAGGTGGCTTTGTTTTTAATCGAAAGCCAAAGCGTACTAACCACTGCGGCACCGAGCTCCTCTAATGCACGCCACTACATGTAAACTCATCCTCATCCACTACTGTTCCAGTAATACAGTGGATGATACTGTTCCAGTGTGTAAGATTGCGCCAGGCACTGAAATTGGGTGCTGTGACCTTACATCTTAATATGTCTCGAACTTGGAACATACACTGCATTAAAGCAGATTCATTTCTCAAAAGTATCACAATGCAGGAGGGCCAGTTTGCCAAAATTTTGAAAATAAAATCATAACCAAATATTTCAGTTTGCTTATTTGGATGGACTAGTAAGGGACTAAATTGAAGTTAGACTCGAGTTCTAAGTAATTATTCTATAGTTTGGCTGTCTTGAAGTGTTTTCGCGACGGTTGGTAGAAGCGGGTGGTAGTTAGACGAGGGGGGAGGGGACGCTAGACTAGCTTTAATTGGCTCAAGGAAGCACGCTTCAATGGCTTCAGACACAGGCAAGATATCTGGCATGCGATTTTTTGTACATAGTTATTTTAAGAATTTTATACTGTCAGAAACTAAGTTCTCATTCGAGGATGAGCGGTTAACCAGTAGTTTTTAGGGAAACGTTTCAATAGTAAAAAGAAAATATACCGAGAGGCATTATGAAACAATAAGAATATAATACAAGCGAAAGCGATGTGTTAGTATCGTGTTTGTAGTATGTGCGTATAAAGTAAAAAGATAAAGAATTTATAATTTAAATAAAATATCTAATATTCTCCAACTCGCATTGGGCCAGCGTGGTGGTGTTACGGCCCATACTCCTCACGTGTTACTTCGTGAGGAAGGCCTGTGCCCAGCAGTAGGCTAGGACTATCTAATATTGATCTATTTTTAACAAAACAAAGCTCCTTCATGTTCCTGTATTCTCCTTCATGTTCATGTTCCTGCAGCTTTATAATTAATATATATTAATTATAAAGCTGCAGACACACTCTATAATTACGTACCTTCCCACACCAAGTGTGTCAAGTTCAGGCGTTACTATGGCGGCCATAGCAATAGTGAAATTGCATTGTTTTCTTTTAATTCTCATAACATTACCACAGAGTTGGAGTCTGGTTATGTAATGATCACAGAGAACAGATCAGAGATATCCATTGCTAGCTTGTAATGAGTGGCAACAAAACCTTTTAATAGCCGTAATGGAAATGGATCAGAAGCAGTATATTTTTGATGATTTTTTAATCTTCTTATATTTTGTGCTGGCCAGATATTTTATTATTTACTAATCAGATATTTTTTTATTTTCTCAGGTATGGCTCTTCGGTGCTGAGGTAGGCTTAGATGTAGTTTTCAATCAACTATTTTCATTTATTTTTATTTTCTGTTATTTTTATAACATTTACGGAAACGTATCGCATCGCATATGTTAAGCAAGTTCTTGTGAGAATTATTTTTCTTTTTGTTTGTGTTTACGTATGTCTGTGTATTTTTATATAGTTTTTTTTATACTAGGTATATTTTTTTTGATATCAAAAAATCTTTTCTTAAAGAACGGCTCATTATCATGCTATTTTTAATCAAGGTTTGTTTATTTTTCGTTGGTATTCTTGGTCAGTTGGTAAAAAAATTATGAAATATTTTTGATTTTGCTAGTTCTTTGGTCTTAAAGTCTTTGATTTTATGAGATTAACATTCTTTATTTTGTGATTTTTTTCCTTCTGTCCTACGTATACTTAAAAGTAAAAGAATTTATTCGGTAAGCCCCTAATGTAATATTCACTGTTTCTTTTATGGAACATTCTAAACTAGTGCTCACATGAAAAGTAATGGTCGTATAATTCGCTTTCGATAACATCTTTAAATATAAATTATTATTGTACAACGGTGACGGTATATCATCAGGCGATCGTATACCTGATGGTCTGTATTAAAAACATTATTACCTATTTCAATTTACAGTACAAAACCGTGAAAACGTTGTTTTTCACGCTCGTGTACAACATTTACAAAATCATTATTACTCATCTTACTGTATAACAAATTAAGTAAATGAACGACATTACAGCACGCGTCAAACATACATACATACATTAAAACCAAAAAAGCGACCTACCGCAATCTTGAATGAATATGCAAAACCATGGAACGACCTTGGTCCTTAACCCGAACGCATCCGACTGCCCCCGACAGCCACCGACAAATAATCTGAACGCATTCAAAGTAAAAAATCGTTACAATTATGACAGGTACGCGCGATAATAATGCGAGGAATTTATTTGAATTACAAATTGAACACACCAGACAGTTTTAGCGCGGAGCGAATAAATAATTTGATATTATGCAAAGCGATGATACCTCAACCGCCTCGAGCGACCTTGACATAGACCCATAAATAAGAATATCTTTACCACTCATACATATGGACGGCCACTCGCACACTCAAATATGGTAAGTGCCGGCTTATGAATAAATTTTATTATTTAAAACTCTGAATGTTCATTACAAAAACAAATACTCGTAAGACGTAGTAGCACAGGGTGTTTCAGTTTGGCTTCGCGTGATAAGCGGTGCCGTTAAAAATTATCACTTAATTATGGCGAAAATGTTGTGGAAAGGTCACGCCGATGCGTGTGTATTTCTCGTTGTGTTTGTACTAGTGTTTTTATGGGCAGTTTAGCGCTGAGCTCAAGGTGAGCGGGGTGCGGGCGCGCCCACGCCTGTCGCTGGATGCCTGAGAACAATGCCTCTATCTCGCTATAGAAATCGCATTACGCAACCGTTGACACCTATAACATCTCTATTTTGGTAGCACTCGACAATGAGAACTCGTGAATTGTCTTTCAATTGCTTCTATGCGCAAGCGCTTTAGGGTTATTGAAACTAAGTCTGTTCGTAAACATTTATTCGACTACCGCGTAAGTTGTGCTTAACTCTTGTAATTTAAGTATCAAATAGCTTAATAAGCTTTATGATTACATTAAGCTTCTGGACAAGATAGTACTAATTAAATATGTAACATTGCGTGGGACTGCAATAGAGTGGGATGAAAGCAGCTTCTGTTAGTGGATACTTTTATCTGATGATGTTCATTACATTTAACAAGAAGTTAAAATTAAAATTTCTTTTGATTTTACTCATATTTATAATGCCATATAATGCAATAATCATAATTAAATTATGCTATTATTACCCAAGTACTAATCTTGCTGAGCTTCATAATCTTGATCATCTTTCTTTTATCTTTTAAAAATCTACCTTATTTTTAAACTCATTTTAAGTAGCCATATTTTTAGGGGCCGATCTTCTCTACTGCCACTAATTTGGTCACTCAAAAAGTGAGAAAGTAGTGCAGTAAGAAAATGGTACACCCTGTAAGCAGACGTTCTCATGACCGCGGGCGAAATCAGACGCGCATTCCTCTGACAATAAAAACAAGACAACAATCGGGTGTTGCCATTAAACAAATTCGTGAATACGTAATGCCACTCAATGCTTCATATTAATATTTATAAGCGATTTGAATAGATCGCCGATATCGCTCGTTAGTGTGAACCCGATACAATCGCTCCTGTTGTTCGCAATTAGCTTATCAACCATTTTTTAAGTTGTTAACTTACTGTAGCTAACACGCTGTATCTTGATCTTGTTGACGGTACAGTCGACAGCGCGTTGGACTATACTAAGCTGTCAAAACTTTTCAATAGATTGACGACCTCGTAGCCGATTGGTCTGTACGCCGCCGGTCTCAAGGCATCTCCATCCCGAGAGGTTCTGGGTGCGATCCCCGGGGGGTTGTTTTTATGTGATGAATCCAGGCATTTGTCCTCCAGTCTTGGATGTTTATATATGTATTGAGTATTTATATGTACTAAATATATTTATCTGTCATTTAGTATCCGTAACGGGAGCGGCATTAGTTAATTAAATTGGGGCTAGTTGATAGGTGTTGAAGATATTATTTATTAGATTTCAACTTTCAACAGTTAGAAAATAGTTTTTGATGAGATTTGACAATGTGTTGTAATCTTCAGAAAATCGAAAAGCCTTTTTTTTACATATGACAGGTAAGCTCTAGGCCTTCATCTCACCTGATGGTAAGTGACGATAAGGCCGAAGGTGGAAGCGAGCTTCACCTGTAATCCTCAACAACTGAGGAACTGGCTATTTTACCTCTGATTGCCGGAACACAACAATGCTTATAACATTGTTATTATGGCGACAAATTTAGTTAAGACGGTGGTAGCTAGCCAGGCGGGCTTAGAAGCCCTACCACCAACCAAACCGAGCAGAAAAACTTCTGCCCCCATGGGGAATCGAACCCGGACCTCCCGATCAACACCCAGTGGTGTGAACCACTAGACCAGAGAGGCGGTAAAAACTAATACTAATGGGTAGATAGTATGTTTAAGTTCCTATGTAACAGGGGAATGAGTGATGGGCTGGAATTAAAGAGGATGATTTATTACGTTTGTACAGACCAAAGTACAGACATAGAATAGGTTTGTTGACCTCGCAGACTTAGAGTAGAGATCATAAAGTTTTGGCCAAACATCGGAAGCACAATTATGGGGATCATTTCTTTGGATATCGAAACGAAAGTGATCAAACCACTATGCCACCGTAATCAAACTGGGTCCAGAAAAGAGAAATGCAAGAAAAAGGTTGTTATTAAGCGAGTGATTCAAAATACATCACATAGCCTTAGCTAGGACTGTTAATAATAACGACAAAATAAAGTGTTACCTTGATATACAGTCATAACACCTAGAACTGTAATGTATTCATATTTCCAGTAAATCTGCGTCTCCCAATCAAAAGCCTGATATCGGCACACCCACGCGTATGCCTAATATCGTGTAACACTTTACTAGAACGGCTTTGCGGTCATTAAAAATTTAATTTTACTCATTCTGTAATAATATAGATTATGATAATAATATACGTATGTTTTTTAAAAAAAAACTATTTCTTTTTTTGATACAACATCACGTTCATCTGACTATTGTATTGTACAAATATCAAATGTTATTGAAAATCCTGGCACTTTTTTAAATATTTTAAATTATTTAAACTTGAAAATGGAACATGTTCGATCAGCAAAAGCGATGATATTAAAAACATTAATGGAAATTAAAAACAAAAGACAATTATAATGAATTCAAAATATGAAAACCTTTTTAACTTGCTAAGGTCTCGGTAATTGCAGCGGCCGGTACGCAGGGCTCCGTATATTGTGTTCTTTTAACGATTCCAATAAAAATATGTAACTGATTGTACTTAATGCGGCCCTAATTTTACGATCGAAATTAAAATTAAATGGACGTTAAGCAAAAGTTGTGAATTAACGACTTAATCGGGTAACTTGAGATGTTGATGACTTTAGTCGCATGCTTACTGATTGATACAGTATAAAGTGACATCGCACCCCGGCAAAAAAGTGTCACAAACTAAAAATCGCTGTTTTGAGAAAATGGAACTGTAATGATAAAACAAAATCATTTTTTTTGAAAATGAGTGAAAATGAGAACTTGGTGCCATGTAGCGGTAACTATGTACAACATTATAACGACTTCTTTTATAATCAGCCCAGCAAACGACTTAACGCTTGATCTGCAGATGCAGATAAGTCTAAGTCATAAGATGCCTTTTCACTGCCCTTTTGAAGGAACCCATGCTGTAGGAAGGAGAAAACACGAATGCCGGTAGAGCCGAACAAATGAAATACCCACAATTTAATGTTGTGATTATGTAATTTCGTAACTATTGTGTTGTGACACTTCTCTTGCAGGGGTGCGATATTGGATTTTGTTCTGATTCTTCAATTAATTCCTTGCTCATCAGGCTTAAATTTTTTTTGTTATTTACTTGTATCAAGATTACACAATTTTTTGTACAGTTACTTATATAGCAAACATGCAAACTTTTTGCTTGATGGTAAATAGTTGAAAACATGTGAGCCGTGCCAAATATCCGCCTACCTACTACCACGCATTGGGATCTCAGGGTGACTACTAGGACCTTAAGCTTAGCTTTTACTGCAGTATAATCTTCTTGTAGTTGCGTAGGATCCAATGATCAAAAGTAATACCATAAATTTTCATAATTACACCTTTATTCGGGACGCTAGGTCCCGTCGCTCCACAGTTTTATCTCGATTTGGGAGAAAGTTAATTGAAATCTTCGGTAGTCCCTTAATAACTAGAGCATGTACACTTTCTAATTAATGGGCTTTAGGGGCACGTGGACTTGTTCCGTCACGTTCAAGAGTGACCGTGATTTTTACGATAATTAATTTTTCACATAAAATCTGGTACAGCTGATAATAAATGTTTGGAAGGAATTAATGGTAATGTGAGAAATAACTAATGAAAATATTCCGGGAAAAGCAATAATTTAATGAGAAATCTAAAAACTTTGTTCTGCTCTATTATCGTTACACGTTTCAATTGAATGATATTGGATGATCTGAGTACGCAAACAATTTTGGATACAGTCTGGGGATTATGAATTGACGTTGACGCATTTAAGATAATGATGCCAGTGCATTACTAGTTCTTGAGTTATTATTATAAATGGAATAAAAACCAAAGTGAATAAAACACATTGGTAAAATCTAAATTATCTCTTTAAATTGGAAAAAGATTCAAGCAACATTTTTGCGGTGGTGTTAAATTAAAAGCATAGTTTTAATACGTCTAATTACATTTACAACTAGCTTAGTGCTGTCTTTATTACTTTAAAGAACGTCAATGAAAAAACGGCTTGATTCGGAGAAATTACTCCACTATTGTTATTTCTCGGCACGATACCTTCACCCTTTAACAGGAATCAACAAGCTTACTATTGAAATGGAATCTATCGAGAATAATGTAAAACGTCTTAATGAATTCTCTGAATTTACTGACAGGCAAGTATTTATAAATGAATACGTCTAAGTGAATGATATGTTTTTGGGTAACATAAATAACGGATAGTTTACATTGTTAGTACAACTAGAGAAAAAGATGTCGATGGACTATAATTTAATTAACAGTATCGTTGCCATTGAAATGTCAAGTATGGCCTGTAAACAAGTGCATTCTCCATAGACATTCCGAACGGGACTGCTTCCTCCACGATAGAGCACCTTGCAATAAACAGCTAACGGTCCTCGCAAACGTGTCCAAAACCTCCACACCCTGTGAGTTAATCCGTAATCGATAAAAAGCACTGGGAAGTTAAAATGGTCGATCAGGCGATGATCCCGTCTGCTCGGCGACAGACATGGCCGGCACAAAGCCGAGGATGTGCGTACGTGCCTCACAATGCACCTCTTCATATTATTCCTTTGGTTTTTGTGCCTCCGTATTAGGAGCGACGCCGGGCTGAGGCACTTTGTAAACGATTGTTACACTGCCCGGTTTCTGTACTGTTTAGACTGTTTCAGTTTTTATTAGCTGTCTCTTCATTACTGACTTTGAATCTTAATGCTTGAACAAGAATCTGATGAAGGAAATTTCTGAAATTCTGAGAATACAGTGTCATCTGTAGTATCTTTCAATCAAAGTTGCCCAAAAGGTAAACCAAAAAGTCGACTCACCGCATTTGTTATTCAATAATCACACTTTGCATGGACATTGGCACATAAATATATTTAAATGTAACAATTGCTGTTCATTTCAATAGATTTCACTTGGCTACTGTCATCATATAACATTTAAGAGATTAAATATTACCTTCATTTTGTTTACCTTTTGGGCAACTTTGATTGAAAGATACTATAAATTAAATTCTTTAATATTTTCGAAATTCTGAGAATACAGTATCATCTATATTTATGTATCATCATAAAATAAAATAAGTTATACCTACTTACCAGTGATAGCACTTAGTATACAGTGTCTATCCGTTAATTCATATAAGTAATGGTCCCAACATGAAATGTCCGCGTCAAAAGCGATCACGTTGCAGTCGTAATTTTCCCATTACCGATACTTTCGAATAAAATTGTTTAAAACATAATAAATTTAGTCGTTTCCTTGAAGAATTTAATGAACAAAGGTCAAATGCTTACCCAGATAGTATACGAATCACTCGAGAAATGCGTAAGTTCTTGGAGAAGAGCTAATTTTCAAGATCGTTAACTTCAACCATTAAAAAGTATTTCTTTCAAGTGAAAGGTTAAGAAATGCATTAAGGAATAATAGTTGTTTGTTTTTATTGCGAAACGCTATAAGTAGTAGACCGTTCCCTTGTTTTGCTGCACATTCAAGATAATAACTAGATATTTTAGGATTAAGGAAGCAAATAAAATTTCAAACACGCATAAACCTTGGACTATTTATAAATAGGAACATAATAATATCACAAATAATAATCCCCTTTTTTCGATGTGAGAAGAAATTAAATGAAATGAAATTTTTATTGGTGTCCAATATGCAAAGGCAAGATAAAGCCAAGATAAATGCAAAGGCAGCAGTAAAGTCAATATAATAATTACCTAATCTTACCTAATGTATATGTGATTATCACCTAAGCTTTACACGATTACCAATAAAGCTAATTTTGGTGACCAGTCTATAAATGATAACTTATGGCCACCAGCCATTTAGTTTCCTTATGAGACAGTTTTATTATTATCACTGAGGCCCATTTATAACCGCCCACGAGCCCTAGATGTGTCAAATTGAGCAATAATTCGGAATTTTTGGGCATTTGTGTGTCGTTCCGACTTGTTCTGCGCTCCCATTGTTACTAACTTGCCAAATAATG
This sequence comes from Parapoynx stratiotata, assembly GCA_910589355.1. Taxonomy (NCBI): domain Eukaryota; kingdom Metazoa; phylum Arthropoda; class Insecta; order Lepidoptera; family Crambidae; genus Parapoynx; species Parapoynx stratiotata. The sequence continues at coordinate 18,440,472 of OU342462.1, read as the reverse complement.
AGCCATTGTATCACTTTATATTATTATATTGTAGTTATTTTATGTTGACTTAACAAAGAATTCACGATTTCAATAACTTATCTCAGTTTGACATCAGCGAGTGCGTAACCATAAATTTTATTTATGGGACAGAGCACTAATATCTGTGGATTGTTAGCTTTATTAAATTATGTGATATTATTCTGCGCACAATAACACTTTTGTCTATTATCGCGAAAACAAAGCAAGACTTTATCGGGCGTAATCCCTTGAGCACAGAATGACAGACAGAAATCTAAATCTCGAGCCGTCGACTTACATAACAAAATCAACATCTCGTTTATTTCTAAACGCTTTAGACAAATCCTTGTGTCACATATTTGTTTACCAACATAGCTTTTCATTTGAATCAAGTCTTATTTAGACAACAATAAGGTTTAGAGTAAGGTATTTAGGTTGTAGTAGTAAGCTTGTAGCGTTGAGATCCGATTAGGTCAGATACGATAATGTGGAAGGCGATTCGTCGACAATAGCCTGCAGTATCGGCGCGGGCATCTCTCCGACACTGTTCTGTAAATATCGAGTGATCGCGCTTAGATGAGGCACGTGAACCAAGATTAGAGAGGTGACAGCATTTTTGTTTGTCACATTGACCTATTCCGAGAACACGGTAGCGGTCCAATATAAAGAAAATTGTTTACTGTGACAAAATAGACACTCAAAACCACTGATGTTCCCAAAAGGAGGACGAATGACGAACACAATAACGACGATTGGAAAACGAGATAGTATCACGGATGAAGAATATTTCGGGCGGGATATGAATGATATCTTTAGCTCCAACGTCAGTGTAAATGTGTTGCTTGAGAGTGATAAAGTGATATATAAACTATCTTAAGTGTGACCTGTCCTTAATCATTTTAGTCCATTAAAGGTAGATTGTGATACCGGTTTGAAACAAGTTTTGAAGCAAATCGTGTAGTGTGAAATAAGTGAACATTCTTAGCTTTTAGCAGATAGAAAAAATAATTTTGTTAAATGACAGCCGATTCATCCAAGTCTTTACTCGATAGCGCAGTCGTCTTCCGTGAGTTTAGAATAGCTCACGCGGAAGGATAAAAATCGCAATCGGAAGTGTATGACAAATGTGAGAAGCTGAGGTCACGCCCGAGGCAAGGCCGTGAACCGGCCAAAATCTTGATACGGACGACGTGCCCCGCCGTGGGAACCACAATAGGCCCGCCACCGCCATCGCCCATAAATTCCCTCACATTATTCTGGCAATTAAATTTTTCAACCTGTGACGCGATCACCGATGTAGTTCGTTTGCTGCGACGTTTCCTGACAGTTTTACTGCGTGGTTAAGGAAGTTTTTTATTTGCTTCCCTAAAGACAATATTGACCTTCTGAATGTCGTACGTTCTTGTATTTGTTTTAATGTTAACGTTTTTGTTTCGTATCTAAACTTGTTCGATTCTTTGTTGCGCGGCTATTTGTTTTTGTAATGAATGTCGCAAGCTCAATTGACATCGTGCTTGAAGTAAAAAATTATAGAAATATTGACAACTTAATACATCGAATGTAAAAAACAGACTAAAGGTTAAGTTAAGGCAGATAACTAATATTAGTGAAATAAATTTTGAATTATTTTTCGACTTAACACAATTATCACAATTAGAACCATCTAAGGAAGCAAACGCGGTATCAGTCGGTCTCGAATGACAGCACATTAAGGTAATAAAATTAAAAACAGCTACAAAAATAATCTAAAACGTGTCGTTATCGGGCGTATAATACACGGCCGGGTTATCTCTTCACAACATCACTCCATTGTTTTGACTGTATAATTTCCCACGTGGCGAGGAATGACCTCCGCTGGACAGATGCGAACTCTTGGACTGGACCTGCATCTGGCTTGATGTTGATTGATATGTTAATACTCTGTATGATGACGAGGTAACTGTTAAGTGCCAATTAGTGGTGTCAATCAGTTGGTTTTAATGAGTTATTTACACCTTAATGCTTGGCGTTAAGAATTAAATTTGAATGCGTTAACACGAATTGTTGTAGATACAGCTGGCATTTTTGTTGGTTCGCGATAATAATCGACTAGATTCCTTACTATTGTGAATATTTATTTGGCATTTATAACGAATTTTCGTAAAATAATGCGAGATCATTACATTAATTGTAAACCCTTATGGTTTTTTTTTGTATTTATAAATAAGATTGCCTTGTTTCTTTTCTTCAAGATTATGTTAAGACATGTGTAGATATTATCTAACAGGGGACAAGTCATTTGCCATGCTACGGGCTCTGTGTAAGGCTGGTCTTCAGCCAATATACTGCTAGGCACATGCCTTCCAAATGGAACACATGAGGAGTATGGGCCGAAACACCACCACGCTGTCCCAATGCGGATTGGTGGGTGGTTGGTCGCAATAGCGACCGGGATTAATGGCTTAACGTGCCTTACGAAGCACGGGGGAGAGATCACAAAGTTTTGGTCACCCATCCACAGCCTGATCATATCGAAGGTAGCTTTATTTTAAATCGAAAACCGTAATAGCCACTTCGCCACCGAGCTTCCCAAGGCTGAAATGGATACAAATTTAAGTCTTATGGAAAGGGTTATGAAGAAAATAATTGTGTTGGTAACAACCAATTCACCAACTTCAATGAAAAGTAGCGAAATAAAGTATTTAAGCATTCCGACGTAATCGATAGTTTTTTATGGTGAATAGCGTTTCTTAGAATTATTACCGTTGACCAATGCACCGGTTATTATTAATAGCCAGATTCAATGACCGTAACATATCCATTTAAGGTAAACAATTTAATTTCTGTTTTAGCTTGCGTATTAATTACTTCGAAGTAAATAAAACTAGTAGCCACCTACGTTGTATGTCAACAAAAAATGTATTGCTGTTTTTCTTTACATGAACGTTGACTTGGCAAAATCTTAATTCCATACTATACTTGTGCTTATATTTTGAAGGAGGAAAAGGTTCTTCCTTAACTAATTTAGAAACTGATTCGTGCCTCTTGTCTAAATACTGTAATTTATTCGTCTGATTTCAAAATGTGTGCATCTCAGAGGTTGGTTCGATTCGCAGTTATCATAAAACATTAGCTTGGCTAATTCGTGTAAACTTGAGAATTTATTTCATAATCAGATCATTATATTAGGTCCTTACCTATGAAATTGGTGTTTTGTATGGAGATTTTGGGGATGTCTGCATTTTACATACTAAAATTTTTTGAGTTTTCTTCACAACGACAATTCCAAAGATAATAGATAATATTTAGTATGTATCATTAGACAAGCTTTAGCAATATGTGTGTGAACACGCTTGATAAAAAATATTCATCGTTTTTATGTTAATGCAAATCAAATGATGTATTCGGGAGGCAGTTAAAAATAATTGTCTTTGTGTCTAATTTTAAAACAATTAAACTTACAAAAAATTATCAAATTAAATAATACGAGCTCAAATATATGGTATATTTTTAAAAGAGGCAATTATTTTATAAGAATGTTCTGAAACTTAACAGTTTCGGACAAATTGCTAAGACAGAATAAAAACACCAATTTCATAGGTAAGGACCCAATACTCACCGTCCCTGGATTGGCACATAAGCATAATCAAAAATAATATATGCAATAAAATTTACTTTAAAATTGAAAATTTGATCAGTAGAATCCGAGATTGTCCTGCACTAACTAACTACTACTAAAACATTACAAAACAAAAGTACTTGTCTTCTTTTTAAAATTCCCTCCTTAAAGTGACGTTTCCGCAAATAAGTAGACATTTATTTAGTTACGTTAGTAACAAAACGACACGTCGGTCGAGTCGCTTCGATCATCGGTGCGTAAACATAACGAGTGTGTAAAAACCTTATCGAGAAGAAGGAAGCGCTGATATCGGCGGAGACTACTCGTTTTCCTTTGTTTGCTGTAGTTAAGGATCGTTCACATGCTTATGTTTTACAAGATTTTCCGACTTATTTTAACTTACTACAAAGTTGAGGAATAAATTTGTTTGATATGACGTGACATGTTTAAATTGATTTTATGAACTTTAACTATAATTATTAAGATAAAACAACATCTGAAACACACATCGCGTGGAATAATAATCGAGCAGGTTATTATTAAATAACGATCAATCTTTTAAAAATTAATATTTTGATTAACATTAGAAAGACTGTAAAATACGTCTAACCTACAAAGACCGGTCAAATGACTGCATGTATTTAAAAATCGACAATTATAAATTATAATTTTAATGACAATTTCTCGATGTCTAATCAAACAATGAAATAATAAAAAATAGGGCTAGTTATGTATTATTGAATTACAGTCTTACATTTAAGACTTTTATTTACATTGCATGAACCATAAAGTGGCTTTTTTTGACATCACAAAAGTTTATGAATTTTATGTTTACTCTTGCTGTCATAACACTCCCGCCTTTTCGGTTCTCTTGGTTCATTGGTGAGTGAGAGGTCGAAGGAGTAGACTTTTTAATCTTTTTGTACATTCTTGTCTCAATATAGGTTTTCAATAAAAAATAACTTCCATGCATCTATTATATTTCCTATGAAACTTCTCTTACTGAATGACGTAGGTCCTGCTCGTTCAGTTATAATATTATGTTGTGTCCGATAACTACTTTTAATTTGATTCCAATGGAGGTTTCCATGTAGTTCTGTCTGCAGCAGTGAAATGATTATGTTCTTGAGAAGTACCTAGTAGCAATCACTTCGACCGCCACCACGGCTCGACGACGATTATTAGTATTGGTTAAATGACTGCTCCCGTCTTTCTAGTGTTAATAAAGAGCACGCCATGATCAGCGCCAGCACCGCGTAAGCACAGGAATGAGAAACGAGGAAACTGTATATCACAATAACAAAAAAAAATGTTACAAGTGTGTTTTTTTTATTTAACTTAAGTGAAGAGTGATCCTGTATAACCATACAGTTCAAGCATTAAAATTGTATTTGTGTTATCTTAAAAAAAAATCCAATCCATTGCATAATAGATACAAGCTCAGCTAATAATTCCAGTTGGCATACCGTAACTGATACATAATCTGATAAATAAGATAATAGCTTGATAAATGTTTTTTAACAAAATCGTGACGGTCGTTAGTGTGCGCGGACCCTTTGGCACGTAAGGCGCGTGCATGAGGAAGCGCCTTGACGGCGTCACGGCGACGCCTCAAGGACAACACTAGTGCTAATACTGAGAAAGTTGGCAGTCGGTACCAGCCAAAAAGAAAATTCGGTTAGGTAAGAATAGTGAACATAACAAAGCCTAAAATACAACATTAGGTAAATCGTTCATGAAGAGAGGACCAATATCTTTAAACATCGAAATAAAAGTGCAACGGTTCGATTAAATTTAGGCCTCCAGAAAACGTTTGAAATCACAGTACGCACAAGGCCTAAAATCTCATGGAAAACCCAAGAAGCGCTGGCTGGACGTTATTGAGAGAGAACGACTAGAACCGAAGATGTGGAAGGCTGGGCAAAGCGGAGAAGACAGAAGAAAATGTCGGGAAAACGTTATAAACGTAAAATCAAACGTAGAATCGTGGAATCAAAAATAAACAGTAGTTAAACAGTTCTCGAGTCAACAAGTGTGATGAACATGTGAATCAATAGTAATTATTTAGAAAATAGTTAAAATTAATGCGACCGTGTGTATAAGCCCTTTGGCATGTAAAGCGCACACGAGGAAGCGCCTTGACGGCGTCACGGCGCACGCGCCAAGGACAACACTAGTGCTACTGTGAAAGTTGCCTAACGTTTGTACTATGATACTCGTAGATTAAAACACCTAATTGGTAGTGATAAAGTCTATTTTCCCATGTATTTTGTAGCTAATGACTTTCTTTTTACCTAACGAATTTATTTCCAGGAGTTTTATTTTTAGGTGATTTTTGGAATATACAGGTTTTAGGTAGTTCGCGATCGACCAGAGTTTGGGTATTTGGAAGTTGTAGAGTTAATTATTACTAAAGTTCAATTATATATTACGCTTAAAATACAAATGGTTGTTTGTATTGCGGTATATTCCATAAATACCGCGTTTAATGAACTCTACATGTCAACCGCCAACTTCCATAGAGGACATACAACCTATTGCGCCTTTTCAATAACTACTTATAAAATAATGAAATAATTTAGAACCCACTGGTCCTTTACAGGTTGTTTTAGCCTGATTAAGTCTTAAGTGACCAATGAAACTAATATTAAGACTCCTATTACCTAAGAATAGAGTCTTTTTTGTCTGGTAATAAAATTTCTCCGTTTTGGTTTACATAGTAAAAATTTGTCATAGAATCTTTTTATTTATTGTCAAAATTAAATAGATATAATATTTCCTTGCTTTTACGGGAATTGAGTAAAGTGAAAACAATAAAATAGGGTAACCAAATAATATCATTAAAAGCGATACTGTAAAATTTGCATTATAAATCGTATATTATTTATACTTCATTCCCATATTTATTGTCTCGTAGAATTTAAATTTCTCGATAACTCTATTGCAATAAAACACTTGAATATCAATTAAAACTTGACAGAGTAATCGAATAATAAAGTAATCGATGGAATTAAGAGATATAAACGTCAAAATAGTATCATTACTGTGTTGCCTTTGAAGAAGAAGCCCGCGGGCATAGACTAGTGACTTACTCACGTATGGACTTCATTTGCTATTCAAAAATGAGACTTATTACTAGGTGAGTAAAGTTGAATTATCAAGGAGTGATAGGTGATCTGCTGTTCTGCATAGTTATGCCCTGAAGGGGAGGTAACGGATACTATAAATCATGACATGCTTCCTTGAATGTTTTTAGCTTAGTCTATTGTGACGTAGTCGCAGATATTAAATACAAACAATAAATATTGTGGGGATACATTTAATTTGTTTCTTTTTTAATTAATTTTTTTTTTTTTTTTCTCGTTCATAAATAGGCGTTATCATGTTATGTTTTGTATCAGTAAAGCGCTGTCACATTAAATTAGTTTTTTTGGCAAATAATAAAAATCATATTTTGTGAACTGACATAAATTATCAATATAACTGTTAATAGCTGTACTTTATTAAAAAGAAAATAGAAATGTTTTTAATAAGCCAGTTGTTAATCCAGTTCTTCGGCTCAGAACTAATTCTACGAAATCTTTAGTTGAAGAATTTTAAGAAGAGATCAAAAGAGTCAATCGCAATTAAATTTGAAACGAAGCACACGATGTTACACGATTTAACAACCAATTAATGAAATAAAAATATGTCTACGATATAATTAATTAATTAAAAAGTAGCGCAGCCATAAACAGGCACAATAGACACATCTATTGTTTGCGAGCACCGGTGTTCGTGGTGATCCTTAAGGGGTTACAAATGTTTTTAAATTAATATACTTACATCCGTGTCTAAGGGTGGTTTCATAGTTGCGCTGGCCATGCACGCGCGCTTCCATTTACAAGAAATACCTAACATCGTTTCCCGGCCACGCGCGCGTTTCAAACCCAGACCACGGAGATGGCGACACATCGAAACCGATGTACATGCCACTCTTTCACGGAGGTCGTCTAATACTTAGCATTAAACATACATTTATAAATATACGAGAAAGTCTTTCATCGAATAGAAATCGCTGATAATTGAATGTGCCAAACGCCTTTGTAGACAATTTAAATGTAAATTAAAAGAAATGCGACAAGTTTATGGTGTGAGAGGTGGTTGATGGTAATCTATGTTTTTTTTCAGTCACCATTAGACTAATACGATGGGCGATTAGCGGCTTATGTTGTTAACTCATTGCATAGTAAATGTACATAGTCATTCAAAGTATGCACTTGTATAAGACATTACAACCACTGATTTAAAAATTAGAATTTGTTAACTACAACGGAACTACCAACCCATCTCTTCCCTTGCGTGTCGTAAAAGGCGACTAATGGATTTAGAACTGCACAACCATCCCTGCACAACTTGTCACGCTGAGTGCAGTCACTGCTTGGTGAAGCGCGGACTATGGCAGTGGACTGCTTTTGCGGTGCATTTGCCTAGTCTCTGACTAACCCTTAGGGGATACTAGTCGTGATTATATGGATGTATGTACAACGGAACGATAATACCCACATTTCGCATTTAGATTCATAAGATACATTGTGTGTGGCAAAATAAAATAAAAATATTCAAATGATTATAGTAAATTACCTATGTAATGTCGTACAATACATAAAAATTTTGATATCAATCTTATTTTTTATTTAGGAAATGCTTAGATAATATTACTTTAAGTGATATTTTGAGCCCTTACACATTTAATATGAGTTTTATTGAATATTTAAACCAATTCACGATAAACTGTTACATTATTATTGTAATAAATAACATTATTGTGCAGGAATTATACTTTATTTGTTATCGCATTTCAATTACACGGTCTTTAATACACCTAGAGATATTATCAAAGCTTAATTATCGGCTTTTATAAAAATATATTATTAGAGAAATAACTGTGTCAGTTTGTCCAAATCTAAGCCAAGTCCGGGTAAAGGTAGCTAATAATTTAATGGTCGATCTGACCCCATGATACACTTTCGTGTAGGTCGTGCTATATGAGACTTCTTAGCAATGTTTTTCCCAGAAATAAAAAACCGCTATTTGTTATTCTCTATTTCAATTCGATAATTTGCAGACTTGTTTTTTAATGGAATCATAAATTAAAACTTGCAGGATTGATATTTGTAACGCCATAAAAATGTTTATGATTAGTAGTTTTTTAACTTTGATTTTAAAAATGTCCTATTACTTTTGGTAAAATCCATTAATTATGGAAATTTGTAAAAAATAATCAATGTAATACAAATGAAATACACACGAAAGTGTGGCAAAAATAGCTAGGAAGAAATCGAGAACTAAAATCAAATCAGAAACTAAAGCGTCAGGACTACACGGGAGATGTATTAATCATATATTTCAACGTAACACCATAAAAAGTTTATTATAATAATAAGTACATCTTGGAGTACAATGTGAACTGATAATAAAGCTAGATGGAAGTAACATCCGCTAACACGCAGCGCTAACAAATCAGCATTTGTAAAATGTGCTAAATTAACGTTCAAACAAATTTCTTCACAGCATCATTGCGACTTCAAAAACCCTCATGTGACAATTTTAAATTTACACATTACCACCACCAAATGATTATTAGTGTGTAGTGTGTAAATGTATTTTTAAGATGAACATAAAATAATATCATTTATGAAAGGACGGCGTGAAGTTTTTAGTTAGATGAAATCATTTGCGACGATAGACTCGAAGGTATATTTATAAATATTGCTTTTATGGATTTTAAAAATACCCATAAGATCAATGGTTATCCTTAAATCCACTCTTAGCCGCTATCAGCTCGTCTGGTCATCAATCGTCCGCGAGGTGTCGCTACACAATGCGCCTCCCTGGTTGGAGCTTACCGCGCAGCACAATATGAGCGAACATGAATGTTAGAAATGTTGATATGTCCTAGGAACTAGAAGATACGACCCCGATAAGATTGGCGGAGATATTGACCATGCATCTGATATGTTTAATTTTCCACATAACAAGCGAGCCTTGCCTTGAACTCTGTGTAAGAGGGGCAAAATTTTGTGATATTAAGACCCAGTGTTAGAAACAGGGACCGATTCAACAGGATAAGGGGCGTTTTATAGCTACACTGCCAATACTGGCCAACAGTGCCGCGCCTCAAGATTTCCATACATTTTGACATATAAGTGCGCGTGTGGCTATGAAACGATGTTACTATGTCTTGTAATTGTAAGCCCGCACGTGGCCAGCATACCTATGAAACCACCCTAATTCTGGCATGAATATTGCCTTGTATTTAGTTATGCTTTCGCTCGCTGTCCAAAATGAAGTTGTCATAAATAATATTTTTAACTAGCTGTTGCCCGCGACTTCGTCCGCAGGTACTATGGCTTTTTAACTATCCCACAGGAACCTTTTTTTTTTTCGAAATAAAAAGTATCTAAGATGTTGACCAGGGATATAAGGTATCACCATGCAAAATTTCATGGAAATTGGTCCAGCCCTTTCGGAGATTAACCCATACAAACAGACGAACAAACAGAGAAAAAAAAACAAATTGGGATTTTCCCTGTTTTTACATCCCTCTGACCTATCCAATTCCATAAATATTCGCAGCTTCTTGTCCCGTATCACACACCCTTACAAACCTTCAACAATGCATAACGACCCTGCAACGAACTGCCACAATAATGATCGATTAGGCGATGATCCATCGCCCACACCGACTCTATCCTTGCCACCGCATGAGCACACAGCGACACTGAGCCTTAACACAAGCGCTCCATCATAGATCCGAGACACAGTGTCGGCTGCTGGAATACATAGTGGCACAGCGTAATTAAAAAGTGATTCCTTCTCTCATTGTTGGAAGCATTTTGATGGTATATTTATCTCAATTGATGCGGTTCAACTGTCACCTTATAAAGCAATCATGGCGACTGATGCTATTAATTTGATATCCGATTTTGGTACTTAATTACGTGTCAAATGATTTAGCACATCCATTGTAACTTTAAAGTAAATCCCATGGCTGTAAATTCCATGTTATTTTGATTTTCTTTTAATCAAAATAACATGGAGTTGACTTCACTCATTCGTTATTCTCAGATTACGAGTTGTAATTTTTTTTAGATAATTGAATGCATATCATATACATGAGGAGCTCGGTGGCGTTATGGTTAGTATGCTTTGGCTTTCGATATCGAAAACGAAGCTACCTTCGCCATGGTCAGGCCGGGGATGGGTGACCAAAATTTGTGGTTTCGAACTCTTGCGTGCTTCGGTAAGCACGTTAAGCCATTGGTCCCGTTTACATTTGCAACCGCATCTTCGCGCCAACCCGCATTGGGCAAGCAAGTGTTACGGCCCATACTCCTCGTGGGTTTCTTTATGAGGAAGGCATTTGCCCAGCAGTGGGACATATATAGGCTTAGGACGATGACGATGACGATTAAATACACCATAGAAGAAATCGTGAGGAGGATGGGCTTTATCTGAATCACGCTTATCCCACGTTTATAGTGTGTTGATAGTGACAAAGCACCTTCCAAACCACTCGAAAAGCTACTTTTCCAATATCAAAACAAAAGTGTACAGGCGAGTTCAAAAATATGAATGCACAAATATAAAGGGAATAAAGCTGTCACCTGTAAAATGTCCATATATATTTTTGAATTGAACTATCCCAACTAAAACGCCACAAAGCCCCTCCTCGTTACTGTACTTTTAATAAGCAGTAAACAGTAATCAGCACAAAATTCGCCTAAGATATAAAATAGTAATCTAATAATTTGATCTAAGTCCGAGGCCACACGCACTTGCGTTAGTGTCACCAAGAGACGAGGTCATTCGAAAGGAGCACCGCTGATATACATTTCGATATTATCGTAGTAAAATCATTCGCTTCTAAATATCATTTGTAAGATAGGCTTTATGTTTACTAACAAGAAGATCAACGGAATAAATCTAAACAGAAAATACCTTTATAAAAAGTTTCTCGTTCAAAGATTAAAAGGAATTAACAACTGACTATATTAAAATTTAGTAGGTAATGTTTATTTTGAGTGCAAAAATAGTGGTGTCCGATGCATAGTAGGAGATAGGTGCCATGAATGGGTCAATTTTTGATACTGAAAACAATATATAGATTTTGAGCAAGATATAAGGCATAATAATATATTTTTTTATCTGTACCGTATCTACATTTAATCTTCTATTATATTATAAACGAAAAGCATTATCTTCCTAAACGTTTTGTGCATAAAACTAATAAAAAAAGTCTTAAGAGATGTCCTATCTAAGACTAGTCCCTTTCATGGCACCTGTCCCCTAACAGGATAAGCACCTGTTACAGAGATACTCGTACATACAATCACGTATTTTTCTAAATATAACTGATCTTATAGGTCAGAATAGTGCGTGCTCGGTCATCATCATCACTTCTGCCCACAGGGGTCCACTGCTGGACTCGGTACAAGTTAACAAACTTGGTAACTTCATAGCCGCCGGAGGATCTCGGTGGCATTGTGCTCGGAGCTTGGGCCTTCGATATCGAAAACGAAGCAACCTTCGCCGTGGTCAGGCCGAGGACGGGCCAAACATTGGGAAGATTTGTGAATCTCTGATGCACTTTAGCTATCTTTGCGGTGCCCCTACGGGGTGTCTGCAATGGAATATTATATTATAACATCTTTATGTAAACCATCTGCCTAGCAAATAAATAAATAAACTCTAACGAGTTGAACCGTTTCAACCACCAACCCACATTTAGCCATCGTGGTGGTGGCCCATACTCCTCATGTGTTTCCATGTATTTAGGCTGAGGGCCAACGACCGACATAAGCACCTAGGCAGACATTACGGATATATCCACTTGCTACGTTCCTAACACCTTAGGTGCAGTTGTTATTAATGAAGGATTTTAAACTTTTTGTTTTGAGACATTTGCAATTTTCAATAATAACATTTGTAATTGACATTTTAATTTTATCAATATTTTCATTTTATTGTTATCTTAATCATGTTGCATGTCAAAAAGGCAGAATGACTGTACCAAAATACATCGTAAAACCTGTATAAACCTATATTCGCAATAAATTAATTGAATTGAAATATGAATGTTAACATCTCTGCGCACTCCTCAACACACACGACATATATCTTCTGCGCAGCGTGTGCAGCAGGATGAACAGTAATAAGCCATACACAACCACACTAAACACAACAGAGTTTCTATCGCACAAAATACAGGGATCTGATAATTATAGCGGTTTTTAAATGAGACGGATCGATCATACGCGCGTGTTATGTCATAATTACTATGTGTAGAGATCATTATCTGTCGCGGGCGGCTGATGACAGCCGGCGAATGTTGCTCAATGGACGGGTCATTGCTTCATATCCTGTTAATTAATAAGTTCAAATAGTGAACCAAAGTTTAGCCTAAAGTAATCTCTGTTATGGGTATGGAAGGAAAAAAAACATAACAAACTATCATCACGCCTCTTTCCCCGAATGGATAGGCAGAGTTGTAAAGCGCCCACATTTCCCAAGATATGTTAGGTCCCCATGTAACAGGTGGCGAGCCTGTTGCCATGCACCCGGCACAGTTCGCAATATTCATAATAAACTGTACATAAGTTTTATTCAAACTCAGTGGTGGCGGCGATGGGATCGAACCCGCGTTTACCGCGGCCTCTCGAACGAGTAGTGCCCCGTCCGTCCCAGCTTGGCTATCGGTTAAGAAATAAAGAAACAGTCAACATCAAAATCTATAATAAGCAGTTTAGTATATGTAGTTCATTTAACATTTGCACGTATTCTTGTTGTATTTTCGTCGCCTACTTATAACTGCTATTACTGACGTTAATAGGTTGACTGGAAGACATTCCTATTAGTGAATAAGTCCTCCCTTGCAAACATTGTTTTTACCATGAAGTTGTAAAATTTTTCAATTGCAATAAAGAGTATTATTATTATTAAGCTTGGCACTTAAAACCGTAAACTTTTTACATGTCTTACAAAATAAATAATGATTAAAAAAGTATAATATTTAAGTTCATGACCGCGAGTGCTTGTAGCAAGTACATCGACAGCGCTTTGACAGAGTAAGGCTTTTCATGAAAAGAATCCGGCAAAAAACTCATGAGCCACTTTTTTATATAGGACAAACAAAAATGGAATAGGAGTATTAACGACAGTCTAACTGATTATAAAGAAGAAGACACAAAAGAATTCCCTTAATCGTCAGTGTTATAAAGCATCATTATTATACATCCTAATAAATATATGCTACAATATTTGAATGTCACAAGTTAGCACGTACATTGTCATCGCTGAGGACTTGCAACCAGTCACAACTTTTATATTATAACTCAGGAAGAAAATATTGGGTCCTATATATACCCTATGAAATTGGTGTTTTTTTTCTCTCTTAGTATTTTGTCTGTAACTATTAAGATTCAGAGTATTCCTAAAAAATAATTACCTCGTCTAAAAATAGACTATATTTTTGAGCTCTTTTGATTTGTTTTGATAATTTGTTGTAAGTTTAATTGTGTTAAAATTGGACACGGAGACAACTCTTTCTAAGTGCCTCCCGAATACATCATTTTATTTGCATTCACTTAAAAACGATAAATAATTTTTATGAAGTGTGATATTACACATATTACTAAAGCTTGTCTAATGATAGATGCCAAATATTATTATCTTTGGATTTGTCGTTGTGAAGAAAACTGAAAATGTATTAGTATGGAAAATGCAGAATTCCCCAAAATCTCCATACAAAACACCAATTTCATAGGTAAGGACCTAATATTATCAATAGATATTTTAATCGAAGCATAAATTACCGTTTTAATTATTATTATACTAAATTATGTACTGGTAGTCCGCATACTCTCTCAACAGCACTACTTGTACTCCTTAACCAACTGCCAACACATACAAAAATAAAACAATATACAAATAATAATTCTTCGTAGAATACAGTTGCTACGAAATTTTCAGTACACTCCTGAAATAGACATCAACGCAGTATCTCTGTTTCCTGGACATCTTTCAGTAGCGATATTAAAGTTACGATAGAAGGTCAACGACACGAGCTAAGGCGTGGTGATGACGTCACATTGTTAGTGACGTCTTCACCAATTTCATAGAAATAAAATAATAAAAATACCTTCATATAATTTCGTTTAATAAGATACAGCGTGAAATAAGTCTATGTAATTTTTTTTTTTTTAAAGAGGGGTCGAGATCACAAAGTTTTGGTCACCCATCCAAGGCCTCGCCATGGTGAAGGTAGCTTAGTTTTCAATATAGAAAATGAGCTGAACGAACCACTACCCTACTCTAATTTAGAAACACTTGATATCATTTTGATATTAGATCTATCTGATGTCTAGTGAATAACTAATATTATTATCAGGCAAGTTATAGTAAATACCTAAGCTTCTATTGGCAGAGCAAGGTTAGCCCCGAACAGGCACGGTAGCGAGACGACGCATTCCCGCGGCGCCTGCGCCGAGGCGCGCCCAAGGCGAGCATGCGCTGTCGCTATAAAGATATCATGACATTAGGATATCTTGATATATCACTGCAATTACTGGGTTTGGTGTTCATTGCTTTGTTGGTATAGGAGCAATTAGTTAGTATTGTAATGTGTTAACGGTTATAGAAATTTTACGTGTTGTTTTAAAGATCTACTTAAGGTATAACAGAGTCAATGATAACCTTATAAATGTAGATTTTGTTAATTAATATTACTTTAGAAGAAACTCATACTATTTGTGGTTATTTTAATATTTATCACTCAACTGGGGTAGATGTCACGGATGATCTTAATGGAATAGTTAATTGCAGAGTAGTTGTGTTTGTTACAAGAGGTGAGTCGTCTCCAATGCTGTCAACATAACTTTTCCTAACATAACTGTTCCTCATAGAGAAACAAATGAGGAGTATGGGCCGTAACACCGCCACGCTGGCCCAATGCGGTTTGGGTGCTATGCTCGCGTTATTTTGGTTATAGACTGCTTACCATCAAACGTGCCAAATACAACGGCTTGTTTGTCACTCTTTTCGTAAAAAAAAGGTTTACGCGGATGAAACAGAGACTTTTAACCGCCTTTCTGGTCTAGTGGTTGACACCACCGGGTGTAGATCGGGAGGTCCGGGGTTCGTTGCCCCACGGGGTCAGGGGGTTTCTTCTGCTTGGTTTTGTTGGTGGTAGTCCTTCTAAGCCCCCCTGGCTAGCTTCCATCGTCTTACATAAATTTGTCGCCATAATAACAATGTTATAAGCATTGCTGTGTTCCGGCAATCAGAGGTAAGATAGCCATATCCTCAGTTGTTGAGGATTACAGGTGAAGCTAGCTTCCACCTTCGGCCTTATCGTCACTTACCATCAGGTGAGATGAAGGCCAAGAGTTTTCCTGTCATATTAAAAAAAAGACTTTAGAAGGAGTAACTAGTGCCGTTTAACACAAAGCTATCGCTTCCAGATTTTAAACGTAAATATAATATCAAATTCTGAGCCTTAAATAAATCACTGAGCTTTGTGTTGGTGTTAGCATCGCAGTATCATGTGTCGCTCCGAGATAGTAATCAAAAGCCTGTCCGTGAATTGTAAAAGGGATCTTACTGCACATGACAAATGACATAATGTCTATTAACTTTATAAAACGCTGTCTCGGTGCGCGTAATGGCGGTAGCTAGCATTGAGCCTCCGCCAGTGAAATATGGCGTCGACAGCCTTCGGCGGCAGGAATTCCTTGCAACTGTGTCTATTGATTTAGGAATAATGTTGAAATTACAATCGAAGCAAGATCTTGATCTTTATGATGAAGATAAGTTTACTTATATCGTGTTTGGTGTATGGCAACTGATTTGTCCCATTTCATTCTATAAAGAACTGTGTAAAGATGTTTTGCTCTGACTAGTAGTAATGAATTGGTTTACATTAAAATACCATCAACTACAACTAACTATAAGTGCAGGTTTTCAGTGTTTCGCTTTACTGAAAGGCGTGCAGTATATTTCAGTTGCAAAGGCCAACGCAAACACTAAAATATCATAGCAATGCTCATACGTCATACTCTCACAAACAATAAAATTTCGCGGCACATGCTGCTTAAGACTTAGGAGTAATTAAAAGCAATTTTGTACTTTACGTCCAACGGCACCAGAAGTGTACAAGCTGTTCGCCACGCTCGAGGAACTGCCGCCCAATGGTCTATCTATCATACACCGAGAAAGTTCTAAATAAAAATGACAAAACAAAATTTATATAGCCCCGTGTCCAATTTAGACGTTCTTATCGTGGAATACCGTAAGCAATAACTCACTGCACCGTTACCTCCAAAGGCTGGTTTTAGAACTAATTAGAGAAAAAAACACGAAAAGTACATGCGCACTGAGCGTGTAAGAGTTGTGTCGTTCTGGTGGCGCGCATCGTGGTTAGACGGTCAGCCTCCGCTTGGGCGCCATTAGAAAGAGTTCAACATTCATTGTAACAGACTCGTCTCCAGTAACTCCAACAAGTTGAGCATTATTTTATCTAATTGTGAATCTATTGTTATTAAAATACAGTGCACAATACCCAAGCAAGCAATACCCAAGCAAAATCTTCTTCTTGCAAAACTGACAACACATGGACTCTGGTTTGATTTCTGATTTCATTGATGAGAAGAAATATTAAGTAACATGTAGAAGAAGATTAAAGATTAAATAGATTAGATTAGATTATCTGTGTATTAACTATATTTAATACTTATAACTGTTTGTGTTCCAAATAAAATAAAATAAATAATAAATTAAAACCGATGGATTGAATATATGAATATGATAATGTGGATGTATATGGAATAAATATTTTGTGGTGAGCTAAGAAGATATTACACAATAATTAGTGTCATTGTTTATATTTCAATTCCTGGTTATTCATTTTTTTTATTCATCAGTGTAAGTAACTAATAAATGTTGATGTAAAATAGGGAATCTAATCCTATCCTGCCAATATATTAATATATCTTTAAAAGTACTCGAACATGCTTAAAAATAACTCACAGACTTCAAATCATGTTTTATATTGGAATGGAAGACACATTTATGATTCAACAACGTAATCTTAGTTAAATTTCCAAAGTATGCGGTGTAGATATTTAGAATAACACATTAATAGGTAGCTTTGATAGCAATTTGAGTATAATAGTGGCGACATAGATTGTTAGATAAGAAATGCCCGCAGAATGATATTGTTTCAAATTCATGGACCGTGTCCAGAATTGTCTGATCTTGATTAATCTCTCAAATGTTCTTCTGGTGACGTCCCCAGAGACAAAAATCGTCATTGCCTCTCGCTTCTTCGTTCGCGCGGAAGCGAGAGGCAAGTAATTTTGTCTCCGGGGACTTTTTCTCTCCGGCCCGTGCTAGGCCTACAGGTTTGGATTGTGAGAAAGTTACAGGTGTGGTAGTGCATTACTAAAATTGTACAGCAGATGAAAATGGGATTAAAATGGAAAAAAGTTATGTAAAAAAGTGGATGATCAAACTGCCTGGGGCGCTGTGCAGCGATATGGTCTTTGTTGTCTGTCGAGTTGCCTGTACACATCCCACTGTTGGGCGCAAAACCTTCTCACATGGAGGTATATAATTTGTTGTAACACTTTTGAATAATATTGTGCCACCATCAGTTTTTCACGTCCTATTAAATCCCCTTTCAGAAAGGTATTTATATTTAAGGCTTTAAGGTTTTTCTCACTGAACTCACATAGCCATCTTTTGTGAAAGACGCTCCAAAGAATGTTGCAACAACACCGTTTCAAAACAGACAATTGAAAGCGACAGCTCATTGGCAACCGAATGTCCTTACAGAGCGCGTGACGCCAACGTCGCGTCACGTCGCGCGGCCGTCACGTGTGAACGACCTCCGCGACTAGAAATGCTCGATGTACATCGATAACATTACCTTTTTATGCATCGAATCGTTTCGATGTTTCGATAATAGTCGATGTTTTACGATAAATTGATGTACTTTATTTAATGCATCGAATGTACACCTCATATATTTTATACATTATCGATCGATAATATTTACCATTTTATGCAACGAATCGATTCGATGTTTTGATAATAACCGATGTTTTACGATACATCGATGTATTTTATTTAATGCATCGAATAAACACCTCATACATTTTATACATTATCGGTCGTGTAATAGTCATGGCATCTTCACAGATGAGGCTGCGTGAATTTATACCTTTGCCAGTGAATGTATTTTACAGATTGTTATAAAAAAGCGAGAGATCAGATTCTATACTAATTGATATAGTTATGAATATTTTAAGCCATGCCCCGAAAACATCAGTATTTCAATTAGATCTATCGAAAAACATCCATTCAAATTTTCTTATTGTAAAAAACGTCGATGTACCGACCTATATTGCAAATGGACATCCCTATTCGTGACAATGCCGTGACGTCACTCGACACTAGCTAATATGGCTACAAACGTTGGCAAGTGGAACAAAAGACGACTGACGGCTACCTCGATATGGACACAGGGCTAATTTAGAGGTTGATGATTTTTGAAACGGCTTCCTTAATGGGAATCTTCAATACATTCTAATGACAGGTGATTCTAAATTTCACATGTATATATCTTACAACCAACCGTTGTACCATGCGGTATACCTACTCCTGATTGAGATCGCATGCAATAGCAAATTTAAAAAGTATAACATAGTAGTACTCCTACTATGTTTTATCACATAATACAATCTTTAAGTAAGAACATATTGTCTCGTCTACATCCCAAAGGAGTAAGCTGAAATGTAACATCCAAATTTCGATATAATTATGTTCCGGTGTATTAAGACATGAGTCGGTTGCCTTGCCATGCACTGATCACAATGTAAGCAATACTCATAATACTAACAATATTCATATACTGTTTATTCAAACCATTATTCTGATCTGGAAATTCTGGAATGCACGTTTAATCGAATTACAATCTATAATAAAAAAATATTTCGAATATAATTTAGGATATTTCAAGTAGCTACGTAGCATTTCTGTGATTGAACAATGGCGGACTTATCCATAAAAGAGTTGTCTTCCAGCCAACCCATGAATCATCATTATAGTATTGTATTGGGACGCAGATGTAAAACGAAGACGATTACAGATACACATCAAATAGATAAGTAAAAATAAAATAAAAATAAAGTACCTTCATAAAATATACATATATAAATACATATATACTGTATCGTCGTTTCGTCCAAATGAAATTGGGAAAAGGGCAGGATAATTATGATTCTGTATCGTCGTTTATCCTGTAATATAAATATATTATGCTTATCCTACACTACGTGAGTAATCATAATAGAACATCACAGCTATAACCCCCAAGAGGTGTTAGTTCCCCATGTACCAGATGGCGAGCCTGTTGCCATGCACCCGGCACAATGTGAGGCGAGCGATATTTACAATGAACTGTACATAAGTTTTTATTCGAATTTAGTGGTACAGGCGGTAGGATCGCGGCCTCTCGAACGTTGTAATGCTCCGTCCGTCTCAACTCGGCTACCGCTACCGCCGGCTACTTGCCGCTGCACATAAACACGACAATAAATAATATCGTTGAAAACCTTTGAAATTCTTTACGCACATTCGACCTTCAATTCTATTTAAGTTCTTCTAACTTAGATCGGAAGATAAACCGCCTAACTTGAATTTAGCTTATCTATTATTGTATCGGTCTGGTGACTGGCTTTTAAATAGAGTTTCAGGAATTTATATTTTGGCATCGAGGATGAACGGCCGCTTGAGATTAAGTTATTTTGATCGCTAGTCCAGTTTACTAACAACAACAATAATTTTGAAATCTATAAAAATACATTATGTTTTCACTATACTTTTTTGATAATATGATCTGGCAATTCCTTCTTATAAGGCATCGGCGTGTTTAGTTCATTAGCAATAAGGCTTTTAATTTATCATAAACAAATCCAATATTATTAGTTGTTTACTCAGTTTAACTAGATGGCGCCACTAGTCGTCATACGTATCCATAGCTGTTATAATTTTTAAGAAAAAACAAATGTCAAAACTAGCTATGAAAAATCCCGCTCAATTCTCTCTCTCTCGGCGTCACGTTATGTCAAATAGTTAATAGTTTTTGCAAATAGATAGTTTTATACCAAAGTTAGCGTTGTTTTATTACAAATAGTAAACAGGCGTCTGGTCACCTATGATAGGTGGTCCGATAGGTCCACAGATTATGCTGAGCGGATGCTGTTTTGGAGTTTATATATTTATTGTATAACACAAAACAACGACTTTTCTTTCTTTCTTGCATTATTACATTTCATCGGAAATTGTAAGAAATGGAAATTGAAATGTTCTATTGCTTGAAATTTGTAAGTCTGCAAGATAAATTTATTGTATTTATTTATTTATTCAAATAGGAAAACTTACAGCTAGACATACAAAAACATTTAAAAACAATAAAACTTGCTTCTATTGGCATATGTTAGCCTTTACGAGTGTACACAGCATTCTTACAAAATAAGTTACAAAATAAAATAAGTTACAAAATAAGTTAAGACATGTTTATTATTATTATTATTATTTAATAATTTATTGTACACAATAAAGAAAGAAATGTACAATGAAGAAATAAAATTACAAAAAAAAAAAAAAAAAAATTTACAATATTACAATGTTTTTACTAATTATAACTTTAAGTACACAATATAAACTCAAACTCAAACTCAAACTCAAAGTCATTTAATCAAATTGGTATCATCAAATACACTTTTGACAAGTCAAAACAAACAAAATAAATTATAAGTATCCTTAAATTGATAATACCAACAATAATAATACTTTTTTTTCGGCCTGTTCACTACCGGGAGGCCTTGTCTAGAGAAGATACAGGCAAGAAACTCTGCAAGGGTTCCGTCCTCCCTTTACATCAATATATTCTACAACCTAATAAAATTTACGTGTATTATATAATACTCTTAGTCACAAATGTCACAATTGAATTGGAAGGAAAATGCTCCAAAAGCGACGTATCAATATATACAAGTGATTGTAATAGTTATACTGAAGTAGTTAATTAATTGTCATGTCTATTCGGAACACTCTCCTGGCCAAAACAAAAAAAAAATTATATCTAATATGAATGGATACAATAATAATACCTATGTTTCACAAAAAAGTTTTGTGTTAATATAATAGAAAAAAAAGGAATTTATGATAGCTAAACAAAATGTATAATAAAAAAGTAAACATTTCAATATAATAGGTTGGGGAAAAAGTTTCTTCGCATTTTTTAAGAAAATTCAAAGCCTTTTTTAATATAATTTATTTACATTTAACTTAAGTATGTAGGTACCATTTTGTTCGATAACTTTTTGCCATCTTGTAGGTAGGGACATGATCCCATTGCTATAGAAATTTTAGGACTTCTGGTCAAAATACCGCGACAAGTGGTTTTGGCAGTCCTCTCGTGATGTTAACCTGACACTGCCAAAAGAATTCTGAAGAGACCGAAAGAGGTGGAAATCTGAAGGTGCAAGGTCAGGACTATACGGCGGATGCATTAACACCTCCCAGCCAAACTCTCTTAATTTTTGCTGAGTGGCTAAAGATGTGTGAGGAAAAACCACACCCCTTCTGTTGATTAATTCCGGCCGCTTTCTCTCAACTTCTTGCTTTAATCTCATCAGTTGTTCGCAATAGAGTTCAGAATCGATGGTCCTGCCTGGTGGTAACAGCTCATAATGAATAATGCCCTTCCAATCCCACCACACACACAGCATCACCTTGTTGCGAGTTAACCCGGGTTTCGCCACAGTCTGTGAAGCCTGACCGGCCTTTGACCACGACCTTTTTCGCACGTTCTTGTCGTACGTGATCCACTTTTCATCACCAGTTATCAGCTTCTTCAAAAATGGTTCGGTTTCATTACGTCGTAATAAAGAATCACAAATGAGTACACGGTTCATTAGGTTTCTTTCAGTGAGCTCGTGAGGTACCCAAATGTCGAGCTTTTTTGTGTACCCAGTTTTTTTCAAATGCGCCAAAACTGTTTTGTGGTCAATTCCCAGTTCTTCAGCTACTTCGTAACTACTGACATGCCGATCTTGCTCCACTTTTTCAAAAATGGCATCCATTTTATCTGTAATAGGGCGACCAGAGCGACGTGCATCTTTGACATCAAAATTTCCGGATTGAAAACGCTTAAACCAAATTTGTGCCACTCTCACAGACACTGCACTAGGTCCATAAACATCGCAAATTTTTTTCGCGGCTTGCGTTGCATTTTTACCTTTTTTTTAGTAAAATTTTAAAATGTATCGAATTTCTTCATTAGATTCACTCATCTTGGCGGTACGAAAAACAAATGAAAATCACACATTTTCCTAATTTGAATTTGGAATTATGTTCTTTAAAATTAAAACTTTCAATGATACCAAAACCAGCCAGATACAAATAGTATAGCCAAAGAGATTTTATTACAAGTTTATACATACTATAATGCGAAAATACTTTTTCCCCAACCTAATACAATCATGAAAGTGACCAAATGTAAGATTGCAGTGTGGAGCAATCTATATGTCCCATGCTTGACTATCATTTAAATAATCATTGATTTTGTAATAGGCTTTTTTCATGATTATTTTTTATAATGATGAGAAGTAGAAAACAAACAAATTATTAAAAGAATTGAGACACATCAAACACCACTATGGGAGGAGCTCGGTGGCGTAGTGGTCAGTGCGCTTTGGCTCGATCGAAAACAAAGCTACCTTCGCCATGGTCAGGCCGTGGATGGGTGACCAAGACTTTGTGATCTCGAGCTCCTCCGTGCTTCGGAAGACACGTTAAGCCGTTGGTCCCGGTCGCATTTGTGACTGTTTCTACCCACCAACCAGCATTGGGCCAGCGTGGTGGTGTTACGACCCATACTCCTCATCATGTGTTTCTCCATGAGGAAGGGTCGCAGCAGTGGGACGTATATAGGCTGATGACGACGAAACACCACTAGGATCAAGCAATTTTATTATAGCAGATTTATTAATATTATTAATGTATATTTAAGAAGTCAAGAGCATTTTCATTTTTTGTAAAAAAAAACCCTTTCACCCTCACTCCTCTGTCATGTACGACACCACAGAGCAGATAAGTGAATGAGACATCCTGCTATAGAAAGCCAGTGGAACTATTGTTAGCACCAATTATCACGTTGCTCTAATTGCCGCAACTGCTCATTATGTGTCCATCAATGGCCACTTTAAGAATATTAATTACCTGAAGACAGGCCTTGTTATTCACACCGACATTATTAGAGGAAATTATATCTAAGTAAATAAGAAACTAGGTATATAAATATATCCTTATTGTTATAGCCACTCCAATTTTTTATTAAAAATAAATCTTAGAAATCTGCGTAAATAGGCATTTTTTTTTCCACTCGCCTATTGACTAAGTTAAATATACTAAGCTAAAAGTACACCGGACAGTCACAGATAGAACTTTAAACCACTCAGATCCCAGACGCGAGACTATTCTCTTGGCATCTTAAGATGCAATCTGGGACTTAAAGGGTTAACCTGAGGCAAAACGAGGGAGTAAATAATCTGCTCAATGTGATTTTAATGCTATAATAATAAAAAAAATCAAAATTGTGTTTGTTTCCTCTCAACTGTGAGATGTTGGATGTTGTTCAACTGTGAGATGTTGTCAGTGTGTCATAGAGACATTATCTCACTGAGTCTTCTCCGCCGTTTTCTCTCGCCTGGTGTTTCGGAAGGACGTTACTCTATGGTTGTTTTAGCGATCGATTCTAAAACTTATCCATATAAGACCTGTTGTCATGTGCCATATCCCGAGAAGGCCAGAGCTAGTCAGCATGATCTGTAATGAAAAAAAAAAAGAAACAGATTGTTATTTTCCACTATCCCCCTATTCTTTTACGAGTAGTTATTATGTTGTTGTTTAGCCGTGTGGTAGCGGCTCATTTAAAGAATACTACCAACCCGTCTGTTCCCTCGGGCGTCGTAAAAGGCGACTAATGGACTTAGAACTGCACAACCACCCAAAAGCTTGTAGCGGCGACGTACTCGCCACCTGTCACGCTAAGTGCAGTCACTGCTTGGTGAAACACGGACTATAATAATGGACTGCTTTTGCGGCACATTTGCCTAGTATTGGACTAACCCTTAGGGTTATAATAGTCGTGATATGGTGGTGGTGGTGGTGGTGGTGGTCGTGGTGTCGTGGTATGTGTGTATATGTATTATATTGTTGTTTTTTTAAAACGCAAGGAAAAAACAAAATAAAGAGCAATCCCATGCAATAAAATTGTACATATTTCGAAATAATTAATCAAATAACAGTCTATAAAAACCCAAAACGTCTAAGAGGAGACTTTGACCCGGCGCAGTCGGCCAAGGGCGTGCGAGTTGAAGTAACTCTTAATGCATTGGTTTAAGGTCGAAGTAAGGTCAACGCCATTTGGCAATAGGGGTGTCAGGCACTTTCTATTGATGGTTTACAATGAGCATTTTTTTAGTAAAGCTAAAGAAGCGATCCATGATGTTTTTTCTTAAGTAAAAATATAATAGACGCATTTGAACTCTCACCTTATTTGTAATTATTTGTGTAGGAATGAGTAACAACAATGTTCTCCCGAATACATCATTTGATTTGCATTAACATAAAAACGATGAATAATTTTTATCAAGCGTGTTCACACACATATTGCTAAAGCTCGTCTAATGATATATGCCAAATATTATTATCTCTGGATTTGTCGTTGTGAAGAAAACTGATAAAATGTTAGTATGTAAAATGCAGACATCCCCAAAATCTCCATACAAAACACCAATTTCATAGGTAAGGACCTAATATTTCTCTTCTCTGGTTCAATTATCACACTTCAATATTCTCTTGTCTAAAATCGTGTACTTATTACAGTTGATTGTTGATATCGCTTGCCTCATATTGTGCCCGGTACATGGCAACATGGCAACCTGTTACATGGGAACTTAACATATCGAGCAAAATGTGGGTTTAACGCCTCTGCCCACCCCTTCGGGGAAAGAGACGTGATGTAAATATCGTGTTTCGGAAGGCTCGCTTCCCACGTGTGCCCGGTGGATTGTAACAGGTTTATCGACATAAGGACTTAGACATGTGAGATATTTTACGTTAACTCCTGCCTACCCCCACAGAGATACAAGCGTGATGAATTATGTTACGTTCTAAACAGCATCTATCAGAAATCGCAAACAGTTTTTTTGTGAAGAACAACGAATAAACAAACATTTAAAAAACCTTTAACAAAGTCGGTTAAAATCAATCGACACGTAACTGACGTACAATTTATCCAGCTCGTCCGCATCACCTACAATAATGTCAATAATTTGACAGCTCAGTATTATTTAATGTCAAAAATTAATGATTGGCACTGCTCAAATTGTTCTTGGAGGTAAAGGTTAAGTAATGTGTTAAGCGGGGTCAATGTAACTTAACTACATACTTTATCCGTGACACAACATAAATTATACATGTCTCAGAGTGCATATTACATTAATTGAAATATTAAGCTATTTGGTCAAAGGTTATTGGTATCATCACCATAGCATATTTTATTTAATTCGACAGCGAGAGCAAGCAATCAGACATAAAACCCGCATGATTTATTTCCAATATCTTAAATCATCAGGATCCTTATAGGAGTTGCTATATACAGCAGTGAGCATTACAAACCAGAATAATGATAAATTGTATGCCGGGATGCCATCCGGGACAGGAAGGTTAAAATTCATTACTTAAAATATTTTTTACATGCATACATATAATCGCGACTATTATCACCTAAGGGTAACCGCAAAAGCAGTTGATTGCCACAGTTCGCGCTTCACCAAGCTGTGACTGCACTTAACGTGACAGGTGGTGAGCCCGTCGCCGCTATAAGCTATTGGATGTTGTGCAGTTTTTTTTATTATACCACCAGGGTGGCAAACAAGCATACGGCCCACACAGATGGGCAGTGGTCACCGTAGCCTATGGACGCCTGCAACGCCGAGGGCATCACCAGCGCGTTGCCGACCCAGGAAAGAGATGGGTTGATAGTATTATTTTAATGAGCCGCTACAAAACGACTGATATACGACGAAACATATTTTTTTATAGGAATATTTGCGTGCTTCATCGCCAACAAACAAATTGCTTACGTAAACGCACATGTACAGGATAAGGAAACGTAAAATTTTTGTTAGAAGCAGAATGATGACGTAGATATTTCAAATATTGGGTCCTTACCTATGAAATTGGTGTTTTTTTTTCTCTTAGTATTTTGTCTGTAACTATTAAGATTCAGAGCATTCCTAAAAAATAATTACCTCGTCTAAAATAGACTATATTTTTGAGCTCTTTCGATTTCTTTTGATAATTTGTTGTAAGTTTAATTGTGTTAAAATTGGACACGGACAAAACTCTTTTTAAGTGCCTCCCGAATACATCATTTTATTTGCATTCACTTAAAAACGATAAATATTTTTTATGAAGTGTGATATAACACATATTACTAAAGCTTGTCTAATGATAGATGCCAAATATTATTATCTTTGGATTTGTCGTTGTGAAGAAAACTGAAAATAATTTAGTATGGAAAATGCAGAATTCCCCAAAATCTCCATACAAAACACCAATTTCATAGGTAAGGACCTAATATTACCTACACACATCAGAAGTGTGATTAGCGCACACCTCGTCATTTGCGTTCTTTCAACGAATCTCACTTGACGATATGAGTTCTTTGTGCCAACCACCAACATAACTTGACTTTCTCACCTCCCGTCATTTAGACGAAATTAGGACGCAGTAGGGGACGGCTCAGCGTAGCCGGGGTCTCAGTAATGTGGTGGGTGTTCGTGGTACAATAGGCCATGAGACAATGCGTCCGATGAATATGTATGGTGGCATCGCGGTGCAATTTGGCCGGAACAGTCTTGTAATAACAATGTGACAAAAATAACATGTCTGTGCACGCACTGGCGATGCTAAGGGACTTATTTTATTTATTATAACATTCTATAGAAAAAAACTGAACAAATCGGATGAATACAGGTATTATTTTTCGGTTAATAAGTGTATGTGATTAGTGTACATGCTTTTTGACTCATGAAACCCAAAAAGAATAGAAGATATGGTTGGAAAATCAAGATACGTTTGCACATAACTTCTTTGAAAGGGACCACAAGACTGCTTTTCGTTAAGCTGAATTAGACGGTTCATCAAAATTGATTCACTGTTGCAATGAATTGTGAATCATGAACGTTTTTCCTCTAAATTAACGTTCATCACTCCGATGAA
The DNA here is from genome assembly GCA_910589355.1 of Parapoynx stratiotata. NCBI lineage: Eukaryota > Metazoa > Arthropoda > Insecta > Lepidoptera > Crambidae > Parapoynx > Parapoynx stratiotata. The sequence goes on along the minus strand of OU342462.1, from coordinate 18,412,475 downwards.
TGTCAATTTAGACATTTCAAGTTCGGAATTACATCGATGATGAATCGAAAATGAAAGCAAAAATTAACCGTCTAATTTCAGGTTAACGGAATCTCGTGTCGACAATATAATCCTTAGAATCTTAATGGTTAGCACGACCCTGCGTTTTTTGGATCTTGCCTCTCACATCTAAACTATAGAACCAATTGTTACCTGTAATTGCATGTGCTGCAACTCCTTCATCAGTGCAAAGTGTACACTCACATTCAACAGTCAATTCAATCTATCATATTTCATGTAATATTGCAGCAATAATTAATATAGCAAGGGTTACAAATACAGAAAGAAAGGCACTACTATTTTAGATATCACGTCTGCCGCAAAACATTTGTGTTGTCAATGTTGTGGTTCAGCTTGAAGGGCCAAGGCAGCTTGACTACGTACAGTCACATTGAAAAATCCGTTCATAGTAAGTAAAAATTCCCGCCCGTAAGAAGAGCCCGCCGAAAAATTTTAAAAATGCATTGAAACCTTATTTATGGTAACTAAAATTTGAAATTTATTTGAAGCAGTTTACTATGAAATATGATAGAATGATGATATGATAAAATTTATTAAAATAGCTATTATGTATACATAATATGTATAAATGATTTCTAGCCATTTTAATAAATTGCAATATTGCAGCCATAATTAATATCCTATCTTAACCTAACTTACTCAATATCAGAAAGACTAATTAAACTCAAAATTATGCAGAAAGCGGTCAATAATTAAACATAAAAATAAAATATTATCTACGAAACATAGGCTATTGGACATTAATTTTAAATTATTGCCAATCTTTTTACGCAAACTTTGAATTCTTAATTATGAATAAAACAAACAATGTGGCAACAATACCGTAAATTACGAACAGAAATCATTTAAAATTTAGTATATTTTAGGATATTTTAACAAATACATTTCATTATGAAACGTAAATATCAAGCGACGAAATAAATATTAAAGAAGAAGACAAATAGAATTGGGAACAGGTCAGGACAAATAAGAAGAAATATTAAACGACCTCAGAGTACTGTAGCCATAACAGTTTGGTTTCTAGAAAAATTATCGTAATTTAAACAAAAGAACATACAAAAAGTAGATAGTGTTTAGAGTGAACAATCTTATTCACACTTACAGTATTTAAATTTGGTTAATAATATTTCAAGCAGTAAAGAAGACCCCATCAAATATATTGAATATTGCATCTTTTGTGTCATTGTATTTGGCTGAATGAATTCACTGAGGGGCAGGCAAAAGTCTTGCAATGGCTATTTGGTATTTATTTAAAGATAAGGAAATCAAACTTATATCGATAAATTTATTTCAAAAATGTATTCTGTTTAGAATTATCAAAACTTAAGATATAAATCCGGAATATTGAGAGTTTTCCATAAAAACCTCTGGCTAAGCTCAGCTTTTTTAAAACATCTTTTGTTTACCATTAAATGATGACTCATTTTCGGTTTTTAAATATGTTATATTCTATTTAATTTTGTACAAAAATATCAATCAGTTGTCTAAATCTTAAAAAAAGCAGTTCCTTGCCTGCGCTGGCGCGCGATCGTGAGCCGATGCGGATGACATAACCCACCTGTGACTAACGCAGACGTTTATATATTATTATAATTGTATACAGACGGACATGTACTATGCTTTGTGGTCGGAATGATAAAGATACGCTTTAAATAATAGTCACTATAGCTTGGTTCAATGTGTAAACAAAATGTTTTTCCGTCAAGATAATACAACAATAAATTTTTTATTGAAAGTGTTGTAAATATTTTACAATGAATTCTCTTAAAAAAACCAATACTATTCTACTTGTTAAAGTTAAAGTAAAAATTAATTCGAAAAATAAAGGTACTATATTTATTTCAAAAGCAATGTTTAATACTATGAACGTTTACCAATTGATAGTGATAAAGTCTCCTGTAAATACATATACATAATATTTGTTTTGTATCATTTTTCTTGCGATTAAGAATTTCATGTATGTAATCAGCTATGGTATCAGCGGAGCATCACTCAGCGCATATTGTTTGCTGTCTCATAAAAAAAAATCTTCAATACTTACGCGAATCGATATTAAAACGTCCCAGCAATGCCATCTCTCGGCGGCGCCGCGCAACTCCAACCACCTGCCCGTTACGTCGCAAAAATGGAACAAAACGAAACACTTAATCATCGATTGTCAATAGTTCGCCGGAAACAACGCTTCTTTAGCAATGCAAATTACGCTGGGTAACTTCAATGTCAACGACAGAATAGCACAGGGGTTAACCGTATTAACATATAAATAATTGACGCCATTTATAGAGAATTATTTTTCAATATCAATATCAATAGCTTAAAGCTACGGTTAAATGATGTGGCTTTTTCCGTGGCAGCCATCTGCTTAGGTGTTGTTGTGGCAACTTTCAAATTATTTAAATGTAAGACGTAGATACTAAAATAAATGCTGGCTTACGTGACATCACTGTGATATTTTATGGTTATGTCTATTTATATTTATTTAGCTATATACATATAAATAAGTTATCCATCTAATTGTATTTTAATCTGTCTACCTTTGATAAAAATTATTATCGGGCCACATACCCGGAGGAGTTGGCAGAGGTATGAACCCACATTTCTTTATAAAACCTATATCATATAAGGCCACCGACGCGACGCTGGATTGAATATTGTGGATATTATAGGCTTTATTGTATATTTTGAATAATTTTTTGGTAAAAACTTTGAGGTAAATATTTTATATATTTTCCGCCTTGGATATAACCTAAAATGCCCTAATAATGTCATATTATGTCGTGCTACTGTGTGTACATAGCTCTATACCTACGCGTGGGTTATAAATCATTGTGCATAGCCCACAGCTGCTAGATATTGACATAATAATAATATTATATTATTATCTATCAGACTGCATTCGCTCACCATATTGTTATGCTAAACAACAAAAATCGTCCCAAATCAATGAACGATAATTTTAAAATAAATCAATATGCTTACCTTTATACAAAAATCACTAACAGTCCTATCGATAAAGATAAATAACCAGCTGAGGCTACATTGTAATTTTATTTATTGTTAAAAGAAATAGGAAATTTGTTCCGTTAGTTTTGAATTAGAAAACTGTCAGCGAACATGTCATTATATGATTTTACTACGCCATTTGCTGGCGGCATCCGTGCACGAATTGCTCTTTAAGATACACATCACTTAGGCCTGCGACAAAAACAAAGGGACAACGCTATCAATAAATTCGCTAAATAATAGTTATCGAAAATAAGTCAAATAAGTTACTCATCCGAAAAGCATAAAAATATTTTAAATCGGCAAAACAATAGAAGCGAGACAATGGGCCGGACGCAAAAAGGGACAAAGTCATTTTTTTACAAAAAAATGTGGTTTTTTGCAAGAGCCCTCCTTCGCCAACAACAAGAGTACCGCCCTTTCTGTGGACTTTTTTTGATAACGGACCCGAGGTTTGTTTGCTTTGGTCCAATAATATTGTCGGTAATGTACTTTTTTGAAAAGCAACTTGTAAATGCTCCTGTACAAATAATGACAGGGGGGTACTTCGCCATTAATGAAGTAAAGATGAAGAAATTCTTTCAGATGGTTATGAGACGATTGCACAATATCCGATTTTTAATTCTGTTCTGATTCTGTATAGGAAAAGTAGTCTTTCTTTCTTTTTAAAGTAATAGAGAAGGGTGCTTACATTATTTGGTAAATGGGGAAACAATTTGTCCGCTACCGATACAGTTTACAGTTTTTCAATAGGAAAAGGAAAATATAAGTACTATCTTATTAGACGGTATCGCATTTGCAGTTGCAATTTGCAATATCTCTGATGTGCAATACGTCTCAGTTGGTGCTCTTTGACCACCGAAAATAGCCACCTATTTTCGGTGGTCAAAGAGCACGATTTGTTAAGCCGTACGGTGTTATGGACTCTTTACGCAATGTTTAGGTATATTTTTATTTTCATTTGTTCTTTCCTTTACTTTACTCATTTCCATAACTAATTTTTATTGTTATGATATTATCTGTTTCATTTTGCTTAGAACATTAATTAAGGAATGTTTCTCCAAAGACCTCAAACTAAAATGAACTAAACTCACATTAATGTAATTAATTGAGCAGCCATTTAATTATTAGGTCAGCAAAAAGGTCACCCGAAAAATAATTTGGGCAGCAAACAAATATTTTGTCAGCAATATAATTATTTGGGTGGTAAAATTATTATTTTGGCAAAAATAAAATTATTTGGTCAGCAGAATAATTATTCTGCTCCTATTCTTTGGGCAGCAAAATAATTAGTTCAGCTGCAAAATAATTATTTGGGTGAATGTATAAAATCTAGGAAAAGGATCAATGGAGGATCAAGGATCAATTCCTAGGAAATGTATTCTGATAGATATTAGGTTAAGGTTATTTTTGTTATAACTTAAATTAAAAGATTTGGCAGGAGATAAAACATTTGAGTTGCTGTTCAATTAGTTATTTTGCGTACAAATTAGAAATATCTACTGGCCATAAGTTGCAGCCTAATTAGTTATTGTGCTAACCGATTTAGGAATATTTTCTGCCCATAAGTTGCTGACCGAAATCCGAATATTTTGCTAACCGTTTAAATAACACTCATTAACAATCATTTAAATATTTTCCTAATGTATGGACTTCCTTCAAAATACAATAGTGTTAATTACTATACAAAGATCATCTAAGCTTTGATAACAGGTCGTCACGACCTCTGCCAAAGGTGGCGCCGAGGGCTAACGGCCTCAACAACCGTTTCCGAAACCCGTAAAGGAAGTAATTACATATTCTAATCCAAAACCCTGGTCCCGGTTCATATGTCACTACGACACAATAAAAACACCACCTCATAACGGCAAGGCTCCGCGACCCTGAGAAAAAAAATCATAAAGAAACGAATTTCTAAACAGTGAACGGTATTAAAAAATTGCATACTTAGTCATAAATCCACAAAAAACTGTTAACCCAGTTACAGCAACATAATCCTTAATCTCACCAAGAAAAAGATCAATCTTCTAAAGCAGCCGTGTGTGCCGTATCAAAATTTATGCGCGCATTTGCATAATGTGCATAGCCCCTAAATTTTATTGAATAAAAAAATAGGATGGGTAGAACTTTTTTGCATAAATTCTTACAAAGGAAACGGGTTAAGCATTCAGGAAGTAGACGTCGCGGATCCGCTCGCAGCGCGGAGGAAAAATGAAACTGTAATAGATCGGAAGCACAAAAATGGGTCATAGATTGAAAAGGAATAAAAAACATAATCGCAAAACAACATAGACAGAGTTACCCCCTTTCGGCCGTCGACCCGTTTCGCGTTGCACAATAGCCAGCATGTACCTGACTATAATTTATGCGAGAATATTAAGAGAAATGTACCTGCCCTTTTTGAATATTAAGTGCAACCTAACCCCTGACATTATTGAATAGGGTTAAGATACAATTTGAAAAGGAATAATATAAAAAAATGCAAATAAACTGTCCCCACGTCTACACAGGTATAAAAAAAACTGCAAGCAGCGCGCGCGCATAAAGGACGGGGTTTATTGTGCGGGTTACGCTTTTGCACGATTGCGATACTTCATGGGGAGCGGCACTTGTCACCTCGGCGTGTAATTTGGGTGTGCTCGGCGCCTTTTCTTATGCATATGGGGCCGGGGTCGCCAGCAGATAGTTCTTTTTTTAATAGCGTTTTTTTATTAGGGGTTGTATGCAAAGATTTATGTTGGAGCCGCGGGATGTGCGTGAGAAAGCTGTGAGATAATCGAATTTGCCTATAGTCGCGCATCTACCCTAGGCAACCCTTTAGATCGATTCAAAAAGTTTCATGGGAAAGATGAATATTCAAACAAGGTGTCATCTTTGTGAATATCGATTGCCGTTGAGATTCTTTTATAAGGAGCATGGGAATTAATACATTGAATAGGACGAGCATTTGGTTTTGCATAATCTATCGCGCGGCGGTGGACGGCTTTGTGTGCTAACGGTATTTCTCGATAAAGGGTTCATCTTAAAAAACAGTCGTTAAAACGGGACCGTTACAATTTTTTTTCCACCGTTGCTACTGTCCGGACAGATTGTTTTTGTCTTTTATTTATGACAAAACAGTTTGGAAATAACTGTTCTGTGTGTATTTTAGTCGTCTTGCAACTTTGTGAATACGAGCTACGTGACTAATTCGTAGTAATAAATTTTAGATTTTTACGCGTATTGATTTATTGAAGCTAAATATTAAAATGAGCATAGAGGCTGCGTGGTTTTTATCATTATTCATAGTGTTTCTATATATATTTTCAACATTTCTGGCATGTCGTATATTTACAACATTTCTCCAATCATCGCGTCTGGTCTCCGACCTACGAGTAGAAAAGTAAAAAAGTAAGGTTTTAAAATCTATGTCAAATGAAATTTTTGGTTGATTTATGAGACTTGAAAAAAGCTCATTTAACACGAATCTATTAATTAGACTATTTTAACAGTACTGTTTCAGCTTTTCTTTATTTAATTACGGATGTCAATATTAAACTGGAACTGATTTTGATAATTATGTTAAGCAGTTGTAAATATTTAGGCTGATTAAATTGACGACAATACATTAGCATTTTTATTAATATTATATGATCTCAATATTTATACCAGACTATAACGATCTTAGTTTTGATAACGAAATTCCATAACTAAGAAAAACTAATAGGTGCAACCTTAATTACCTAATAATTCAAGTGTTTTTTATGGGATTATATTGTTAGCCTCGTACAGCTTTTACAGTTGTACCAGATATTTTGGAATAACTTGGGTCCTCGAGCCTGTATTAGAGAATTCTCTCTGGTATCTGGTTCCTATACCAGAACGAACCGGAAGCAATTCTACCAATTTCATGGGCTATTGGACTGAGACTATGGACTGACTGACTGGGCTATGGGACTGAGTCGTCTTCATGGATATCTCTACTTTTTCTTATAGATACATACATACATATAATCACGACTATCATCCCCCTAGGGTTAGTCTGAGACTAGGCAAAAGCACCGCAAAAGCAGTCCCCTGCCATATCCGCGCTTCACCATGCAGTGACTGCACTCAGCGTAACAGGTGGTGAGCCCCTCGCCGCTATAAGCTATTGGATGGTTATGCAGTTGTAAGTCCATTAGTCGCCTTTTACGACACCCAATGGAAGTATTCTTTAAATGAGCCTCTACCACACGGCTCTTTACACAACCCAAAAATATTAAATACCTACATCGTAAGCACTTTTAGCAAGTAGAAATCTCTTCTAACCTTTTGACCAGCACAGAAACAGCCAATTGATAAAATTACGTATTAAGTTATTTATAACTTGATAATACACTGTGTTCTTTTCGGAGTTATAATCAGATGAAATTTTCATTGGTGTCATACATTTTATATTAGGCCACTGTACGTCACTTACCGTCAGGTGAGCGATATGTTAAGTTAAAAAAATCCAGAAATAGTGACGTCTTTTGAAGCCAATCTTTTGATGGTAGCATGACTGCCAACCCTTGCACAAAAAATGGACAACCGTAATATTGGCGGCACGGTTTTCAAAAGAATGCTCTAGTTTTTGTGAGTTTAAACAGTTTGTCAACATTGTGACATTGTCTCGTCGCGCCGGTGACTGACGCAACGGCCGCGAGGACCTCATAGACAAAGGGAAGAGTTGGCAAAAAGCAGACAGTAAAGTTAATTGCCGTAAATGTGTTTACAGGGTAAGCTCGTAGAGGCGGTTCGGAGAGGTAATGTGAACGTAATTGTAAATACGACGAAACAGTCGAAATAAAAAAAAAAACAACAAAATATTAGTACCTCTTTTATAATTTTGCGAAATGTGGGTGTTTAACATCTTTGCCTACCACTTCGGGGATAGAGGCGTGAAAATATGTATGTTTGTCTTTTCACCTCGTCTATCTATATTGGGCCAGCATGCTAGTGTTATGGTCCTCCATACTCCTCGTGTGTTTCTCTACATGGGAAGCCCTGACTCTAGCAGGGGGACGTACAAATAGTTAAGTAAACAAACAAAAATTCTTATATTGGGTCCTTACCTATGAAATTGGCTCTTTTAGTATTTTGTCTGTAACTATTTTGTTTCAGAATATTCTTAAAAAATAATACCCTCCTCTAAAATTAGACCACACTTTTGAGCTTTTTTGATTTGTTTTGATAATTTGTTGTAAGTTTGATTGTGTTAAAATTAGAAACGAAGACAACTCTTCTTAAGTTCCTCCCGAATACATCATGTGATTTGCATTTACTTAAAAACGATAAACAATTTTTATGAAGAGTGATATCACACATATTGCTAAAGCTTGTCTAATGATACGTGCCAAAAATTATTATCTCTGGATTTGTCATTGTGAAGAAATCAGAAAAAATGTTAGTATGGAAAATGCAGACTTCCCCAAAATCTCCATACAAAACACCAATTTCATAGGTAAGGACCTAATATTTACATCAATCATAGTAAGCATTTACGGAGGGTCTCGGTGGCCTAGTGGTTAGTACGCTTTGGCTTTTGATTGAAAACAAAGCTACCCTGGCCATGGTCAGGCCGTGGATGGATGACCAAAACATTGAGATCTCGAGCTTCTCCGTGCTTCGGAAGGCATTAGGCCGTTGGTCCCGGTCGCTATTACGACTGTTTCTACCCAACAACTCCTCATGTGTTTCTTCAAGAGGCTGTGTGGGACAAATTTAGGAAGTGGACATAGTAAGCATTTTAAACTTATGGTTTAAAATTTCAATAAAGTAAAGGTAGCTGTACCTTTTTTGTTTGGCATATTTAAATTAGAACGAAGAAATACATAATTCATGTGTTATATGTGTTATGTGTTATGTAATTTTTAATGAACTAGGGTCGAATGTCCATTAAAGAGCGATCACAAGGTGTATTTCAATAATGAATAAAATTATGAATTCTTCACATAATATGTGATGTAATGTAATATAGCATGTAAATTATAAGGAAAAATGCTAACGATTATAAAATATTACTTACAAGAGCTTTTAAGAGTTATTACAGCATTTTCAACGAAACACTTCGATGGCTGTTTTAATATGTTTTTAAAGGAATTCAACAAACGATGCGCATCAATGCGAGTTGTAAAATTAAGAATAATATATATTGACTAGCTGTGCTTTAATGCCGATAAAAGTTTACAAAACAGTTTTTGTGTGTTTGTTAACACTGCATAATTTTTTACAAAGTGATTAACATTACATTCCTACCTCTTATTAGCAAAAGTTGATTGTTAATAGGTGGACTAAAACCTCTAATTATTACAATAATGAAAATTACATTTCTTGTGAATGTCATCTGGTAAATTTTTGTCATTTAGATAAATCGTGTTGTTGTCGTGGCATTGTATTAAAATGCCGAGAAATTTTAAAATTCGAAATGAAATTATATTTTGACGGAATATGTCACATAATACTCGGTCGAGCAGATATTGATAACCACGCTTACACCCGCGTGGTACCCGTTCCCATGGGAATATGGGGATAAAAATTAGCTTATGTTCTTACTAGGCTCTAGACTATCTGTGTACCAAATTTCAATTGAATCGGTTCAGTAGTTCTGACGTGAAAACAACACAGACGGACAGACGGAGTTACTTTATAATATTAGTATGGTAAAATATAAATTAGGAGTTACTTTATAATATTAGTATGGTAAAATATAAATTAGGAGTTACTTTATAATATTAGTATGGTATAATATAGATCCAAAAACAACCACGCTGTGTTTCCCCCGCTTTCACCGCCTCAATCGTCAGTTAATTGTTCCACATTTTTTGCTATAATAAAGCTTTGCGCGGAAGGGTTAAGTTATGCAAATTGTTATAGTGAACGCATTGACTGCCGTCATTGAGTCCTTGGTGACTTTCCGAAAGTCCAACTATTGTCATCACTGTGGGCTGTCATATGATATGTATACTTTGAATACGCTTTTTGTATGCAACGAAGTCATTCTTCAGATTGGTGATGCTTTTTTCTATGTCTAAAATACATAGAGTGAATTTTACACTGCAGAAAATAAAAATTTGACTCTTTTAAAAAGAAAAAGGAAGAATGAATTTATGAAGATGTAATTCTTTAAAATATACATAGCATTAGTAGACATGTATTTTACAAAAGAAGAAGAAAAATGTGAGCCATCGTAGCATGTGGGGAGTTGTGACCTCATGGTCAAAGGGGTAGAAGATTCATGTGAGTACACTTTGAAATGCTGCTACGCCTGATTATGGGATTTCTATATTATTATTAATTAGACAGAAAGTTTGAATAAACAATATTTCATGTAACTAAAATATTAATACAAATTGAAAAAAATTTTTATAATCAATCATACTGCTTATACCCCTTTGTTGGCAAATCGGAATAAAAAATTTTTCTTGTCCATCATAAGATTGAACTAACCTTACTGTTAGTTTAGAACAATACCAAAAAATATTTGACAACTAGCTGTTGCCCGCGACTTCATCCACGGTTACTATGGTTTTTTAACTATCTCACAGGAACCCTTTAATATTCCAGAATAAAAATTATCTTAGATGGTGACTAGGGATATAAGGAATCACCATGCAAAATTTAATTGAAATCGGTCCAGCCATTTCGCAGATTAACCCGTACAAACAGAGAAACAGAGAAACTAAAAATAAAAATAAAAATTGGTATTTTTCCTATTTTTACATCCCCCTGGATTGGTTTTAAGCATTTTTTTTTATGTACAGGTATTCGACCTCTACAGTTTTATTATATGTATAGGTGTATAGATAAATAGAACAAAAACAATCGTCTGTCATAAAAATTTTAGTTTAACATTATAGAGAAGGTAAATTGTACAGTTTTCATCGATTTAAAAAAATGTTTAACAGTTATACCAATAATTCAAGCTTTCTAAGGATCCATTGAAGTTATCAGCGATGAAGATGTCTCTCATAGATAATACGAGCTAGTGCTCACGAATTGCCTGATTTGGATAATTTATAGGAAAAAAATTTATATACAAATATTAGGAAACAGACATAATTGAGGAGAGTTTAGAAAGTTTGAACAGTTAGGATGTCATATGATTATTGTAGTTATATAAATATATAGAATTGTGATAGAAAAATATACGTATACTCGCTTTAAGTATATGGGTGTATAATCACATCAGTAGCAAAGCAGGAAAAATAACAAAAGTTAAAAAGTTAAAAATGTAAAACAAATCAGCAATATTACTTCCACACCGATACGACCTTCAGTCGTTCAAGAAAAGAGCGGACTTATTCCTAAGAGGCGGCAACACATCTGCAGTCCCTCAGGTGCATCAGATGTCTATGGGCGACGGTGATCACTTTTATACAACATACATACATGCATATAATCTCGACTATTATTCCCTAAGGGTTAGTGAGAGACTAGGCAAAAGCACCACAAAAGAGTCCATTGCCATAAGTCCGCGCTTCACCACTCAGTGACTCAGCGTGACAGGTGGTGAACCCGCCGCCGCTATAAGCTATTGGATGGTTGTGCAGTTCTAAGTGCATTAGTCGCCTTTAACAACACCCAAGGGAAGAGATGGCCTCCTCTCATATAAAATAAAGTCATAAACGTAGAATATTTTTTCCTATCTTTCCATATTATTACAGTAAAAACAATACGACCATTAGACTGAAACAACAGCTCCAATCACTATCATGGTTTCGGCTAGTTCAGATTTTGAATGTTTTTGATGTAGGTAATTTCTACTCACACACTACGTTACGCATCTGTCCCGTTTAAGAGACTTCCTTATATTAACTACCTTATGTAATGAAATTGTTCCACTTAATACTTTAACAATCAACCAAAATAGAAATTAAAGTAATTTGGTCTATGAAAAACAACACTCAAATTCCTATTGGAATTGTCGTCACTTTGTTGAGTACTTTAAATATCACTTAATTTTAAATAAAAAGTTTCATTGTAATCTTTACTGTGAATCATATTTTAAATGCTCTATCTATATTTAATAATTATTATGTTCTTTACGTACAATAAACTTTTTTCTTATAAAGATTCTCTTCTCGCGTAAAGTATTCCCTCCTTAAGGGTCGGCTACGCATCTTTAGCTCTTCCCGTGATAAAAATTTCTATGGGCGGCGGTGATCACTTACCATTAGGTGGACCGTCTGCCATCCTACTGACAAGTGTAGAGAGAATTTTGTAGAATGTAAAAAAATATTATAATTATGTATGATATAAATAGAGATAAACTTGCAATATCAGAATAAATATAAAATATGTTTTATTGTGTATGTGTTTTCAAATTCTGTTTCAATAATAAACGATCAATTTTTTTTACTTATCGAAAGATAAAATACGAGCTTAAATAGTTATAGTTACAAGACATAGTTACACCGTCAATTAACAAAATTGTAATTTAGAAACATGTCCGTTGTTAGGCGCGCCGAGCGAAAAAACCTGCCAAATGACCGCGAGCGCGTATCGAGAATCGATACATATAATCGATACTTATAAATCGAGTCTGTTATGAGACGATAAAATCGGCCGACCGCCGCCGGCTACCGGGCGTTGGCTAAGCGACGATTACTTGCCGCTCTTCTTATTTTGTTCCTGGCCACTCGATGCGAGATTATCGATAAAATAATTAAATGGTTACTCTCGAAATCGATTCTCGAGTGTTGTTATCGAGAGACGTGTTATTTGTTCCCTTTTGCGGTCAATAGTTGCCTCCCCCGACCGGTCTCGCTTTTTTTATAATCGATATTTTTCAAATCGCAACTGCTTTTTTGGATCGGTTACACATTCCATTGTTTTTAAGTGCATTATCGGGTGGAAAATCAATATTCATAAACATGATCTAGGAGATATAACACGACTTAACTCTTCTACTACTTGTCATTGTAAGTTCAACTTAAAGCATAAGACAGGCAGCAAAATTATTGCGCGTAATGATTCGACATCTGTCTCAAATAGTTATTTTTAATCTCACTGTATTTAAAAGCTTTATACAAACACATCAGAATCGTAACACGGTCTTAATGAATCTAAGTCACAAATTATATTTGTTCCTGGCCATTTTCATTTTGGTCTCCAATTTTAATTACTATCAGAGTCAGCCTCTGGAGCGGTTGTCTCGACGACTAAATAAATAATATATATAAATTGTTATAACAATTGTAAATTATTAATATATATTGGGTCGTTACCTATGGAATTGGTGTTTTTCTTCTCTCTTAGTACCTATTAAGTAGTAGTAGTAATAGTAACTATTAAGATTCAGAGTATTCCTAAAAAATAATTACCTCATCTAAAAATAGACTATATTTTTGAGCTCTTTTGATTTGTTTTGATAATTTGTATAAGTTTAATTGTGATAAAATTGGACACGGAGACAACTCATTTTACGTGCTTCCCGAATACATCATTTTATTTGCATTCACTTAAAAACGATAAATAATTTTTATTAAGTGTGATATTACACATATTGGATATCTTTGGATTTGTCGTTGTGAAAAAACTGAAAAAAATTTAGTATGGAAAATGCAGAATTCCCCAAAATCTCCATACAAAACACCAATTTCATAGGTAACGACCTAATATGTACCAAATAAAATATAACAGATTCCAATAACTTAAATATCTTTTCCAAGGCACTATTGTGAGTAGACCAACCTTTTATAATATTGTTTAAGTTTTGTGTTCAGTGATTTGTGATATTATCCTTTTTATAATTTCGATAAAAATAACAGTGACAACCCGTGCAGTGTTTTACGTGTGACCTATTCACGTCACAATCTAACATACGTTCTGCGAAGGAGTATGCCTGCAGGATTTGCTGGCAGATGGATTTCTTATTGGTATCACACGTATTCTAGACCTCTGTAGCTGCTGGCCATCAGGCAGGAAGTCTGCCTGTTTACTAACTGAATTAAACAAAGCGAAAACATGTATTGACCACAGTTAAAGGACACTTAAGAAATAGTTACATACGTAAGTGGTGAATCAGGGCCCAACCTCATAAGCTGCTTCAGGGTAAGCTGTCACAGCGCTGGTAGCCTCGTTGGTATTAGCATGCGCGGATACTCAAACATCAATAGGAATTGATAGTGTATGAAATAAATCCAATCCAATCTTATTAGAATTATTGTCGCAATTGGTCTTGTTTATACCAATCATTCTTGAAAAGAGGTGCTAATTAGAGAAAATAATATATTATTTAAAAATAGAAATTAAGTTACAGCACTTACTTCTTACCTATAAATTTAAGTAATATCGATTATATTTTATTCTCCCATTTTTTATAAAGCAATAGGCTAGTTGACGCATTTCAAATTTCAAAAGTAATGAAAATAATGTGTCATTCACATAGCATTTAGTACAAGGGCCCGAAACATACCAAGTTCAATAAATATAAATGAGGGATTGCTGTAAAAAATAAATTTAAATATGTTTTATTTTGAACTTTTTTCTTCATCTGCCAAAAACGCTATCTACCATGTTCATGAAATTTGTTGAGTAACGATTCATGTAAACAATTACTACGCATGGTCAAGCGCCAGTCGCAACCAATCAAGCATAACTGTCGGCTATGTCACGCATGCGTATTGAATTGTTTACAATAATCGTGACGCTACGGCGCAGATAATTCATAGACCATCAGGACCGAAGGAATTTAACATTTAAGCAAAAACGTAATTTATAATTTAAAATTTATTGGCTTCAGAATTTTTTTTTATTATTTTTTATGGTGCTTAGTAATTAATCATTTGGGGCCCAATAAAAAAAGGGTCAACTATAGCCTATTGAATAACTCTTGGAGTGGATTGTACGTGTGCACTTCCAAACTTAGAGAAAATTGAAATTACAAAATTTTGTTTGCTCATAGAAGGTCCAGATCGTACCAAATAATTACGACAATCGTAATCTAATAGTGCGCACAGACTAGTGAAACGTAACATGCAATGTAAAAGTCCACCTTTCAGTGCATGTTCGGCGCAAGCGTGGACGCGGCTGCTACTCTCAGAGTAAACAGAACTGGAGTAGCCTTTGTCTAACATTCCCCTCTGCCAAATGCACAAGCATCGGATGCTTGCACGTTTAATAAAACTAGTTGAGCCGCCATTTTGACAGCCATAACATTGTAAACGTTGCGGCGAACTGAGCTCCCGCAAAAATGCCTACCTGTGCTGTTTTTTGTTGTAAAAATAAATAGAAAACATCGAGCATGCTAAAAGATGGTGTCACCTTTTATTTGTAATTATAATTTTTAAGATTTTATGATTATTTACTTCATTATTTCATGTTTTAAGAATTCTCCGATTTCAAATTTCGAACGCTAGTCTCGTGGGGAGTGCGGCTGTGACGTTGTCAAAACGCACACCCCACGAGACTATTTTAAGCGTGTGTGTGCGTGAAATTTAAATTTGTGTGTCGAATTATGCATGTGTGCATTTGTAAAAACGGTATAAGTTATTGTTTATGTGTGCTGGCTTTGAGTGTAGTGGTAACCTCACCCCCCGCAAGAAATGGCAGAAAAAAATGTTTGAGAAATTCACTAAAGGCTACTCCAGTTCTGTTTACTCTGAGCTGCTACCCCAAATACACCCGGCCGTGTTGTGCCAAAAAACCGACAGATAACCGAACGAGCGCGCGCCGTTTGAAATGCTCTGTTCGTGCGCGCAAGTCGTCCACACTACACGACTTCTGTTACACTGCAAAATACATTGCAGTAATGTGTATAGCAAATTCTTTCTTTGCATGTTACGTTTTACCAATCTGTACGCACCATAAGAATCTGTAATAGTCACAAGAGCTGACAAACTAGCGTACTATAAACATTTTGGCATTTGTTAGGCGGACAGAGCTACTGTTCAGAATAAAAAAACGACTAAAACAGTAAGAGGCGAGCGGAAGCCGTGTCTAAGTGTCCCGATAAGGGTTAGACGCCGACAAAGACCAAATACGTTGGCTTCGACTATAAATCACTAATCCATAGTTATCGCCCCACCACAATTAAGACCTTGCCCAGCCTCCGAATTAAAATGTCGCTGAGGTGGAGTTAATTAAGAAAATCTCCCGACTGACGTGTTGGAATGTTATTTGGGTATCTCTTAAGTCATCACGCGTAAGTCAGTGATAAATTTGTTTTGATTGTACAGTTGTGACTACTGCGGATATGAAGAATGATTTTTGTACTATTGGTGATAAGAACAAAGAAATAGATCAGAATTTTTGCACCTTTGAAATATTTCAATATACACAGTTCAACCAATCAATGGAATTTGAATCAAAAATTAAATACAGTTTATTGTTAATATTTATGGCTTTACATGGTCGCTAGAGAGTAGAGAGTGATAGAGTAAGTATTATAATAAATTTCTTTGTCTTTCATTGTTGACCCTAGGTTAAAATATGGACCAATGGCAAAAACGTACTATAATTTCGTGATATGACAGCTTGTCCAATAGTCAAATTTTCAAATGTTTAATAAATAGTTAAATAATCATAGACAATTTAACCACAACGCGATGCTGGAGTAAATTAAATGGTGGTTGGCGGCACATCTTGTGTTTATTGCTTCGAATTTTCATCGCAAATTTAACAAGACAAATTGTTAATTGTTAAGCTGATGTCATACATTTGAGCATTCCCATTGACGCTATTGGTCTAGAATTTAACAATTGAGTTAATTATTACTACGGATCAAAAAACTCACCCGTACCTTGCCTAAAGCAGTTAATGTAAGGTTTGTGTTATAGGATCTAGGGATTCTAAATTCTTATTGGAAAATTAAATCTAACTCATTTCAACAATTTGAAAAGGCAATTGGAATTCCATCAACTTGAGGTCCCATCATGAGATTAATAGGTTCGAATCCGTCACTGAACTGTTAAACAAAAATACATCACACGCGTATTCCTTATTACTTAGGAGAAGAAAGAGGTCTAATGCCAGAATTGTTTATTCTAAACACTACTCATTTTCGCTACGGATAGTCAAAGTTAGACATTAATTCATACTAATATTTTAAATGCGAAAGTAACTCTGTCTGTCGGTTTGTCTCGCTTTCACGTCAAAACTACTGAACCAATTTAACCGAAATTTGGTACACAGATAGTCTAGAACCTGAGAAAGGACATAGGCTTTGTTTTATCCCGATATTCAGGGAACAAGAACGGGTGCCATGCGGTTTAAAGTTAAAAAAATTTAATAACGCCTCCCAGAAAAACGAAGGACAAATTTACGCCACTATGAACTTTGCTTCTAATAATAGAGTAGGAGTAAATTTTCAATTCCACCAATTGAGGCTACTGCTTCAATTTGAAAAAATTATTGAGGAAGGCTACATACCATCACACTTTCTCAAAGTAACTATTCTACGCGGATGAAGTCGCGGGCAAAAGCTAGTAATACAATAAGTTTTTATGTAAATGTCCGTGACCAAAACCACCTCGTTTTTGAATACAGATGTATGACATTACCTTAATGCCACACATCTGTAAAGCTCTTAGGAGAAGGAAATCATCTAGAGCATTCTAGAGCACTGACCAACGAAAGAAGACGCAAAACGAATTTTACAATAAATATCACTTGACACTTCGAAACATTTCAAGTCTACATACCATTAGAACGCGCGGTAAAGGTCAGTGAGATTTTTAAAGCGACTAAATAAAAAGAACGTTGAAAAAGGATTATTTAGAGAAATAAAAGCGTGTGAGACATGCAAGTGATGAATTGACATGTTCCCGAGGCCATTAGAGCAGAGATAAGAAGGCATTTAACTCAATCTGCGGCGAACGCGCCCGCCGCGCGCGCATCACAGGCTGAGGCAAAATGGAGGCTTAAAAAAAAATTTATGAAAAAAAATTTTTTTCTCATAATGGAAAGGATTTTAAGGGAGAAATCAAATATACCTTTATATTTTTTTACATTTAGTACACCTTCAAGGTAAAATATGTCAATACATTATTTTGCTGAAGCATACATACATGTATAAGGTCACGCCTTTTTCCCACAGGGGTAGGTAGAGATTACTCCTTTCCACTTGCTCCGATCATTACATATTTCTTTTGCTCCACCAACTCTCATCACATTCGTCATACATGCTCGGCGATTTCGGGTACTTTTGACCTGGCCCTTCGCAAGAACGTCCTTGTTTTGGTTGAGAAACGTTCGCCTCCTCGTCCCGTATTTTGTTGAAAAGCGTAGCAATTGTTTCATTGAACCGTGCTTTATGAAAAATGAAGTTATCTATTTATCTATAAGGTTACATGTAGACAACTTTTGAGCGAGGGTAGAGGTTAGAAAGGTTAAATAGTTTTTGACTCTATTTCATCATCTACTTTTCCAATAAGAAGTAAGTTTTTCCGATTGTGAAACCATAAACGGATATTTTGTGCGCACACCAAAGCTGAATTTCCTGTAAGATTTTGATACTAATTTAAACGCAAGCTGATGGTATGGACCATGCAGTCACTATAAAGATACTCATTTGTCCTTGTACCTTGTCATTCTAAGGTTTTAGTAATATATTTGCTCTTCTGACATTAGACCTTAGAGATGTCAACCAGACAACGTATTAAAATGGTGACACATTTCGTCTTAAAAAAACTAACAGCAATATTTGCGAGCTTTAACCAAGCAATAGTTTTCGCAGCACCCTGTATGCTGGAGTGTGCCGAGATAGGCGCGGTTTATGTGCGCGGCCGCAGCTCGGTAGCTCTTAATGAGTATCAGCTTCCGTCAGCGGCCGTGCGTGACACCTCTGATCTTAGGATGTGTCACGCGTGATACTGCCACGGACATCGCAATTATGGTTAGGTAACCACATTTGCCATTTTTTGCTTTGGAAGAGCGTACTCTTTTTTCAACCTCTCAATGGTCACAAAATGAGATACAATGGAAACATATTATATTATTCCCTAAGGGTCAGTCAGAGACTAGGCAAAAGCACCACAAAAGGAGTCATTGCCATAGTCCGCGCTTCACCATGCAGTGACTGCACATGAGCCTGACTGGTGGTGAGCCGGCCGCCGCTATAAACTATTGCATGTTTGTGCAGTTCTAAGTCCATTAGTCGCCTTTTACGATACCCAAGTGAAGAGATGGGTCGATAGTATTCATTATTTCTTAGAAATATATAAAATTAACCTATAAACTTTCGTGCCTAGAGAACAAATCAATTGATCATACACAGATCCTGTCATCTTTAGATTTTCCAATTATTTAGTTATATTTTAATAACTAAATAATTGGAAAATCCAAAGATGACTAGATATTTATCTCACTAAAAATACCTGGGAATAATTAGGGAAACAGCAAAGGTCAAGGAGGCTGTGACTCAAGCAGGAAAATAGCACACATGCGCCATAAATTATCTCGTAGCCAAGAAACAAGATCTTGGATTTAAAATCCAGTGCTACGTTGCCACGGAAATTTTCTATCGTTATGACGTCATATGACTTACCCGTGCCTGTGTATAGATTTTTATCAGATAAAGGCAAGGAAAAGGTGTGGTACAAAAGCTCTAAGGAATCGCCGAGGTACAAACGACAGAACCGGTACAAACGGTACAAAGAACAACCTTTAACCTGTAATATCAGGATGCAAATGTAGAGGCCCCATTACCGTATGTACCTCTAACTCGTCAATTATTATTTAGTACAATTAACAGTTCTTCAGACTACCACAAATATTTAAGTGTTCTTAGGCCCGCTTGCGCGGTCGAGAGTTAGCACCTAACCCTGGGGCAAATATATGGACAAATCCTAGGAAAGGCGCTAACTCTCGATCATGCAATTAGGCCTCAAATTTTTTTTGACTTTCTGTTCAAGGTTGAAAATTTATTGATGAATTCTGACAGTTTGGTACAGCATGATGTATTGTTAATATCTACATGCAACTTGAAGATCTAAAGCCAAGAAATGGCAGACCAATTTTTAAACATAATGTACCTTTGCTGTCATTAACCCTGATAGATCCATGTCAGCGCAGATAAAGACCCAAGCCCACTCCCGCGCACTAATGAACTAGTTAATTAGCGCCGTACTCGCGTCTTATCCGCTGATGGCGATAACGTTTGGGCACCCACTGACTTGTTTACTGCTGCTCTGCAGATAGAGGTCAACCCTATTTAGATATTAAGGTAGTAAGTAATTTTATAGTTATAAATTATAATGAACGACGAAATCTTAATTGGAGTTCCCACTTGAAGAATGATGTGAGGTAGCAAGTCCACAAAAAGGATGAGTACTGAGTCGTATCTTGCCTGCTTCGGCTGCTAAATAATAATTTAATAATAATAATGTATTTATTTTCAAGAAACTTAAATCTAATTTTACAATTTTCAGGCCGCCGTTGCACTAAGCTATGCTTGTATTGCAGCGGCCAAATGCGTTTACAATAAATACTACATTTTTTGGACGCGCGGTGTAAAAAAATTGTGGAAGAAAGAATAAATTATTATAAATACAAACATTAACAATGTTATTCGTAGTTAATATTATTGAAATGAATTGAAATTATTGAAATAAAATATAAACTAAGAAATAGCAATGCGTGTATATTTGTGCTCCAGCTTGAATAAGACAAGAAACGAAATTAGCTATTTGGTACTGTGACTTATACCACAAATTGGCGACAACAGGAGCTGTAAGAAGGCACAATTCTATTATTTCTTATATTCCAGATTTTACTAGCCACGTACCATCAGGTGGCTGCTTATTTGTCAACTGCTTTGAATAGAAACAGAATCCAAAAATGAAAAGGCGACAATGCGATCAAAAACTTTGTTTAGTGGGCATATTAAATGTTGGAGGCTATAGGTCCAGCAGTGGGCGGGTCCCGGCTGATATAATGATGATTTTATGAGGACCGAAGTATTGGCAACCATTTGTACAAACGTAAAAAAAAATAAAAAAAAAATCAAAATTCAATATAGTTTATTCAATTTAGATGCGTCTTTGCACATGCTTATGAACGTCAAAAGCAATTTACAAATTTTCGTGAAAGCGATAAACTACGCCATCCGTTCACAAAACTACCAGGAGGCCTTGTTCTGAGAAGAACGGGCAAGAAACTCAGCAAGTTTCTATCCTCCCTTTACATTGTTTTTCTTTTTTTTTTTAAATGTCATATTTTAGTCCATAGTCGTAGCTTCAGACCTATTACAAAAATATGTCTATATTTGTAAACTAGAAAAGCAAATACCTGGTAATTACACCAGCACCGAAGGCTTATGTTAACCGACACGTTTAACTAATTACAGGCCGTTTTATAAACCTTTTAACTGTCCGATTAATCCACAGACATTAACATTGATGACGTACTGCGCGTGTTCGAAAATCCCGACAAAGCGACGGGGTTGGCCGCTGCTAACTAGTCTGTGCGCGTCCAAATGGATGCAAAAAAAAAAAAAAAAATTGGAGTTTGGCGGCATATGACTATTGGCGGACGTGATCTTTATTTCGATAATTGTAATATTGTTGCGGAGTGGATATTTTTACGTAAAATCAGTGTAGTTTTGTGTAATAAGTGTCTGTGATGATGTGCAATGTGGAGGATTATCGAAATAAACGTCAAGTGGTGTGAAAAGTGATGAGTTTTTTATCGTGGTAATCCACCTCATCCAAGTAGCACCACAGTGTCTGCCATCGATCGTTTGACGCCAAACTCTCCCAAGATGCATTGAAATGCATTACACTAGCATTTAAATGCAAACTACTGAAGAAATATACACTGAAGACTTGGCTGTATGGGCTCCGTTCCCTTTGCCTTCCCTACATGGGAGAATCTTACAACAACAAAAAAAAATTGGCGGGGGCGCAACGGCGGTACCAGTATTTTTCAATCAGTTTGGATCTCTCGTCTCACAATTACGGTTGTGATGTTACAGCTGATGTTAAAAATTGACACGTTTGGTTTCAATACAAAGCGTTATACTTGCGTTATCTAAGTAAAACGCATTAACTGTCAGATTAAACTCTGCTGTCTGCGTTAACTGTTAGCAAGATGTCATTGGAGCTTTGAGAGAAGCGATAAATAGTGATTTGGACTAGATCTTAATGGCGGTGGTAATAATAAAATTCAAATACGAACCAATTATAGGCCAGACATAATTAAATGAACTTAATTATGAATCTTTAGCATTAATAAAGATAATTTATATTATAATATTATGTGACCCTGACTTGAATCAATGTTGAGACGAATACATTAACCAGGATTCCCTTCAATGACACAACAATTTCTGATAATCAAGAAAAGTAATGAAAAGTTACGACTCTTTTAAAATTTTTGAAACCAGATATAATACACACATTACTTTTTTGAATTAACTGTAATTTTGATTATTGGTGCAATAATGAGTTTAAAGAGTTTATAATATAATATATGACTTCATTTCGATATTATTTGAGGAGTGTACAAATTTCATAATTAAGGATCATCCGTATCATTTCTATTGAAGCAGCAACTGACCTTTTGAAGAGAAGGTTGTAAGTGAAAAATTTAAAAAGCTCTTAATTGGTTTCATGCATTTAGAAGTAACAACATAATTACTCGGGCGCTGCGCCGGCGGCCCCTTTGCCCTCCGATAAAAGTATTCATACGTTTTCGATTTATTTCGTTTTTTCCCGCTGATCCGGACGACACGGCATAAATTAAGCTACCGGATTTTGATATCTCCAAGCGTTACTTAGCTCCGAAAAAGGAAGGTGGAACTTGTAATAAGAAAAAAATTGGTCTGTCGCTTTAAGAAGATATTTGAAAACATACTTCCAATTAAAGATAAAATCCATTGACGCGTAATCTGACTATACTTATAACGATTTTAACAGGCCTTTGTCTGTATGTTTGACGATATTTATTGAGAAAAAAAAGGAATATATATATTAGAGCATCAGATACTGGGATTCGTCGGTAGGGATTTCAGACAATAAATGGAATGCAATAATTAAATAAAAAAATAAAAAAATACTGGCATGGCTTGTATGCAGTTTTCGCCATGTTTCGCGAGATACAACTTAAAATAGGCTAGGTTGTACCTCTTGTCCTTTTTTGCTTTAGCCAAGAACGCCCTTGATTTTAAAGAAAAAATGTTGGCTTAGGTCTTCCTCGTCCCATATCTCCCCTCAGGCTACATCAAGGTCCCTGGGAGTTCGCATTTTCCCGAACGATCGAAAATAATCTAAGCACTTACCTATCTTCCATTGTTTAATATTAATATCAAAATATTTTTCATCCCACCACCTCGGAAAGCGCATTTTTGCTCTTCGATATCTGAGTGGAAAATTCTATTTTATTCGCTTGAGCGGCAAAGTAGATTTGAATTTAGAACATCACATATAATGAGTACTCAATATAATTGTAAATTCAAAACGTCATTAAACCTATTTAATGTAACCTCTATGGTGCCAAATTTATGATTAGAACTTTTTAAATTGTGAAAAAATATTTTGTCATTATAAATTGTTTTCTTTTTCATTTTGTCATTTCCTCGCTGAGGTGGGATGAAAAGTTACGTATTGCACTCGAGTGGAAAGATTTTTCACCTTGTGCTCGTTTGTTTCCCTCGCTGACGCTCAGGATTCTAATTTAGAATCACTCGCTGCGCTCGTGATTCAACTTAAGAATCCTTCGCTTGCTCGGTCATCCAAATCGAGCACGCGGTTAAAAAGGAACTTTCCACTCTTGTATAATAAATAACTATTATCATTCATCCACGAAGTTTGTTGGCGAAAGTTGCTCTTTCATTAATATTGATATCGAGCCCCTGACATAAGCATTTTGTAAAAATATCGTTTTAAATTTAAATAAGATTGTTTTGGTTTTTATTCATTAGGTGAAAAACGTGTTCTTGTTTGTATATTTTAGAAATTGCCACGTGCTTCTTGTAATGAATTAACAAAATAAAAATTTAAATCAGTATAATGTATTCGCCATTTATATATATATAGATACACCTAAATAAATATTTTTTGAGTTATATCTGATTTCACTTTACTATGCTTGTAGCGAAAAAATACCTACAAAGTATAGAAAAACACTCAAGTTAGTGGTTAGTAAGCTGACCTGAAGTCTGATAAAATTCGCATGTAATCTTACCATGTGGTAACAGCATTTACACCATTTCTGTTGATTTCTGTTCTCTGAGATTAAGATTTATTAGAAATTTATATACTGACTACGTTTTCACAGCTAATAGAAAGTAGATTTATAACGTCTCAAAACACCACAAATAAAAAAACCGGCCAAGAGTATCTCGGGCATGGTCAGTTTAGGGTTCCATGGTTTCGCGTCCGTCACATCAAGTGTCCCAACTTAAAGTTAAAATAGTTCAAAGTACATCATCATTTTTCCTAATGTATTTTAAAAATGTTTAGTTGAGATAAAATGAAATAAATAAATATGAATATAAATCTACAGCGCCATCTCTCGATACAAAGTACATGGTTTATGTATGTTGGGTTTTCGGTGGTAATTTTGGATTACGTGAACTGATTCCGTGAGAAGATACGTTCCGTATAGTAAAATATGTAAAGTTCTTACTTAATAAAAATAAAAAAAATGCTTGTTTATGCAAGCATTTTTTTTAAATTTATTATGTAAGTTAAATTACAAACTTAATTCAAAAAATATTATGTAACATTTTTCAAAAACTTTAACCCGTTAAGTTGAAAATAATTTTCCTATAAAATCTTTATCCCACCAAAAACATTCTGTAAAAAACTAGCCATGTCTCGATGGAGCTGCTTGTTTATCTCTAAAAAGTAATGAAATCTAGACAAAGTCGTGCCAAGTCTAAGGTTCATTAATGCGATTTCTTTATTATTATAATTAATGTTGTGTGACTTGGCCGTTGAACATTCTTTATACGTTAGTGGCTTTGTCAAGCCAACAATTGACTGGTTATTGAATCAACGTTTTCCAAGTGGCAATTTTCCATCGTCAATGGGTAGCGGTTCTGGCGACAGATTGGTGCAATGGTGTCATGGAGCACTTGGTTTTGTACCCTTGTGTACCCTTCAATATAAACTTCAATATAATATATATATCACACGTTATGGTTGAAATGAAAATAAAATTGACTCTCCACTTTACGTGTCACTTTAAATTTTACCACTTTGTCGGGGTCATTTATATATTGGTACCAAATATCAGCTTTCTACTGCTAACGATCGCTGATATTATCCGCGGACGGACAGACAGACAAAAGGACTTAAACTATAAGGGTTCTTAGTTGACTACGGAACCCTAAAAACATCGTATCATAAAAAAGGAACATTATATATTAAAATAAATGATTCAAAAAGAGACTTAACGTAGCTTCAAGTAGAAACAATGAACTTCTGTTTACCATCACTTTTGCTATCGCAGACCAACTATTCACAATATTACACCGGTAGACATTTAACGTAATTTGCGAGCGATCGAGTATGATTGCGCTCAATAACCAAAGTATTTGTACAGTTTAATTGGTAAATAATAACCGGTAATTACACCTACTCTGTTATTACATAACTGGCTGCCGATTACCGCTGTGAGATTAGTTTTTATATAAATAACTACACGTTTGTAGCCCATTCTTAGCGAGGAAGGTTTGTAGGCACCTTGAGTTTAATATAGTTTATTTTAATTATTTCCCTAGTGAAGGTCCTCTTGAATTAACGCGGGTAACCTTCGCTCCTGAGGTAACATTAATGGATCAACCTACTTGTGTACAAATCTCATTGATTTTCTATTTGATCATGCCAACAATTTCTATCAATCAACCAATACCAAAATTGCGTGTACTGCTGAACGTCAGGGCTCCTAATGTCGCTCCAACCCCACGTAATTCTGCCCAATTCAGACACGATTCCAAGACGAGTTTCTTCGGCGCTAATCTTTTGGAGTCATTGTCTTTTGTTGTCAGTTTTGTCCCATGACAAGAAAACGTAGCACTTGATTTAACTCAAGCTCAACTGAAAATATACAAATTTACACTGAATTTACACACATGACGTGTATTTAAAATATGTTCACATTCGATTAATATAAAATGGTCAATTTCAATAAGCGATATGAGGTTATATTGAAATAAGTGTGACCAAACATTCGCATTCTTTCATTGAGCTGTGCTACATGCACATTACAATGTTATTATATCACAAAGAATAATAAAACGAGACATGACTGTCTAGTTTCTTAGAGTGCTTAAAACGACTTTGACGACCTCCGTGTTCGAGTGGTCTGTACGCCGGTCTCAAGGCGTCGCCATCTCGAGAGGTTTTGGATTCGATCCCCTGTGGGAGCAAATGTTTGGGTAATGAATACAGGCATTTGCATTATTTATATTCTGTATATTCATATGTATTTATCTATCAAATATATCTATCCATCTTGCGTTACACAAGCAGCATTAGTTGCTTATAATGAATGGGGCTAGTTGATAGATGTGAATGTCTGAACATATTTTTTTTAAGAAAAATTTTGAGTACGATGACCACAATCTCGCCTGATGGAAAGCGCTGAAGTGGTCTAAGGTGGAACACGCAAACTCAAAAAGTGCCTATTCACTCTTGCCTTGAAAGTCCCCAAATCATCCCCAAGTCATTATTATTATTTATTTAAAACTACTTGTTACTTTATCTAATTGGACATTTCAATAATTCTAATTGTCAGCTTTCGGAAAGCTCAATTGAAGCAGATATCATAAATTCCAATAAGGATGTTATCTCAAGGTCGGTAAGATACTGGCGACCACTAATAGTGGCAACACGGGAAACGCATTTGGCTCGGTAGCCGGTTCGAGTCCCGTATCAGACAGATGCCGAGATAAGCTGGTTAAGGATGGCTAAAAATTTTAATTTATATTTAGTATTTTGATTTGATTTTAAATTAAATAATTAATGATCAGTGGAAAGCTAAGCAATCTTCCCCATGATTGAACTTTGGATGGGTGACCAAAATTATGTGTTAACCAGTTCCATGTAGCAGCCGTTTCTAACCACCAATTAGCATGCCAGCCATTGCCAGCCTGGCGGTGATATGGTCCATACTGATTTGTCTAGAAAGAATATGTCCCTGTGGCCTTTTTTGGCCTTTACTATAGGCATAGTTGATTGGCTGGATAGTGTAGGGGAGCCTTTTGAGGATAATTGCCTTTTTATTCTTAGTGTCAGATTAAGTTTTTTTCAACTACTTTTTAGATGTTTCAATAAATAGTATGTAATTTATAAGACTTAGGCATATTAAATATTTCATTTTAGTGTGTGATAGACGGAACACAGCCCTAATTCTAAGAAAGTAATTGAATTATACAGAGTGGAAGAATTTTCTGGGCCCTGGAGGGGAAGTGCCTTAAATATTAAAAATGGCATAAGATACTTAAAGGAAACTAAGCTTTATTTTTTAATAATAATAACATACCTAACTGCATTCTCAGTTTTCATTAAAAAAAAGCTTACCCAAACCTCCCCGGTTTGGGATAAAATAAAATAAATGTTAGATTTCATTACGTTTACCTACATAATGTTTCAAAGAGAAACTTTATTTTCAACAATGACTTATTTGATTTGTTTCGATTCGATTCCCGGTTTGGGTAAGTTTTTTTGAGAAAACTGAGGATGCAGTCATGTTATGTTTAATTATTAAATATTAAAGGTTCTTCCCCTCTAGAGCCTACAAAAAATTTCCATTCTGTATAATCCAGTTAGAGACAAAGAAAATTAATTTCGTTTCTAACAAAAATCAAACTACTTATAAGTTATTGTATGAAATCAATATTGGTATGCAAGTAGGTAAGTGTTAACGACAGTTGTGCATTATTCTCCGCGTCTAAATCAAATTGATGTTTATATGATTATCCTTAGACTACATGTGGTATTTATCGTGTGGTACACATTATACGACGTAATTACTTCGCAATGTTATTTCCTTGTACAACTCCTAAGTGGCGATGCGATGACTAAAAAAACCGGTATCAGATAAAAATATACAGGATTCACTGTTGTCCACCACTGTAATTAAAGTATCGATGCACGAGAAGTGCAATTGGTAAAAAAAAACATATAACTCTTTAAAAAAAAACAACAAAAACAAATTCATTCTTAATAAAATAATTACTCGTTTAAGATCCCATACATACCCACGTACTGCAGCAAAGATTCAATAAAATTTAAAAAAAATCTCTAATCGCTATAGAACCTCAATGCTTTAAGTCCCATAGACAAGGTTCTTCATTTTCTTAACTATCCTAGACATAGAAGTAAGTTTATCTATGATCGTAGTAAACTAGACATGGGCGAAGTACCAGGGTAAAAGGAGTCGCGAGGAGGTGTCGCTTCATGCGGCGATGGAAACGTACTCGTAAGTACTCAGTGCTCGATCTTAATGAGAGTGGACAAACTGGATAGCCGAGGACCGGCGCGATGGAATTGTATGGATATGATTTTTGAATAAAATATGCACAATAACAGTTGAACACAGCCATTTGTGCAGGCAACGTATTATGGTTACTTGGATAATTAAAGTTTAGATACAATACAAATTTTGGACAGGAATTAGTAGTAGTTTTTTTATTAATTATTAAAAATAATATAATTACGAATTGGTCACAGAACTCCTGACTTATTTTAATATAATAGATGTTCGATCACATTTAACAACACAGAAGATGATTTGTAAACAGAATACATTGGAATTTAGTCTTAATCGTTTTTTGAATCGAGTGCAGTGATAACCGAGTAAAAACATCGTGTTACTCGTACAAGAGGACGCCGCCACGCCGGTTTAATTCCTAATTAAATTATTTATCTCGGTGTTAAAAGGTTTTCTAAATATACCGGAAAAATATTACAAAAATAACCAATAATAGGTTCAATTTAAACCAAATTACTTTATTCGGTTTGAATCATCTTTACGATTAACTCGATAAAAATTAAATAGGTCATATCCATACAGTCCCAACAGCATCATAACACTTGCCCTATAAGGCGCTGGTATCATTACAGCTACCGGCCACCTCCGCGCGGCCTGCGCGCCTGGTAGCTCGCCCCTCGACAAAGACGTTTTTACACGACCCACCATCTTAGCTCACCTATCTTTCTAGGACATTATCTTGACTGCCTTACAATACAAAATATCCCGTATTTACGTAGCAAAAAGATAAATTTCGTTTGTCATTTCCCAAAGAATGCAATGGCCTTTGAATGGTGGCGCAGACATTTCATTCACGTTTCTTTCTGTATTGGTATTTGAAATATGACGTAAATGGTTGATGTTCGATTGAA
The DNA here is from genome assembly GCA_910589355.1 of Parapoynx stratiotata. Classification (NCBI taxonomy): domain Eukaryota; kingdom Metazoa; phylum Arthropoda; class Insecta; order Lepidoptera; family Crambidae; genus Parapoynx; species Parapoynx stratiotata. Next base: position 18,383,118 of record OU342462.1, on the reverse strand, counting down.
AAAGTTGAAATGGAGTTTTGTGGAACATTTCGATGGGTCTTTGTTGCTGATATGCATCTGAGTTGTGATCTAGTTCTGAGCATTCAGATTAAGAAGATAGACCTAGAAGGCCGTAATTAGAATTTCGTTTGCGATATCAGGCGGTTGCAATTCCACGAATGTTAGTAACGATGATTTTCATTAACATAACTTTTTCATCAAGTTACTTATACATGTCTTATTAATAACTTATTCGTGACCAGCCCATGTTCTCCGGCCTCAGTTCGACGTGTAAAAACTTAACTGCATGCCGTTCATTAAATAAACTGTTTGCCTTTATTCGTTTTTAACTATGCGAGATTTCTTAATTGGATCATTGATTTTATCTCTTGATTAGTTTGTTATATTTGATGTAGCTTCTTATTGAAATTTTATTTAAGTAGAGTTCTCTTTCTTTCGTATAGGAAATCAAGTTTTTTAAACATATTGTCATAATTTGCTTGAATAATACTGTGTTAATAAGTAATTTTAACAAGTATCCATTGAAAGGAAATAAATAAAGCAAAGTAGCTCCCACACGTTTATTATGATTTCTAATTAATGTTTCATAATTATTAAATCTTTCTTGTCTCCATATATCCAATAAAATGTTCTAGTAATAAATATAAATAAATAAATATAATACTTATAATAATTATAATGCTGATATCAACAATAAGTAGTACCCGAAGTTTCACATAATAGGAAGCCACCTCCGCTCCCGCGCAGCATGTTATTAGCGCGGATGTCGGAGGCAGAGCCAAATTGCTATCGCTCCGGCTACTGGGCACGGAAAATTATCTTTAACACCATGTTTATCATCTGCTGCTGCTTTAAGTTCTAGTGAAATGTGCTCCGATGCTGATAATAGGCTACTGATTATATGTTGAAAGTTTAATCATCATCTTTTGGTTTGCAACAAGACTGCACCTACTGTTTGATTGAACTACCTTCAGTATCATTTATGATTTTAGTACTATATTTATGAATAAAGTCGTAAGTTATGCAACGTCAATTGCCAAACTTTTCTTTCTTTTAAATATTGTGCCTTATTTCAAGCAATGTAGTCCTCAAAAATTTTTGGAGAAATAAACTCGATGGAAATAGATTGAATTTAACAGTTTGTATTTATCAGTAAGCTTATTCTAATAGTTTTGCGTAAAAGTTAAAAATGCTAGAGTTTTACCAGTGAAGCACACATTTTAATTTTTATTGCTCAAATAAAGAAATATCCAAAATTATTTTAAACGCAGAAGTCATCTATTATTAAAGCAGCGCATCCAAAAACGATAACGAATTCAAAGTCGACACTAACTACACTGAGACAATCATCCTAATACCAAGAGAGAATAATATCTGAAGAAAGTCGGGAACCGAACAAAATGATACTGCGGACGCCAATACATTTATAACTCCTTATTATACCATCGAGATTAATCTGTTCAATAAGCTGAGAGTTGGTTAAAGCGAACATAATGTAAGGATGTGGACGGGTAGACAAATCGATAGCATTAACATGTAGTGGACAAACCTCGTCTGGAGATGATACTACGGGAGAAGTTAAAGCTATGGTTTGTAATGATTTGAATAAACCAGTAATTTCTTGTTTATTAGGTAAACTACGAATATTAACTACTCGCAGTAATTCTTGGTTACTAGTCTTAATTGTTCATTTTAATATACTAGGTAGTCCTGATTAGTTCTTTATACTTTTAATGTTTGTATGCAAAGTAAATTAAGTACCTGTTAAAGAAAACTAATAATCAAAAAAAAATTAAATAATCGATATCTTTAAAATATCTGGATCGAGGATCCAGAATTTCTCAACCATGAAGTAAAGCAAATAAAGGTTAGTAATTTCGGAAAAAAATGCAAGTATATCCTGCTTATCTGCTTAGGCTTTTAGATAAAAACAATTTAAAGTTGTAAATGATGAAGCTTTAAAGTTATAAAAAAGATGAAGTGTTTTTTCTGATCAAAACTGACATCAGATCGCACGCGGCCGTTTCACGCGAATCAGACGCTATTACACGGTCATCTCTGCGCGGCACGGCAACCTCGTGTGAGGTAAGGACTTATATGCGATCGTTACACCTTAAATGTAAAGGACTGTCCAAAATATAATTGACAATTACGCAAAAAGGCAAGAAGGATACAAATAATTAGCATGACAGTATTACAAAAATTGGAATAAATAATAAGCGTGAAATGTTTATTGCTAGACTAAGCCTAGAACGCAAAGACTTACGTACAAAGGCTACTTACGACCAACGAAAATTAAGCGATGCTTTAAGGTATATCGGTGTCTTTGGGTCATTTATCAGTCAGCCTAGAATAAATATCACATTACAAGAAGGATGCTCAGCATGGATGTGGACGGACCTAGAGTGAGAGGAAGACTAACGATATGTGAAGCATGATATGAGAATAAATAAAATGCTGACAGTGGCAGAGAAGAATGGAAGAAGAAGGCATATTATGCTGACCCCACAAATAGTGGGAAGAGGGCAAGAAGATGAAGATCATCATTCAGCCTAGAGATCTCTACTGCTAAATATCTCTCTAAAGTTATCCTCAATGATCGATCGTGCGCTCACACATCCAAACGACTTCACATTTAAATACTAGTTTTTATTATCTTTAAACTTTGAGAAAACAAGACTAATTAAATATAGCTTAATCTGTCAAAAGAGAAATGTTTCCATTATTTTATGTCGGCGAGGTGCCCTTTACGTCGGAGCTCACAAAAGGCGGATTTTGCGTAAAGAAAGTCAGTAACCATTTCGATGATTGATGATCCCAATAAACGGCCTTATATTAACTGATCGTTTACTGAACCTCCGGTAATGCTGCTATTAATTACTGATCGCATGAGTTGCAAACTTAAAACAAAATTGGCACAAAAGATGTCCCATATCTTAATCGACCATAAAATAATTTTACCATAACAAACCACCAACTTGAATAAATCAAGCGGTACGTGTCGATAAATTGTACTTTTTCCAATTAAAAATGTCCAGTAATTAAATATACATTACCACAAAGAGGGATGCGATACCGGCTGTATATCATTTTTATGGCGGTACTTGATGCTTCAAGGGACGTTTTTATTTCAAGTTAAAATCATCGACAGTATTAGTGATGTATTTCGTCCTGTTTGTAGTTTTTCTTTTTGACTTCAAGCAGTAGCATGAATAATACTACCAACTCGCAAACATCAAACTTCGACATTAAGCTTTCCAGTGAAGAATTGCCTACTCCTATGTGTATGACCATTTGAAGATGTTACAGAATTGAATTATTTAGAACATGTACACTTGTTCACATACATACATATATTCACATCTTTATCCCGGCAGGGTAGGCAGAGATTACCACTACGTTTTTGACCAATAACTTTATAAACACCATTACAAAATTAAGAATATTTAATTTTATGCAAAAAATACCTGAATACTGCACTGAATATCACATAGTATTCATAGATTTAAAAGCTTAAAATCCTATACGATTGCGGACAAATTCTAATTAGTATTATTAAATTAGCCACTGTTAATCCATTAATAATTATTGACTATACATCCGAAGTCCAAATAACACTCACACAATTAAGGGCAACTGATGAAATTGATACTAATTATGTTGGTGTTGATTAAGGAAATGGTAAATTTATGTTCGAATTAAGCATAATTATTACACCATCGTATCGTGTGTGGCAAATCTATTAGAAAGATATTATGATCTTACTAGTTTGTTGATATCTTACTTCTTAGAGTCTGCTTTCGTTCTAAGTTCTATTTTTACAAAGATTTCAAAGAAAATTGTGATAAATAACTACCGATATTATAAAGGAAATTCAAGAAAGGCATCGAGAATTCGACAAGTTTATGTTCATAAGTCATTTGCAATAATATTTACCAAACTAAATTTGCAGCATAACAACTGACATTCCCATAAACGCTAAACACGTCATCAACATAAAGCTTTTAAAAAACAATAAATTTATTTTGCCATGGAAACTTAAACGGTTCACATTACGTTTTTATCGCATTTAAAATATATCCACGGTATCGATGCTGTATCCGAGGCTATAAAAAGCTGAGTGACGATAAACTGAAGATATAGTTGGATAAATAAAATAATCAAACCCCGAACCCAGTAGCCAAGAGCTGTCTCGGCCCGACAGGAGAGTACTTACCAGACAACTATACAAAAAGAGAACATCCTAAAGATTTATTGTGTATCGATCTTGAAAAGAAATCGAATGGCGCAGTAATCTTATTGCCATCCTTGTCTCTCCGGTACGGATAGCGGGACCTCTCGCTCTATTTCATTCAATAATCTCGATGTTCATACACGATAGCTTTTGATCTTATTTTCAATTAAGGTATGATGAATGAAAGATTTACAATGTACACTGACGGACTGACAGTAAAATTATTGTGTCGAACACCATTGAGGGCTTTGTTGGCTGCGTGGAGCGTTTTTTGGATACTAGTTACGTTTTACGATTCCGTTCGGTTTTAAATGAGCCTATTCTCGTGACTCTTCAATGCTGAGAAAAAAACATGTCATCATTCCGACGGATGCTTGTACAGCAAGCATGCATAGCAAGCACCCACAACTAAATCGTAATAGAATTTATTTCAACAAAATATAATTACATATACGAGATGTTTTGACAACCTTTTAGTTGGTTTTATCAATTAACGTGAAATCAAATATTAGCTATGGTAATCCATATGAATGAATTATTCAAATATTAGATATTATGTTATAAAATTTAAGTACCCATCTAAACACCGTATTTAATTAGCGAATCTAGACGTTTTTAAACTGTCTGGCTGATTACATTAATACTTAATTAGACAGAAAAGTCGAAAATAACTTTCCACTTATTTGGAACGGTACCAAAATAACATTAGATTCGGAGAAAGGCAAAGATTGTCTTATGTTAAAAATAGGCTGAATTTGAATGGAGATGTAATAAAAATAATATAAATGTTTATAAAAAGATATCCGGCTTAACTAACGGTTCATTAGATGATACGTTTAAGATTATCGATGTCTTGATCAGTGAATTCTTGATTTTGTAACTGTAGTTGCCATTACTATATCTTACTATATCGACTGATAGTAGAACAAATATCAGACTATCGTGTTTCTATCCCAGCAATGGCTATATGTCAAAGGGAAGCCAACGCGATAGCTATTTTAGTTTCTAAATCAGGCCTCAGCTTATCTGCACCAAGATTGATCCATCATTCGTCTAAAAAGTAGCCTGGGCCTGTTTCAGATAAGGTTCTTACAAAACAGCTTATTGGCAAACAGAGACAGGTCGAGCCTGTTCGAGCAGGAATAAAGCTCTTGGCTTACTAGTATTTGTCAGCTGGTCCGGCAAAGAGTACAAGGGGAACCGGCTGCATTGATAACAATTTTGACTTTGGACTACATTGTAACGTCCGTCGTCGCAATTACACTTGTAAAATACCTTATAACAAGTGACAATTTATGCAAACGTCCCATTTTAAGTGTAAATTGAAAAACATTCAAGAAATATAAAATGTTTTATTTTCGTGTTTTACGTGCAATTGTTGCAGTGATTAACAGCTGCTGTTAAGAACAGTGGTGATGAAGTTGTAGCACAAGATTGTATTGTAAGTGGTGTGGATTCATTTCCCACCAGCACCTCGTAAAATTTTTATTAAACATGTAAATTTAGTAATTTGAAATTAATTTTTAACGTCATGACGGTAATCAAATCATAGAGGTTTAATATGTGGATACGCTGTCTTTTAGATCCACATCCAATGAATTATCTGATTATTGTGTTTTATCTAAGATATTTGATTTTAATTGTACAAACCATTGCTAAATGTTATTTCGTAGTTTCGCCACTAGATGGCGCTGAACATGGCATTTTTGAATCACGGTGTTAAGATTTTACGGTAAATGTATATAGGCTCAGATATTGTATACGTAACAAATTATTTTAGTGTAGTTAAAGGCATCTTCTATTTAGCATTATCAGGAGCGACATATTTTACTCAAGGTTGTACATTAATTTTACAATCAAATGTTTTTTCCTCTATTAAGAGCACAGGCATAATGGGTGTACGTGTACCTAATATATCATTAGTAATAATAGTAGTCCCACTGCTGGACACAGGTCTTCTTTATGGAGAAACACATGAGGAGTATGGGCCGCAACATCACCACGCTGGTCCAATGTGGGTTGGTGGGTATTTATTATGTAATACGAAAGCTGTAAATTTGTCTCTACTTTCTGATTATAATCAGTCGAAAGTTTCGCTGTATTGACTTTATTATGACACTTGAGACTGTTTTTAGCGGAATATGATTAGAATATTAGAAAAAAGTATGCCACTCAGCTGTATTTCTATATTCATTACAATCAATACTTTTTTTACCAATCTATGGTCGGAAACGCGGGTTCGATCCCACCGCCTCGCCTGTACCACAGAGTTTGAATAAAACGTATGTACAGTTCATTGTGAATATCGCTTACCTCACATTGTGCCCGGTGCATGGCAACAGGCTCGCCACCTGGTACATGGGGACTTAACATATCTGGCGAAATGTTGGTGTTACCTCTGCCTACCCCTTCGGGGAAAGAGGCGTGATGATATGTTAAGTTATGTTATGGCGATCTCCAGAAATAGCCGCGATAAAAAATTCTCAAAACTAAATTAATATCTATAAAAATCACTTTAAATTGTAATGCGATGCAAATATTTTATATTTATTTTATGCCAGAGATAAGAAATGCAGAATTTTAATCGTGTCAAGGAATGTTTCCATATGCGTGAAAAATGTTTTTAGATAAACAGTAATCTAATATAGATATATTAATTTTGAGTTATTGTTAAAATGGTAAAACTTATACTATATATATAACTAGTTATATTTATGGTCCGTCCGTGGACCGTATTAGCCAACTGAAGTGGCAGTGGGCTGGCCATATTAGCCGTAGAACTGACGACCGTTGGAGTCGTAAAGTTCTTGAGTGGAGACCGCGACTCGGCAAACGCAGTGTGGGACGCCCTGTGACAAGATGGGATGTCGATATTCGTGGGTTGGCTGGAGTGGGCTGGATGAGAACGGCTGAAGATCGAGAGCGATGGCTTGTATTAGGGGAGACCTACCAGCAGTGGACGAGCAGAGGTTGTTGATGATGATTTTTTTTTTACATTTGACAGGTAAGCTCTTGGCCTTCATCTCACCTGATGGTAAGTGACGATAAGGCCGAAGGTGGAAGCGAGCTTCACCTGTAATCCTCAACAACTGAGGAACTGGCTATCTTACCTCTGATTGCCGGAACACAAGAATGCTTAAAACATCGATATTATGGCGACAAATTTAGGTAGCTAGCCAGGCTGGCTTAGATGCCCTAACACCAACCAAACCGAACAGAAGAACTTCTGCCTCCATGGGGAATCGAACCCGGACCTCCCGATCAACACCCGGTGGTGTGAACCACTAGACCAGGGAGGCGGTTGAGGCGGATGATGATATTTATGGATCAATGATGTCCAAAATAAAATTATAACTGAATTTTTACTTTCAGAAAACTTATAATTATTTCGTGAACATATTCAGACATGTCGGGAATTACTTGTAACAGTTTAAATGTTATTAACTAGTTTGAGGCATTATTTTCATTCCTTCAACTCTGTTTCCAGGCACCTCTACCCATGCGCCCGTTACGATAGCCTCTGGCAGATAGATTATACCTAATACTCTATAAAGCTAGTCATGATAAAATAAATAAAGGTAATGACGCAATCTTACGAACAATTTGATTTAATGATTCAATTTCGCAGACAGTGTAATAGTAGAATTATTTGTCGCTACTGCTGTATGGGTTAGAAATTAATCAGTAGAAATTTACGATTTACTTAAAAGTTGTGTGTCTGAGTTTAATAAATTACTTAAAGTATTTCAAAGTGAAGACAAATTGAAATGCAATTTCGCAAAACTTGGATAAAATATCTTGGATTCTTTTTTGGGTGGATTTATTTAAACGGTTAGCAAAATATTCGAATTTTGGTCACCACAAATACAATTGATCAGTTAAAATAACTTATCAAAAAATATTTATAAATTGGTCAGCAAAATAAGTATTAGGGCTGAAACTTATGCGCAGCAGCTATTTCTAATTTGTCAGCAAAATTACTAATTGGGCAGCAACTCAAATGTTTTTTCTGGTACAAAATTGTTTAATATATGTTTTGATGACACAAATATTGTTTTTAACGGTCAATAAAAATAACCTTAACCTAATATCTTTTATTGATCCTTTTCCTAGATTTTATACATTTCCGGCAACAATATATTGTTGCCTAAATAATTATCTTGCAGCTCAACAAATTATTTTGCTGCTCACATAATTATATTGCTGCCCAATCAATTATTCTGCAGACCAACCTTTATTGATGCTGACCAAATAATTAAATGGTCACCCAATTAATTACTTCCTTTTTTTGTGAAACGTTGCTTGTTGTCTAATATAAATGTGTTAAATATTCGTACTAGATAACAGGCCGCGACCCTGGCCGCGAGGTTAGGTCGCGTCTGTCTGGTAAATACCATAAAAAAATAAAATTGTGTATGAAGAAAGGTGGCTAAAAGCTCCTTTGGTTTTCTTATTATGGTGGTGGTTTTCTTATTATAGCAGTTATTATGTTAAAATGCCGTGATTTCGAAAATTAAGAATTAATTAAAATTTACAAAGCACCTACGCGGTATTGCTTCTAAGTGGTTAATATTGGGTCCTTACCTATGAAATTGGTGTTTTTTTTCTCTCTTAGTATTTTGTCTGTAACTATTAAGATTCAGAATATTCCTAAAAAATAATTACCTCGTCTAAAAATAGACTATATTTTTGAGCTCTTTTGATTTGTTTTGATATTTGTTGTAAGATTAATTGTGTTAAAATTGGACACGGAGACAACTCTTTTTAAGTGCCTCCCGAATACATCATTTTATTTGCATTCACTTAAAAACGATAAATAATTTTTATGAAGTGTGATATTACACATATTACTAAAGCTTGTCTAATGATAGATGCCAAATATTATTATCTTTGGATTTGTCGTTGTGAAGAAAACTGAAAAAATTTTAGTATGGAAAATGCAGAATTCCCCAAAATCTCCATACAAAACACCAATTTCATAGGTAAAGACCTAATATAATAGTTATCTTCTATTTGTTTACCGTACTCGGTGGCACATTAATTATTTTCTTTTCTTTGTATCTATTGCAATAAACAAGTAGTGTTATCGTTTTTGTGCGTCGTGCTAGAGTGGGTTTTGACGAGTTTTTTCATGGCTCCTCCATTTGCGACTAGTGGAGTGAGAATTCTGTTGTTTTGTTTCTAATAGTGCAGTTTATTATAACTGTGGAACCCGAGAGCCGGCGATTAGCGGAAAAAACGGAATCTGTTCAATTGGTATAGGTATTAATAGCCGCGATCGACTATTATTGTGGGCAGACTCAGTCTATAGAGTGTGACGGACTATACTCTATCTCACCTAAGATGAGTACGATAACAGCTGGTAAATTGGGGTGAGTTTTTTGATCCGTAGTAATAGTTAATGGCAATGGAAACGTCAAAATGTGTGACGTCAGCTCGACAAATTGTTAAATTCGCGATGAAAATTCGAAGCAATATAGATCAGCTGTGCTGCCAACTGCCAGTTTAGTAATCCTAACCTCGTGTTGTAGTCAAATTGTCTATGATTATATAACTATATAGTACTATTTACAATTTCGACTATTGAACAAGCTATCATATCACGATATCCTAAGTTTTTGCCATTGGCCATATATGCCATATTTTAACTCACTGGTCAACCTGACTACGGATCGAAAATCCTTAGAAATAGATTTGTATATGAATTTGACAGGTGTCGTAGAAATTAGTGCTATTTTTAACTTACATACTTACTAAAAAAATTAATTAAAATTATATTTCATCATAGATAAATTAAATAAATTTAATTAATACTAAAAGAAAACTAAACAAAAAAAAACAGCTTATCTCCTAGCGAAAACAAAAAAAAACCTAAATCTAACAGTAAATTTATAGATAGCAAAAAAAAATATAAAAAAAATCGTCTGCAGGTATATCCATCGCTGGAAATGTACCAAAAAGGCTGGCAGAATTACCTCTGGTTAACCAAGGGCCACCTAAATTGTTGTTCAGAGAATGTATTCTAATTATCGCTCTCTCTATGGAATTCGATAATCTTATTGCAGGAGACGAATTTTGCAAAGTGCTGTAATTTAGCTGCAGGTGCCTATCCACCCCTTTTTTATTTGTTTAACTTTTGTATTTTACCAAAATTAAAAAATCTCAAAAATCTTCTGTCCCTTTTTGAATAAGCTAAAGTGGTTGTGACTATACTCAACACACTGATCAAGAGAAAATGAATTCGATTTCAAAATATCATAAAATATATGTAATTATGACCTTTACCTTCACACTATTAATGATGTTTGTTAATAAAGGCTTTTTCGTCTTGATAACTTTGATACAAAGTTGCAACGACGAAGTTGTAATTACGTCTTTATTGCAACAGAAAAAACTTACCACTTTTTACGCTTACTTTTGTCATCAGAGTAATAATGTATTGAAATTTAAATGATGTGTCAATAAGCATTATTGCACAGTCGAGTACAAAAACATGTATACGCATTTGAGAGGTGACAATCTTTAGTTCCTATTAATTAGAGTCCCTTGCTGTCAAAAGTGGTTATATATTTGTAGAGTCGACAGTACCATTACAGTTACGGGTATTTTTTTTAAAGCAGTAGCAATAGACGCTTATGACGCTACGAAGTTCTGAACAAGGTGCGTAGGTATTTCACGCCTGACCAGTTATGCCTGCTGTACAAAACCCAGGTCCGGTCTTGACTTGTAATTAGCTGAGCTTTTTATTTTAAAAAAATAGCGCTTAAACCTCGGAGCACTCTTAAGAATCGAGAAAGCTCTGTTTATGTCATAGTAAACCAAACCCTGCTCCCAACACAAAGCATACTAGCGGCCCATACTCCTCGTGACTCTCCATGAGGAAGGCTTGTGCCCAGCTATGGGACGTAAACTGGCTGAGGAGGATCTTTGAAGCGAGGGCGCTAATCGGGTGCTCTTTTTTATTTTTTTTACATATGAAAGATAAACCTTCATCTCACCTGATGGAAATTGACGATAAGGACGAAGGTGGAAGCGAGCTTCACCTGTAATCCTCAACAACTGAGGATCATAATTATCTTAACTATTTAAAATAATGGCTCTAAGGTAATGTAAGGGTGACGTCTATTAAAAATATATTTCTATTATTAAATGCATCGCAACTGCAATGTCAATTACTAATAATACTTCAAATTACTTTTGCTCTATGCCTATTAGTAACTAAGTATCCGCTATGTGCACACCTGCTGCGCGGGAGTCATTAGGTTAACTAAAACTAAACTTTTCGCAATTCACAACCCACAGATTATGATGGCTTGGGAATTTTCGGACTTTGAAGCTATTAAAAATGCTACACTCATCGGATTGGATTAACATAAAACTAAGATTAAAATAGTTTCGCAAAAGAAATTGCCGTCGAGTTTATTTAGCTAAATTAATAAGCTAAATCTGATATTGGTGAGAAGTTATGGGAAGACCAGGTTCTAATGATGTTTTTTTCCTAATTAATTATATGGGGTGAGCTTTTAATTGATAGTCAAATTTTAGGAGGTGATTTAAACCTTCCAATAATACCGATAACTATGGGAACAAGTTAATAATTGGCAAAAAACTTGTAACGGGTTGTCAAGCAAAGATGGAATAACTCAACGATAGTAAAATTACGCTAATTAGTCATCGAAGATCATAAAATCTGGGATCAGGTGGTTATGAAAAAGTTCATATTGTGCTTTAAGGAAACTATAAAAGATAACTTAAAATAATCTTAATGTGATATATTAATGTTTGTGGGAAAACAGTTAATGTTAAGTCGTCTCACCGCTAGCCACATTCTTTGGGCCGTACCACCAACACGCTGGCCCAATGCGGGTTGGTGGGTAAAAATGGAAAAACCGGGACTAACGACTAAACGTGCCTTCCCAAGCATGGAGGAGTTCGCAAAGTTTTGGTCGATGGCGAGGTAGCTTTGTTTTCGAAATCCAAAGCGTACAAACCACTACGCCACCGAGGGAGTATTTTTCAGTCTTTCACAATGCTTTGATTTCTAAAGAAACTCGGTTTTTTACAGGATTTATTGTTTTTTTACTTTCAATCAACTGAATATTATGTATGACCCAGGTATCATTGGAAATGATTATTTTCGCAATTTTAATCAAAAACTTTATGATATCTCGCATATCGTATCATAGAAAGAACCAACTAATATTCTACTATATCAGTAGATATGTTAAAGATAAAATTACTTATAATTTACAATAATGTTGGCGTTAGTTGACGTGTGAAGAAATTCTTGGTGCTTTCTTCTGAGACGTTTACAATGAGACGGCCGTTAAATCGAAAGCTACGATCGTTGAGGCTAAGCGGTAAAGATTTCCACTCTAAGTGTGAAGAAATGACCAAAATATTGTTCTGTAGTAACTCAGTGATCAAAGATTTTGATTCATAATAAAAACTTATTGCGAATTGTGTATATAAATGCAACAAGGAAAGAATAGTATGAATAGTGTATACATTGACAAGGAAGACACTCGCATAACGATAATGAAGAATGAATGAAAATAATGAATATTAGTTTATGAATAAAAGTTTTTGTGCGTGTAATTAAGACAACATTGTTCTTTTACAAAATGCTTAACATAACATTCATACCTCTTATTTAGTAAAATGTTGATTAATAGTACTAAAACCTCCAAAGATTGAAATTATGAAAATAACATTTCTTGTCATGGTAAATTTCGGGTCATTATTTTACGATGCCGAGAAATTTTAAAATTTGAAATGAAATTTCATTTTGACGAAATATGTCACTTCATACTCGGTCGAGCAGATATTGATAACCGCGGTGTCACCCGCGCGGTACCCGTTCCCATGGGAATATCGGGATAAAAAGTAGCCTATGTCCATTCTCAGGCTGTAGACTATATATGTACCACATTTTGATTAAATCGGTTCAGTCGGTTTTGACGTGAAAGCATGGCAAGCAGACAGATAGACATATAACTCTATTGCACATTTATAATATTAGTATGGATGGACTCAAATAATTTTTTAATCGTAAATTTGTTCCTTCCATCACATTCTAACTACTTGCTGATAATTGTTGCTTGATTATATTAATATCTATAATAAGTTTGCCGCAGGAGCAGCAAAAGTGGATATGCAAGTTTAATCTGTCAGCCTATCTTCGCACATGGACCCATGTACAGCTTACCAACAGGTGGTAATGAGTAATGATAAAACTCTGCTTTTTATTTAAAAAAATATAACAATAATTTACAACACACAAGCCATAGACAATGATTAACTAGACATTTTTGTTTAAATGTCGGATATTTTTTTATAATATGAGGTGAAGCACGGCCGGATCAAGGCTGCGATATGACAATAACTTTGTTTAATTCCCCATTAATGTCCAACACGAGATCCAGTTCTGTTGAAATCCGCACAAACCAGATTGTTTACGTTTTAGATAGAGATAGCTATATGTGGACGTGCGATGTCGTGAAAGTTTAGTGTAGACATGCCTTTAGAATGCTTAACTGTATTATGTTTTGCAATAAAAATATTATGGTTTCTAGGTTTTACATCAATAATAACTTCTGAGGTTCAGACCGGTACCTGGTTATTAATACTAATAGCCTAATAGTTAGTAATAAACTAATAGTTATTTATACTACAAAAAATATAGAAATATATAAATTATAGTACATTTCCTCAGCCTATTTGCCCAGCAAATCAAGCAAAATAAGTTTTCCTGATGGAGAAACACATGAGGAGTATGGGCCGTAACACCACAAGACTGACCCAATGCGTGTTGGTGGGTAGAAACGATTGCAATAGAAACCAACAGCATAACGTGCCTTCTGAAGCACAGAGGTGTTCGAAATCACAGTTTTGGTTACTCATCCAAGGCTGACCATGGCGGAGGTAGCTTTGTTTTTGATATCGAAAGCCAAAGCGTAATCACCGAGCTCATCGTTTTAATTATATGACTGAATAATATTATTATATGTCTGGAGTATTATTTATTTATTCATTACACAAAATTGACCTCACCGGACCTATGTCGGGATCTTATAGATGGCGACATTTTAAGCCATCGTATACTTGCCATTCTCTAAGATTGAAATTATTCTTCTTTAAATTATTTATTATCATTTGTATTTTATCGACATAAATACGTTAAAAAAACAGAAGAAAACAGTCTCAAAATTTATTCAAACGTTTTGTCTTACGATATAAATATTGTGTTATTATTTCTATATATAGCTAAGCTAAGCAAATAAACCTTTTTATAGATATACCTTATCCACAGCAGACTCGCTAAGCGAAGGAATCAGCAGTGGACGGCCTTCCGCGCGACAGGTCACCGAAAGGCGACTAATAGACCGACCATTGCGACATAAACTCGCAACTACGTGTAAGCCTTTAAAATTATCAAAACTGACTGGACTGACATCTTGACTGATAATTATGGTAATATTAATTTTATTCGCAACGGACAAGGAACGTCCACCTTATGTTAACGTAGAAAGTTATTTTTGTTTCTTTTACAAAAGTACTTAGTTAAGAATTTACAAATGATTGAGATCAAATCTGATATTGTACAGCCACAGAAGTAGCATAACACTCACTATATAACATTAACAGTAATGTGGAGATTAACATGCAAATCATTTCACGTCCAAAGGAAAGCATTGGATAAGATAATGTGACTTAGTAGTAAGAAGAGAATCTTTGTAGAAAATAATTTAGTATGGTTTGGCTTAAGATCTAAAACCAAGCTACCTTCGCCATGGTCAGGCCTTGGATGGGTGACCAAAACTTTGTGATCTCGATCACCTCCATGCCCGGTTGCTATTGCAATTTTATATGAAGCTATTTATATTAGGGTAGCGGGCATCTCCCCACGTTTATATTACCTTAAGAGGAGAAGTGAGACCTAGTATTATTATTCTATACATGTATATTTATACAATTAAGATTTTTTTTAACTTTTGAATTATCTTCTTGTTGCTATGTGGTTGAGCATGCTACTTGTATATCAGTTATTTTTGAATTTATTCTTAATCACAACTACCACCACATCAGCCGGGAGACATCCTCTGCAAGATATCCATAAAAGTCGTTCCCGCGCTACGTGCATATACCTGTCACTTTAAAATGCGGCGTATCAGAGAGAGAAGGAAACTGACTTTTTTCAAATCCATGAACCGAGAGTTAAGAAAAAGGTACAGATCGTCGGCCCATCGGGACCAACACTCGTGAATCTTTCCGCCCCGACGTCAGTCAGTTTTGCCATGTAACATGCGCATTGACACTTAAGGTTCACAACAAAGAAGTATAGACTGTAACCGTCATCTAATAATGACGCGAGCGCATTAGCTGCTTAATTACGTAGGTAATTGGAAAAAATAACAACATTATCATCACGCCTCTTTCCCCGAAGGGGTAGGCAGAGGTGGTAAACACCCACATTTCGCCAGATATGTTAGGTCCCCATGTAACAGGTGGTAAGCCTGTTGCCTTGCACCGGGTACAATGTGAGGCAAACGATATTTACTATGAACTGTACCTGCATAAGTTTTATTCAATCTCAGTGGTACAGGCTGTGGGATCGACCCCACGTTTCCCGCGGCCTCTGGAACGAGTAGTGCCCCGTCCGTCCCAACTCGGCTACCGCTGCCTGGAAAATATATATATTGTGGAAAAAGTCTTTTCGCATTATAGTATGTATAAACTTGTAATAAAATCTCTTTGGCTATACTATTTGTATCTGGCTGGTTTTGGTATCATTGAAAGTTTAAATTTTAAAGAACATAATTCCAAATTCAAATTAGGAAAATGTGTGATTTTCATTTGTTTTTCGTACCGCCAAGATGAGTGAATCTAATGAAGAAATTCGATACATTTTAAAATTTTACTACAAAAAAGGTAAAAATGCAACGCAAGCCGCGAAAAAAATTTGCGATGTTTATGGACCTAGTGCAGTGTCTGTGAGAGTAGCACAAATTTGGTTTAAGCGTTTTCAATCCGGAAATTTTGATGTCAAAGATGCACGTCACTCTGGTCGCCCTATTACAGATAAAATGGATGCCATTTTTGAAAAAGTGGAGCAAGATCGGCATGTCAGTAGTTACGACGTAGCTGAAGAACTGGGAATTGACCACAAAACAGTTTTGGCGCATTTGAAAAAAACTGGGTACACAAAAAAGCTCCACATTTGGGTACCTCACGAGCTCACTGAAAGAAACCTAATGAACCGTGTACTCATTTGTGATTCTTTATTACGACGTAATGAAACCGAACCATTTTTGAAGAAGCTGATAACTGGTGATGAAAAGTGGATCACGTACGACAAGAACGTGCGAAAAAGGTCGTGGTCAAAGGCCGGTCAGGCTTCACAGACTGTGGCGGAACCCGGGTTAACTCGCAACAAGGTGATGCTGTGTGTGTGGTGGGATTGGAACGGCATTATTCATTATGAGCTGTTACCACCAGGCAGGACCATCGATTCTGAACTCTACTGCGAACAACTGATGAGATTAAAGCAAGAAGTTGAGAGAAAGCGGCCGGAATTAATCAACAGAAGGGGTGTGGTTTTTCATCATGATAACGCTGGACCTCACACATCTTTAGCCTCTCAGCAAAAATTAAGAGAGTTTGGCTGGGAGGTGTTAATGCATCCGCCGTATAGTCCTGACCTTGCACCTTCAGATTTCCACCTGTTTCGGTCTCTTCAGAATTCTTTAGGCAGTGTCAGGTTAACATCACGAGAGGACTGCCAAAACCACTTGTCGCGGTATTTTGACCAGAAGTCCCAAAATTTCTATAGCAATGGGATCATGTCCCTACCTACAAGATGGCAAAAAGTTATCGAACAAAATGGTACCTACATACTTTAGTTAAATGTATATAAACTATATTAAAAAATGTTTTGAATTTTCTTAAAAAATGCGAAGAAACTTTTTCCCCAACCTATTATAATAATATTTGTATTATTTAACAATTCAAACGGAAAAAAACGATACAGTTGGAAATATAGTTTCGTTCTACTTCGTAGATTGCAAGGAAAAAGAGAAACAACTCAATTGACAATAAAAAAGCTATAACTTATATCGACGGAAGAACCTTCATAATCACATACATAACTTCAATGCACTGTAGAGATAAATAAAAGCCAGAACATTAAGTATCTCAAGGGCTTAATCTTGTATCTCATTCCCGATCGTAAGACAAATCGCGCTCCAGATGAATGAAGGTGTGGTCTATTTGGCTTGTTAATCAAAATAATTAGGGACGTAAAATTCCTGTTAACACCTCGGTACGATTGCGGGCTTGTAAACGGAGCTCACTTTGTAGTTCTGCATATATAAACATAAATTAGTGGACGAGCGTGAACCGTCCGAGTATCGATGCCTTCCTTATGAGCGAATTAGCAGGTTCAAGCAAGCAACAAAGTATTCCTGCCGTCTTTTAATAACTATGTGGCTAATATTGATTATTGCTCGATAGTTACCAAGAGTGCTTGTTTTGACAATGTAGGATCGATCGCAGTACGCATGGAGGAACTCGATATTTTGGTTACGCACCCAAGACTCAACAATGGTAAAAGATGTTAACTTCTTGTAACCAAATGAATAAACCACCGTGCTCCTAATTCTTAACTGAATTTAAATTTATTGTGTTCTAATTGAAGATTTGGGTATTCCAAATAAAGCCGGAACAGTCGCTTCTAGACAGTATGGTAACTTGAAACATTGATTATTTTCATAGGATCCCAATTTCCCAAACCCTCACCTTCATTACAATTATAAGCTCTTATGATGTTTTATTATAAGTGGTTTTTCTTTGGCGTCACGCTGGACCACCTCAGATAGTATTACAAGAATGTTAGAGCCACATTGCGTAGGCCACAACGAGATTGGTAACTAGGCCGCACCGCTCACATCACAGCATTCTCTTAAAAGCCATCGAATCAAAATTTCATATAAAACCTTATCTTGATACACTATCAGTTGTTTGTGCACTTAAATAGCTTTTCTTGTGAATTTTCGTTATTAATTTAACTGATGACGTCAATAGAGCTGTGAGATCGTCACGTCTCGTATTGGTTAAAGCAAATAAGGTAATATCTAATAGTATCCATTATAAATTATTTATTACACATTAAAATAAGCTAAAGCTTAAGCAAATTCAGAATTTCCTACGTGGTATATATCGTCTACGAGATGTATCAGATCATCAAATACGTTGGCTTTTTCTACTACATTATTCATCAGCTAAGAGTGAAAAAAATGTGACCATGCTTTTTCTGAGAACATTTAAGAACGAAGAAAGAAGAAAATTATTTGAATGAAAAACGCATAAAGTAACTTTTAAAGTTTTGACCAGAGCCCCGATTGATTGATTCATTATTGGAACAGAGAATATTCTTATAGATTTATGTTAATTTCATTAATAGTTACCAATGGCTTTTGCAAGTAGATTACAAAAAACAAAGAAGCCACGAAGTATACATTTCAAAGTATATAAGAAAAGGATTTCACAGACGATTATTATAATGAAATTAAGCAAAATTACCCAAATGAAGGTTTTTTGAAAAAACTAAAAAGCAAAAGAATTGTAAAAGTAATTTGAATAATTTACCAAAATCTAGATCCTAAGTCATCTGTTTGGCCGAAAAACTCGGAAAATCTCAACTGATCACCCAAAACCATAGACATATGTCAAATATAATATAATTACACAAAACTAATCCGATTCTTCGAATTATGCAGACACTCAGAAGCCCAGACGTTCATAAATATTAATAAAACCGTCATTAAATTGTAAAGTGTAAAATAGATGAGCTCTCAATTTTATTATTGTGTGAGAAATTTACACTTTCACATCCGTATTAGGCGCAATAGATAAAACTCCTTGAATAAAAACTCAGCCTGTTAAACAGCTGTTTAGCTGCCAAGTGGTGCCCAGTAGAATTCGTAGCACGCGCTGTTAATCGCTCACTTACTGCAATTGAAGCGTTTTGCATACTCTCACCTATTTTTCTAGCACATTAGTCTTGGTAATGACTTAATACAGTCGTTCATTATAATTAAAGTGGACACTGATTGAGATGTTGGTTTCAATGATATGCCCACACGTCACTTTGTCAATACTTATTAAGTGTAAATGAGAACAATCTTATTGATTGCATAGAATCTTTCAGTTTTAATATTTCCGCGGATAATGTTGGTATCTCAAACATATTTCTTATTGTATATTGTGTTCTTAATCTTTGGATCATCTGATTATTTATTGCTACAATTATTAAAACGTGTAAGAATACTGGAAATACTATGTTCCAGATATATTCAACGTGAAATTTTTCTAAGCCTTGACTTTGTAGAACTTGAATTAGAATTTTAGAAAGTGAAACGAGAAAACAATGAAGTATGCTACATTGAGCTGGAAAATAATTACTTCATTGACACTGCTCTAGCTGTGGCCAATGGCCATCAAATTACAATTCAATGGATTAACACTCAAATTAATTAGCTTTTGTTTTGTTTAATTTTTGCAAACAAATGTCAAAATTAAGGCTTAAGTTACAGAATTACAGCTACAACAAAACAGAACGAAATAATTTTACTTCTTTTTCAATCAAAGCACTTGGAAAATAAGCAGACAGCCCGCCTAATGATAAGAGCTACAATCGACCACCAAGTGCTTAAGAGACTGTCTGACTCCTTGACCACGTCGACTTCTTTTATTTACGAATTGTTGCTAATCTACCCTTTCAAAAAGCAACTGCTTGCTGCCTTAAGAAACAAGATAAGTTTTAATTGATCATGTTTTGGTTGAAGTTAATTGACTTGTCTCTTGGCCACTCCTCAACAAAATGCATAAAACCTACAAACGCAGTATATTTACGATCATTGCTACAATGTGCCTACCATTAATTTTATAGATACAAACTCAAGTCCGACCAGTGCCTGGTGATAAACTAATGTAATTTAATCGCGATGTGAAAAGTTTAATGAATCGAAATTAGTTGGAGACCAGTTTTTCGTCATGTTAATAGATTACGCTATAAACGCTGCTTTATGGTCAACTTGATTGAAGCCTTGCCTGTGGGAAGATTTGTTCAGTAATTAGTCTCATCGACTGCCTGTATCCGACGTTTATACTAAATAAGATGCAAAGATTAATATTTTTAATTATCAATAAATGACCCACGTGTCCAAACCTTTGGGATGTTTACTGATATACGGGCAATTAGTGGTTATGTGGAATTAGTTACATAATTTGAGATGGTTTAGTTAAGATCAATTTGGATTAAAATACTAGTTTGGTTGGTTCATCTTATGATGAAATTTTAACTGTAGCTTTTGAACCAGTACATCGTGGATCTAAAACTTTTTGCTTATAGGCAATATATGATAATTAGTTATCGGCAATTCAAAACTTAGCACTATTCAAGCTTTATAATATATTTAGTCTCACCTTAGTGATTCTACAATTTCATGTTTCAGCCATTTATACGTAGAAGACTACCATATCATCTCATAATATGAAATTGGTACTTTATGAAGCGTTTGGAATTGACGGACAATACCGTTACTTGCCCATATGCTCTTAGAAAATGGACTTTAATTTAGAAGAACTAGAAATAGATTGCTTCAAGTTTATCGTAAACAAAATAAAAAATCCCATAAAACCAAAAAAAATAAACGATAAACAGAATCCCATTAAATTTCGACTTTGCCTGAAGAGCTCTCGTCGCCTCTATTTATGCACAAATGCAAAACGACAGAATACGATTTATATAATAAAACAAGCAATCAGATAAAACACCGTAAAAGCTTTTGCGTATATTGTCCAATGTCCACTCTTGACATTTCGATGGCTCGCGCAGAAACTCGTGTCGTTTGCCAAGAATTGTATTTACGGAGAATATTCCTAAAACGTATTGACGCTATCAGCATGTTATGAGTTAGTTGGAATACTGTTCGTTGTTATCTAAATGCTGTAGATTTCTAAGTGGAAACAATTTTCCAAAGAGGTTTGGTGTAAGTTTTATTTATTTAATTTAATTCAAGAGGAACCTCTTCGTGGGTTCATGTGCAGTATCAATGATGATACTTTCTTGTTTTTCATAAAGTGAAAAGCAATGATACTGGACGGAGATTTCAGTGTTTTGATTTTAATAATTTAGAATGTTGTAACGGGAGTATGAATAGTCCTCAGCCTATATCGCCCCAATGCTGGGTACAGGCCTTCCTCATGGAGAAACACATGGGAGTATGGATATCAGTAAGGCTAACCTTGGCTCGGCAGGCGGAGGCGACGGCTTGGCGGGCCCGCTTCTCGATTTGATCCAAAATGTGTTCAGGGTGATATTTAATTTCTTTGCTGTATTTGTTGTTGATAGGCTTCGAGAATAAGTTAGTAAAATTATATTATTTTAGTTCCTTCTCAAAAGCACTTAAAGCGTTCTTAAAGCCCGTGCCTGGCGCGGCGCATGTGGATAATTTTCTCTCAAAGTTTTTCAGATCGTTTTTTAAGTTCGAGCAGCCCGTACGGCTAGTGACCGAAGAGTTTGGTTGCCCCACAGATATACATTTACCTGGATCACTCAAATGCATGTACTGCGCGTGGTTGAAAACCCCGACCAAACGTTGGGGTTGGTCGCTGCTAACTAATCTGCGCGCGTCCGAAAAGAAAAACATGCCAGTTTGGATCTCCCGTCTCGAAATTAAGGCTGTGACGTCACAATAAACTTTAAGAAGTTGACCTTCTTGGTTTCATTACAAATCTTGCGTTATCTATGTATATCTGTGGGTAGTCCCAATGTCACTTCAGATATCCTTTCAGGAATAGAGGAGTGTGGTATGCTTTAATAGTTAGCCCATTCTCGCTAGCAATTCCATCAAAAGGGCGATATGATAAAACGTTTTTCCATTACGAACTCTCAGAAACACCTTAGAGGTAAACCACCACCTTGAAATTTTTCATTCGGAATTTGGACAGTTTATAGCAATCTATTGTTTTAACGTGTTATTATTGTAATGTCTCTATGGTTATGCTAGCCTCTCATAATGCCCAGAATGGTTGACGAAAATTTAATTTAATTAGTTCTTCCATCCTACTGAAGGCAAGCTAAATTCCTTGTTCCCGATAGCTCTGCAACCGATTAGTCCACCAATCTGCATGTGGGGTTTCGTCCTCGTTTCTTTGATGATAATAAGGACAGATTATAATGGTTTCGAACGGGTAAATAATAATAATCAAAAATCTTTATTAAAAAAAATGTAAAACGTTATTCAGTTTAGATGCGTCTTAGCGCATGCTTATTAAAGAGAAAAACTATGCCATCCGTTAATAAAAACTACCAGCTTTCAAATTCTATTCTACTCATCACACACCAAAATAGATTCACATGCTTTAAAATAAGCAAACTACTGTGGTGTGTGTAGCAAGTATAAAAGAGTCGGAACAACTTAGTGACTCGACCAACATTAGGATAGGAGCAAATGACTGGTATTCTTAACGTAATAAAAACGTTTACAAGCCATTTAAATTAGGAAGCAATCTACAGGGTCATAAAATATCTTGAGACTTATGAAACTTTTTGGTGCTTTTTTACGTCTGAATTAGTACTACCAGCAAGGTGCCCATTCGCAACGACTCATATGTAGAGACAGAATGTATGAAATATGAAGTTATTGTAGAATGAGTTACGGGCCGTGATAACGTTTTATCACCCACAAATGTTGTACAATCTCTCTGTAATAACGAAATAACCTTGAATTTATAGTCCTCTTTACGAAATACGTAAGTACCGTTAGCAAATAAGGTAGATAATTTTTAAGTAAAATTTAAAATATGTTTTTTATGTATAATATCATTGCTGGTTTTAAAATGATTTTGATATTTAATTTTTTGAATTTTATATATATTTTTGAATTACTATTTTTTTATCTCCACTACCTACAAAGATAATTAAATAGAAAGTTGTGATTATTAGTACAAATTCACGAACTCCTAGAGCTGCCAGCCTTCTTTAAGAATGCTGCTTCTTAAAACAGTTTCATCATGAAACTAAGTTAGATGTCGAATTTTAAATGGCGTGTAATTTTAGGATTTTGTCGTAACTAGACATTCACATGCATATTTACATATTTTTAATTTATTTCATGAAAAAAAACCTTAAATTAACATTTGTTCAATGCAAAGAAAATGATTTTTTCTTTTTTCTTCTCTGCCATGACAAAAGCCATAAAAGGAATTGAGTATCTTGTAAGAAAGAAAAATGGATCTTTATTCAGACAACCAAGATTTAGTGGTTTTTTAAAAACCTAAGAAAGGCCAAACGAGCAGATAGTTCACTGGAAAGTGATCACCGTTGCAATAAACATCTACAACATCGGAGCACCTACAAACGTGTTATAATTATCAACAAAAAATATGTTAAAATTTAAAAATGAATAAATTTAAATTAATTAATTACTCGTTGCTATGCTGTCGGTGCGTCTGCCCGCGGGGACACGGGCCGCGGCTTTATGGCCCATAAACTAGACGCTATCCGGTATCTGCGGTACCCGTTACTTTAGATACCGAATTTATTTCGTCAATGCCCATCTCCAGCTCTAATAGAATTATATTGGGCACATCGGCTTATGGTGAACTTTGGGCGCGGGAAAGTGGAGAACATTTTGTATATGACATTCATGTATTACTAGTATATTACACAGTTACAGTTATTTGACGTCACTATTATTGGTTAGAGTATTTTGTCCCAAATATTTTGTCCCAAAATAATCTACTTACAGATGACTTGGCGTGAGCGCGCCTCAAATAGAATTGACCTTAATGTATACATTCACAAACAAACAACGAATGTACCTGTAACGTCAGATATTAGTTCGTCTCCACTCCACAGATGTTACGAAAAAATTAATGATACCAGACTCGACACCAATAGTTTAATCTATGGCATCCCGAGAAGCCGTCCGGGATTCAAAGGGGTAAACATTACAAGGGGTAACATACATAAAATCACGCCTGCAATCCCCGTAGGGGTAAAAAGAGTCCAAGAACACTATGTTCCTTAAGACCACATTTAGCCATACGAAAATTGGGTTTGGTCAGATGAAAAATCGTGAAAGAGTAGTAACAAGTGGCTAGCTCATCGCCTACATGATCACAGACCCAGTACCTAACACGACTTTAGTCGACTTTTACGACATGCTAGGAAAGATGTTAGACCAAACCTATTTTTAGAGTCACTTTTTAATATATACCACCCTGGCTAGTTTTGATATGACATATATATTCTATAGTTTAAATGGTTTTTATATTTGTAATTACTTTTGTTTACTATCTGTCTGTCGAATTATACCACTGCGTGAACTCATAAGAGTATTTTTCTCACAAAATCCTTAGAAAAAGAAAAGCAGTTGGTACTTTCTTTCTGTGTCCCGGACCAACACGGGACTGTACGGGTAATATATAATTAAAAAAATGTTTAGGTCTGATCAGTATTTCGCAATTGCCCTAATGATTAGTTTTTTATAAGTAAGGAACTCTTCTTACTCGTATCTATTTTAGAAATCACATCTACCTAATGCTACAGCTGTCTTCCGGCGTTATGAAAATTACTAGCTACTGTAAAATATTAAGTCACTAATGACAAGTTGCTAATTGCAATCACTAAAGGAAGTTTATAGGTACGCTGGCCGTCAGCACTGGCAAACAGCGCCGGCGAGATTACCATACATATTCACGTATAAGCGCGCGCGTGTGGCTGTGAAACGATGTTAGTAGCTCCGCGTGATTGTACCGGCCAGCGTAGTATGGAACCATCCAAAATTCTTATGAATCAAATAATAAGAATATAATGATAACATACGACTGTTTGAAGTGTGTGTGTGTGTGTGTGTGTGTTGCCTCACATTGTACCCGGTGTATGGCAGCATGCTTGCCACTTGTTACATGGGGACACCTGGCGCAATGTGGGTGTTTAACACCTCTGCCTACCCCTTCGGGGAAATAAGCGTATAGATATGTGCGTTTAAAGTGTCTCTATTTGCCACCGGATTACCGGATTACGGAGCCCAAGCATAATTCTTAATGAATGAAAAATAAATAGACTTGATAAAATTTTAAGGTCATTGAGTTATTTCGTCTAGGCGACATTCTTGATGAGAACGTGTGGACATTTTCCATGAGTTATGTTATGAATAATATGTGGTTTTAACGTATTTTAAAAGTCATAAACAATTTTTATGCTTTGAGTTATACTTCTCATATTTATAATTAGATATTTATAAGAACGTAAAGTTTAAATTTGGAATAAAGTGCTACAAATGGCAATACCAATAATACCATTTTATTTCAAGGAAGCTATGGATTGTACGTGTGAGCCGTGTTTAAGAGAAAAAAAGAAGTTGAAGTAAGTTGATGAGCAACAGAAGAAAACAGAAGAAGGAAACCAGGAGGGACTGGAAGAATCAGAAAAAATTGCATTAATGACATCGATAACATCTCACAGAATTATATACTGTTGTTGCTTCAAATGTATAGCATAAACTAGAAAAAGTTGACGCGTTAAGATCAATCAGACGTTACGTTACATGTAGTAAACACAACAAATGATCAACAGCGATGCGAGGTTACTTGCAAAAACAGACAGCTCTTTCCGGCCAGATTTAGCAAAAACAATTGGACCTGCGGCGATTACGCATCGATCTCGTGAGGATAGCTATTAACCGATCGTTACTAATCGATAAATATCGGCACGAGGATGGGGTGCTCGAGGATCTACCATGCAAGGCCGCATGCGCATTTAGCAGAATCGATAATTAATAGTTGATAAGTTTATTGAAATTGACATGGAAAAGCATTTTGATTTGGTGAGTGTTACTATTTTGTTTAGTGACACCTTTTTATATTGGGTCCTTACCTATGAAATTGGTGTTTTTATTCTGTCTTAGCAATTTGTCCGTAACTATTAAGTTTCAGAACATTCTTATAAAATAATTGCCTCTTCTAAAAATAGACCATATATTTGAGCTCGTATTATTTAATTTGATAATTTTTGTAAGTTTAATTGTTTGGTATAGAGGGGCGTGCTAACTAGGTGAATAATAAGAAGTCCAAACCTTGTAAACACGTAAAAATATATTGATATAAAAAGTCACACACGCTTCCACACTATACACACATTAGAAAGTCAGGATGAAGGAGAACTGTATACACACGCGCAGTTATGAGAAGAACGGAAGAGAGAACATGAACACAGAGAAATACATACGACTTAACATCTGTACCTAAATTATTTCTAAACTAAAATATATTAGCTCGAGCCGATGTAGTGCAGACAAGAAGAAAATTCTCGACACATGACAGCCGCGCGTCACCGAACTGCTGCGCGCGCCGATGTCAGATGATACTCTCTGGTACACGTGCGAGGTTGTATATAAATAAATACTAATATATACCTGAAGCAATGTGGAGTGTTATTGTGTGAAGTTTATAATAAATACATATTAATAGAATAACGAAAGTGCGAGTAGGAGAGTAGCCTACATCACCCCCCTCCAGAGACCGTCAGGGGCGATAAAAGTCGGTAAACCTAACTCGACGGCCAGAACGAGTGACTACGTTCTTCTGAACGACCGGAGGAGGCTCTGTAGGAGGCTCTTGGCGGAGGTCAGTCAGTATGAAGGCCGGCTTAACGCGGTCTATCGATACCGAGGTCTCTTTACCTCTAAGAAGGACCTTAAACACTTTATCACCCCTGCTAAGCACCTTATGAGGCCCAGAATATGCTGACTGAAGCGAACCACGCGAAGCGTCTTCACGGAGGAAAACGTGTTCAGTGGTGGCAAGATCCTTGAAGACGAAAGCCTTGGGCTGACAGTGACGTGATGCCGGAGTAGGCCGGATCTGGCCAGTGATGCTCTTAAGGCGAGCAGAGAAATCTGAAAAGTCTGTAGTGCCACTTGAAGAAGGGTGAAAGAACTCACCAGGAAGACGCAATGGTTCTCCATAAACGAGTTCAGCAGAGGAGGATTGTAAGTCTTCCTTGAAGGCTGTGCGGATTCCCAACAGGACCAACGGTAAGGACTCTGTCCATCTGTCGTTAGAGTGACAGACTATCGCGGCCTTAAGCTGGCGGTGGAAGCGTTCCACCATGCCGTTGCATTGCGGATGGTAGGCTGTCGCCCGCTTGTGCTCAAATCCGGCTATCTTCGACAAGCACTGAAACAAGGCCGATTCGAACTGGCGGCCTTGGTCGGTAGTAATGTCAATGGGACAGCCGAAACGAGCAATCCAGGACGACAGCAGAGCCTTGGCGACAGTCTCCGCTGTGATGTCGGCTAACGGCACTGCTTCTGGCCACCGAGTGTATCGGTCAACCATCGTCAAACAGTATCGGTAGCCTTCAGAATGAGGAAGTGGACCAATCAGGTCAATGTGAATGTGCTTAAAGCGCACTCGAGGAAGGTTGAAAGAGCCAAGAGGAGCACTGACGTGGCGAGTGACTTTCGCTCTTTGACATGGTAAACAAGAACGTGCCCATTCCCGGCAATCCTTCCTAATCCCAGGCCAAACAAAACGATCCGTAACAAGTTTACCAGAAGCGCGGGCACCGGGATGGCTAAGGGAATGAAGAGAATCAAATATCTGCCTGCGGTAAAATTTGGGTACGTATGGCCTGGAAGTCGTTGTACTTACATCGCAGTACAAAAACAGGTGACTTCCAGGTAGTTGAATTTTCTCCAAGCGGAGTGAAGAGCCCTCAGAAAGGAGGTTCTGAAGTTCCAGGTCTGACTGCTGACCCTGGGCTAGAGCCTCGAGGCTGACAGGCGCCCCCAGTTCTTCGATACGGGACAAGGTGTCGGCGACGACGTTGTCCTTGCCGGAGATATGCCGTATGTCCGTAGTGAACTGGGAGATGTAGTCGAGGTGTCTATACTGCCTGGGCGAACAGTTCTTTTTCCGCTCGTGGAATGCGAAACTGATCGGTTTGTGGTCAGTATAGACGATGAAGTGCCTGGCCTCGAGCATGTGACGGAAGTATTTGATTCCCTCATAAATAGCCAATAGCTCCCGGTCATATGGAGAATATTTGACCTGAGACGGGCTAAGCTTGCGCGAAAAGAACGCCAAAGGTTGCCATGCACCGTCTTTGCGTTGTTGGAGAACTGCGCCAATAGCCCTATCGGAAGCATCGGCAACCAGGGCGAGTGTGGCAGAACAGTCGGGGTGAGCCAGCAACGCAGCGTCAGCAAGACTTTCCTTGCATGTATTGAAAGCGGTGAGGGCGTCGCCAGACAGATTGATCGGCTGCGTGCCCTTCACGGAACCCGTTAACAAAGCATGCAAGGGAGCCTGAATCTCGGCAGCTCGGGGCAGAAAACGCCTATAAAAGTTGAGCATGCCCAGGAATGCCTTGAGTTGACGCACGCTGGTGGGAGTAGGGAAGTTCTTAATAGCCTGCACCTTGGAGTCCAGAGGTCGGGAGCCGTCTGAGGAGATCGAGTAACCAAGAAAAGTTACCTCCTGTACGCCGAAAACGCATTTCCCCACGTTGATAACCAAGCCGTACTGTTGAAGCTTGGCGAAGACTTGACGGAGGTGGTCCTGATGCTGAGACTCGTCTCTGGAGAATACCAAGATGTCATCCAGGTAGCAGTACACGAAATCAAGGCCCCTAGTTACCTCGTCCATGAACCGCTGAAAGGTCTGCGCTGCATTCCGAAGTCCGAAGGTTATGAAGGGAAATTCATAAAGGCCAAACGGTGTAGTGATGGCGGTCTTCGCGATGTCGTCCGGGCTGACAGGTATCTGATTGTACGCTTTCAGTAAATCAATCGTGCTGAAGATCTTACAACCAACGAGATTGTGTGCGAAATCATGGATGTGCTTGATCGGATACCTGTCAGGCACAGTGCGAGCATTCAACATGCGGTAATCGCCACAAGGACGCCAGCCGTTGTCCTTCTTCGGCACCAGGTGGAGCGGTGACGACCAGGGACTTTCGGAAGGCCTAGCAGTTCCATTGGCGATCATGGACTGAAACTCTTGCTGAGCGATTTTTAGCTTATCAGGTGCTAAGCGGCGAGGTGTGCAGGAAACTGGAGGACCAGGTGTTGTACGGATGTGGTGTACGGTGTTGTGTGGAACTGTGCGGTGTGTACCAGTAGGGCGAGTGACATCAGGAAACTCACTAAGCAATTCGTGATACGGAGTGCCACAAGTCAAGACCTTGACTGAGTCTACGCTACACCTGGCCAGAGTTGCAATGGCGGAAACAGAAGTGGTGTTGTCAAGTAGTCGTTTGTTGCGGATGTCAACAGCGAGATTGTAGAAATTGAGAAAATCAACGCCAATGATCGGCTTCGTGACATCTGCAACAACGAAACGCCAGCTAAAGACTCTGCGTAAACCGAGATTCAGATCAAAATTCACATAGCCGTAGGTCTTAATACTAGAGCCGTTGGCTGCACACAAACTGTAGTCCGTAGCGGCGCGTCGGTCACGGAGCATGGAGCGAGGGAAGACACACAGGTCGCTACCCGTGTCGACCAGGAACTGCGTCTTCGTGTGTCGGTCCGTAACGAAAAGGCGACCAGCAGCAGGCGTTGGGCAGTCGTCAGTCGCCATTATCGACTGCCCATGGCGTTGGCCCGCGCGGTGGCCGCAGGGACGACGACATTTGCGAGCTCCGGCACCGAATCTGCCGTGGTACCAGCACAGTGTAGATTGCTGCTGCCGCGATGAACACTTCCCAGATGTTCGGCCTGACTGACGGAATCTGTGTGATTGATCCTCATCAGCGAGGAGTTTGATCCGTCGCTTTAGCTCAGCAACCTGCTTGACTAGGTCTTCAATATCTGATGGCGATACGTTCGGCTCTGTCCCATCAGAAGTGCGTGTCGTACAAAACAAAAGACGATCTTCATCCATGGTAATTTACATGAATTTTGAATTTTACGGGGTCACCACTTTGGTATAGAGGGGCGTGCTAACTAGGTGAATAATAAGAAGTCCAAACCTTGTAAACACGTAAAAATATATTGATATAAAAAGTCACACACGCTTCCACACTATACACACATTAGAAAGTCAGGATGAAGGAGAACTGTATACACACGCGCAGTTATGAGAAGAACGGAAGAGAGAACATGAACACAGAGAAATACATACGACTTAACATCTGTACCTAAATTATTTCTAAACTAAAATATATTAGCTCGAGCCGATGTAGTGCAGACAAGAAGAAAATTCTCGACACATGACAGCCGCGCGTCACCGAACTGCTGCGCGCGCCGATGTCAGATGATACTCTCTGGTACACGTGCGAGGTTGTATATAAATAAATACTAATATATACCTGAAGCAATGTGGAGTGTTATTGTGTGAAGTTTATAATAAATACATATTAATAGAATAACGAAAGTGCGAGTAGGAGAGTAGCCTACAATTGTGTTAAAATTAGACACAAAGACAATTATTTGTAACTGCCTCCCGAATACATCATTTGATTTGCATTGACATAAAAACGATGAATAATTTTTATCAAGCGTGTTCACACACATATTGCTAAAGCTTGCCAAATATATTATCTCTGGATTTATCGTTGTGAAGAAAACTGATAAAATGTTAGTATGTAAAATGCAGACATCCCCAAAATCTCCATACAAAACACCAATTTCATAGGTAAGGACCTAATATAATATTATATGATATGTTATTCCCAGTATATACATCCCACTGCTGAACACGGGCCTTTCTCGCAAAAACAAAATGGGATACACCCACTTGCCAGAATCTCATTTGCCATAGCATCTGCTTTAAAGGCATAATATTGTTTCACATAATTTCGTATGTTTTACTCATTGTTTACTATAGTAGTCACGTGTAAGAAACTTTTTTTCGCATAAAGTCAATAACAAAAACATAATTTGCCATCTTCATTGTAAGCCGTAATTATCATATGCCATTGTTGTGGCATATGATAATTACGGTTAAAGTTTTGTTCACCTATCCACGGCCTGACCATGGTGAAGGCAGCTTGGTTTTAATATTGAAAGCCAAAGCGTACTGTCCACTACGCCACCGAGCTCCTCAATGATACTTGTGTAGAAGTTGCAGTTAGATGCAATTATTGTGTATATCTTAGGCGACTATAGTCTTCCCATAAGGTGGATAGTCTGCTTTGACAAGATAAAATATAAAGATTTCTGTTACAAAGCAACGTTGGCATTAGTGTACTTAAATTTTAAGTGGATCACGGACAGAATCTATTGCCACTAGTGTTATCTAGACGGCTTGCTGGCCAACTAATCTGAGCAACACATCATGAAATTCTCTACAGTTTTTATTTGAACTTTAAAGTATTTAAATCTGATTAGCCACGGCACCTTGAACTTTGATTTTCTTGGACTGAAACATCCACTTCTTCCTTACCCATGTGACCTCTTACCTTGACCTATATAATAGATTACAAAACTCGATAAATCAACACAATCAATTAGTGAAGATGCTCAACCTTCGCTGGTACGAAAGCTGCTCGCCTCTCGGCGTCAGGCTATAAATATAGTGTCGTAACTAATCGAAAGGAAAAAACTCCGAGAACATAGCCCCATGACGTCCACTGATTTATGGGGCTGCGCGAGCGACCTACGATTCCAATTCGGCTTATAGCCTAAAAGTAATAAGTATAATAGTAATTTATCGTAATGATTGAAGTAATTCCCGTTGTGAAGATGGTTTAAAATAAAATTTTCTATGCACATAAGGTGACAAAGAGCGAAGCAATACAGTCGGATTTTTTTTTTAAATTTTAAAGTAATTTTTAAGATAATGCATATTTCGGAAGCCAATTATGAAAGAACAATCCTAACTCAAACTCCTTAAAACAAAATCTCATACAAAACAATAATCGAAAATAAAGACTCCATAAATATTATTAGTAAATTATGACAACAGTTATTTAATAAGGTCCGAGTTATATGAAATAAAAAGACATTCTTTATTTAATCATTTAGGTAACAAGTAGTTCCATTTATGATGCGTCAAAGACAATAAAACTTAACAAACGAATTATATACTTCTACTTGTTTACCGCTACATTTTTTTATATATTATCAGTCTGTATCTGTAAAACATTTACTGGAAAGTAATATTTGAAAATATAATTAGATAAACCATTTAATAAGAAAAACTACGCTATTTTATTTTATTTAGATCAATTATAATTTGTTTACTACATTTCTGGTAAGACTTACCTCCCACAGCATTGACCTCCTCGTCCAGAGAATGGTCTTATATTTTGTAATAGAAGTGAGCCTTTGCAACTAGTTCCTTGTAGGTGCCGACTACGAAGATCAGATAAATGCCATTTATCTCAATAAAGTGATACTGCCAAAAAGACTCATTGATCATGCGCAAAATCTATCTGAACTAAAGGCCAAATCTGATGACTAACGATCTGGAATAGCTAACTACAGGTGTATCAGCGCAGAATCGTTACCTGACGATTGTCGTTATTTAATAGATCGTGTAAATAAATTACGAATCGACATCCACGCAGTCCTAGCTAAGAACTGTTGATTTCCTTGAAACAATATTTATACGACTGTCCAATGCCCGTTTGCTACAATATTTATAATAAAACGGGCGCCATTTTAATTAGCCCATTATTCATGGCAATGATTATTATTGATTTTAAATGCTATTACACAGATGATGTATCGTTTTTGAATTGTCCTCATTTGCATTAAAATGTGCAATAGAATTTGATTAAGACATATTAAACTCTATATCCTAAAGAATAAACATGCAATAAAACGTTGTCTCTGGTTAATATTTTCAGATACTTCCAAATAACGAAATTTTGCATCAATGCACTTGGACAAGAACATTACTGGGTTTCTCTTTCTCACTAATACTCGTAATCATATACATATGAAATAGTTGAAGAATTAAAAAAAAAAAACGAAATATTAACCCTTTGGCGGGCACCACGAGCACCGGTGTTCGCAGACAATGGATGTTTATTGTGTCTCCTTTTGTGCCCGTTGACTAATTAAGAATAGTCAGGGATGATAGTGGCATGTGTGAAGTTGTAATATGAATGTAAATTATAATCAAATATCGACATGAGGAAATTTCGCAGTGTTGATTCACATGCTTGTCGTCATCAAAACAAGAAAATCTGCTTTATAAGTGGAGCAATAAAGATGTGGCATGAGATTTAGCACTAATATAACACGATGACGAATTTAACTTGTCATTAATATTAACTAGACGATCAATCTTCGAAAAAAATGTTTTTCGTTTATTAGGCAAAATTTCCATAACTATATCAATTTCTCACGTAGATTCATAACAGCATAATCGTGCAAACCAATAACAAATTCCAAGAAATATAAGAAGTCATTTCCTCCTTCATTTTAATATCTACCTACTGATACAAGAATTAGAGGAAGGTAAAGGAAAATAGTAATACACTGAAGAATATATTGGGTCCTTACCTATGAAATTGGTGTTTTTTTTCTCTCTTAGTATTTTGTCTGTAACTATTAAGATTCAGAGTATTCCTAAAAAATAATTACCTCGTCTAAAAATACACTATATTTTTGAGCTCTTTTGATTTGTTTTGATAATTTGTTGTAAGTTTAATTGTGTTAAAATTGGACACGGAGACAACTCTTTTTAAGTGCCTCCCGAATACATCATTTTATTTGCATTCACTTAAAAACGATAAATAATTTTTATAAAGTGTGATATTACACATATTACTAAAGCTTGTCTAATGATAAATGCCAAATATTATTATCTTTGGATTTGTCGTTGTAAAGAAAACTGAAAAAATTTTAGTATGGAAAATGCAGAATTCCCCTAACTCTCCATACAAAACACCAATTTCATAGGTAAGGACCTAATACATATATTAGTTTAAGTAAAGAATTTAATTAATCAATCTCTTAAATAAAAATTTATGTAAGAAGTAATGGATAGAAGGAACGAAAATATTACACTGTAGACTCCGTGAAGGTTAATTTCTTAGCAGTCCAAGCTTCGCGTGATACTACGCTAAGACAAGTGTGGTTGCGACCACTACCAAGAGTTCGAACTTGGACCATTTCACTGTCACGTCAAATCATACGTTTGAATACGTATGATTTTATACAAGCTTTTATTTTACATGCTACACTTTTAACATGAATGAATCAAAAGCTAAGTGAGCTATCTACTTCTACTAAGGTAATGTAGCTAAGCTTCTATTCTATTATTTTACTTCTTCTTCTTCTTATTCTAAGTTCATACAAACACAAACGTTAACAAGAGTCTAGTACAAGAGTCCAGAGGGTCATGATGAGGACGAATTGTAAAAAAGATATCATAAGTGGTAAAAAAGGGAGAGTGTGAGTAGACATTATGACATTGCGTGTACCAAAAGATAATACTTGGAAAATGTTTTGGTGATTATAATATTGCACCGACTTTTCATAATCTTAACTTAAAGAGTATTTTAGTAGAAACAAAACAGGTGATCCCACTACCATCAGACGAAAATAAGGTAAATAAAAAAGAAACATCTTCAAAACCATCTCAGCAACTAATTGTAGTTCTCAGTATCAGCGGCCGCACGTGTTCGTGATTGGCATTTGATTCGATTGATCGATTTCGATTAAATCGAATTAAGGTTATTAAATCAGGTCGGTTACATCACTAACAAGTTTCATTCACTCACGAGACGGTACGTCAAAGCGTAATTATAAGTTGCTCGATTTTAGAAAAAAAGAAGAAATATATGATAAATTTGTGGTTACATCTGTGACAGAGAAATTAATGAGAAGCGACATTTCAGATTTGAGAACATTAAAAAGTGCAGAGACATGACAGAAATGAGCAGAAAGGTTAATATGCATTAAAAATAAACATGGAACAGTTATTTAGGGAAAGTGAATACCTAAGAATCAATCAAATTGGAAGAACATAGTATACGATTTCCTCTAAGATCTTGGCCAACTAAAACCCAAAGAGTGGCAAGACTTCTCACAAGTGGGAGTTGTTGATAAAAAAGTATCGAAGCTTATTACTTCATTTTTCACCATAAAACTTACTCTCCACTATAAGAATAGCGCACATTTATATTCGCTACGTCTCAAGTACTTGATTAAGTACTTAATGCCGTCAATCCCAAATTCATGAACCAAAGGCCTTTGAAAGCCTCGTCCTCAGCCTATATACGTCCCACTGCTGGGCACAGGCCTCATGGAGAAACACATGGAGGAGTATAGGCCACAACACCTCCACGCTGGCCCAAGGCGGGTTGGTGGGTTGAAACGGTCGCAATAGCGAGCGGGAACAGCGGCTTAACGAGCCTTCTGAAGCACGGAGGAGCTCGAGATCACAAAGTTTTGGTCACCCATCCACGGACTGACCATGGCGATGGTAGCTTTGTTTTCTAAAAAAAAAGTCAAAGCGTAATAACAACTACGCCAAAGAGATATCGATCGAAAAACCTATCGATGGGAAAAACACGTTCACGTATTCGGTGATTCTTAAATTCCTAAACAAAAAAGTCAAATAGATGATTAGAAACACATATTTTGAATAAGCCTATCCCTAAACATTTTAGCATGCTAACTGAAAGCTCAAAAACTGCTCAAGCGTTTCAACACGGTAATATTTCTGTACCTCAGTGTCCAACTCATTAGTTAAAAGGCCAATGTGTGTCGCAGTCACCGATTCGCCGGTGAATAATGTCGCGATAGCAATCGCCGACATGTGTCAATCGGGATTTTTGTTCCCCGTAGATAGCCAGCGATTGATAAAGAAGATCTATCGCGTTCGGTGGGCTGGATTTCAATTTAGGAGAATAATGGCGATTGAATTTTGGGGTTGTCGTTTTGAACAGAAATTACTTTAGATGTTTTTGTAGCTTTTTCTTGAAAAATACATAATATTTTAACTGCCTCTCTGGTCTAGTGATTCTCCTCTCACCTCTCTGGTCTAGTGATTGATGGGGAGGCCTGGGCTCGATTCCCCATGGGAGCAGAAGTTTTTCTGCTCGGGTTGGTTGGTGGTCGGGTTTCTAAGCCCGCCTGGCTAGCTACCACCGTCTTACCTAAATTTGTCACCATAATAACAATGTTTTAAGCATTGTTGTGTTCCGACAATCAGAGGTAAGATAGCCAGTTTCTCAGTTGTTGGGGATTACAGGTGAAGCTCGCTTTCACCTTCGGCCTTATCGTCACTTACACCAGGTGAGATGAAGGCCAAGAGCTTACCTGTCATATGTAAAAAATATATATGTTTCGTAGTAATGTAAAATTCATATAAATACATACTAAGGACCCCACTGCTGGCTATACGACCCATCAAGGATCTCGAAAATGATGGGTTTCATAATCGGGTTTCAATTATAATATTTAGTGGTAGCCTTATTTTCTATCATAACAGTTTTAACGTTTTAGTAGCTTACGTGCGTTGCGCAGCATGTACACCTAAAAGTTACCTTTCTGTTTTAGTAGATTCCTTTTTTCTATTAATTTTGTTATTAATTTTATATCAAATAAAAATTTCTTTAAGATTCTTTTTTTTCTTGAATAACATTTGATTGTGTGATTTAAAAATATTAAAATGAATCTTCATGTAAAATATGTC
Source organism: Parapoynx stratiotata (assembly GCA_910589355.1). Taxonomy (NCBI): domain Eukaryota; kingdom Metazoa; phylum Arthropoda; class Insecta; order Lepidoptera; family Crambidae; genus Parapoynx; species Parapoynx stratiotata. The sequence continues at coordinate 18,346,211 of OU342462.1, read as the reverse complement.
TTTTAAATAAATATAATAATAATTATGGTATTTGTCTAATACCTATTTAGTAGCTTATGATATCCTTTAGCCGAGTCACTAAATCAAGCAGACAAGCATAATCTGTAACTACACGATATTATTATACTAATGGGGGAATTATACATACCTCCTAATAGCTAGTATAATTTGTATTTCAGGATATGCTGAACTACAGTGTCAACGCAATTTATAAATATTTATATCATAATTATCATTAAGTTGAAAGCTACATTAGTCAATAATTTGATCGAATGAATATGGTTCACACGATTTAAATATTATATTGAGAACTCCAGATAAAATTCAAATTAGGTAATGAAATACTAGGAAAACACATAAAAATTATTAATTTCGTTGTAAGTGGTGGTTAACATTTACATAATATTTTAGATAACTAGAAGCCTTCACAGCCACAAATCCGACAAACTATAAATGATATCGATACAGTCGTGTGGTAGCGGCTCATTAAAAGAATACTACCAACCCATCTATTCCCTTGGGTGTCGTAAATGGCGACTGATGGACTTACAACTGCACAACCATCCAATAGCTTATAGCGGCGACGGGCTCACAACCTGCCACTGCTGGTGAAGCGTGGATTATGGCAATGGACTGCTTTTGTGGTGCCTTTGCCTAGTCTCTGACTAACCCTTGGGGGGGGGGGCATGTTGTACTGGAACTATATTGTAACATCTTTTTACATTCATGAGAACAAAAGATGACTTTGACTTTGATAATAGTCACAATTATATGTATGTATAAATGATATTAAAAAAAATATCTACGTATTAAGCATCTATAATATATTACAAACAAATGACGCATTATAAGTACGGTTTCGATGTCGCAAGACAAAGCAACCATTGGTGGATACGGAATGGGCGCCTAAAACTTGCGCAAGGCTTTAAAATACATCATTTTCATCTTTTTATGAAAGCCTATTAATTCTAAGCATTATTAGTTAATGAATTATAGTATTTATGTATCACTAGCTGTTGCCCGCGACATCGTCTGCGGTTACGTTGGTTTTTTAACTATCCCACCCTTTCATTTTCCGGAATAAATGTATAAAATAAAAAGTAAGTAAGATGTTGACAAGGCATATAAGGTATCACAATGCAAAATTTCATTGAAATCGATTCAGCCATTTTGGAGATTAGCCCGTACAAACAAACAGAGAAAAACATTTAAACAATTTTTTTGGTATATTCCCTCTTTTTACACCCCCTTGACTTGGTTTTAACCTTTTTTTTCTATGTACAGACATTCGACCTCTGCAGTTTTATTATATGTATAGATTTTTCACACATTGACCATACCCATTGCCCCCTTCTACTCGAGCGACCTGCCAGACTTGCTAGTAGTGGAACTTATTAAAAAAGATGCTTACTAAAGAAAATGGGAAAGCCACCATGAAAATGAGAGGCAATACTAGGGGACGTTTCATACGAAGCTGACCGCCAGCGCTGGCCAACAGAGCCTTCCATACATTTTGACGTGATCCTGGTACGAGTTGCCAGCAGGGTTTCATCTACCTGGTGCAGCGCAGACGACATACTATCCGCGACAGACTTTTTAGATGCAGTACATGACGTGCAAAAACTCCGCGAAGGATTTTTGCGCGCTACACAGACATGTGTCGCAGTCTCGATCACACAAAAAGTGGGTCGTCTGCATTACACCTTAATAGAACCATGTATTAATGGGTTCGTGTGTTCGTGTGTCAAACCTGAGATGGACAGTAGGTTTGTTTGCCAAGAAGAAGAAGTCAAGATTCGATTGTCAAGAGGTTTCATTGATAATTACATTCAAGAACAAATATAAATCACAACAACTTCTATATAAACTCTAGATGGTAGCTTAGAACAGGACATAATGCGCAGTAGCGTGTATGCGCACGCGCAGCCTCAAGGCCGAGCGACGCTTCCTTGGTCCACTCCCGCGCAGCCAATAAATAAACTGTAGCATAACATATAAAAAATTAATGTTTTTCTTCTGAGCTATATTCAAAGCAACAGGTTTTTATAGCGGCATAGTTTAAAGAAGATTGATTTTTGTAGTCTTAGGTAACATTGTTTTTTTATCGAAAAGCTCAAAGAAAATAATTTTACCCGGCCTTGCTAAGATGGTAATGGGTGGATTGCTAAGATAATTGATAATAGGCGATAATAGGGTCCCAATATACTCTTAAGCCTATTGCTACATACATTGATAAGCTTTTTGGAGTAGCAATGTATATTCATTTCGGTTCCCCATGGTTGGTTTTTGGGTGAGTGGCCAACATTTCATCGTTGAGTCTTTTGACTAGAATCGTACGTTACAGCAGTCCTCTATGTCAGGTTCCTATTGCAACAGTTTCCAGCGTTCTATCCAGACGTAATGCCATCAGGTCAATGTGATGGTGATAAAAGTTATGACGACACAGAAGAACGAAGTATTTAAATGAATTATTAAGCATAAACCCTGCCCTACTTTTGGTGGATAGAAACAGTCGCAATAGCGACCGGGACCAACGCCTTAACGTGCCGTCTGAAGCACGGAGAAGCTCGAGATCACAAAGTTTTAGTCACCCATCCTCGGCCTACCGAAGGTAGCTTCGTTTTCAATCGAAAGCCAAAGCGTACTAACCACTGCGCCACCGAGCTCCTCCTTGCAGTGTAGTAAAAATCTTATAGTAAACGCTACCTGACAAATTAAGAGTCATTCGTCTTCTCGAGTCCGCGCTGCTGTACACAAGTAGCCTTAGTTGATGTTTTCAGTTGTGAAAATTCCTCTGATTGCTCCTTCGATCTGACATCGATCCGCGTTCGCCTAGGCCAAGTTTGAGGCAACAGCGACACATGAAACAAATTATTAAAAAAAACATAGAACCATTTGAAGTTCTTTATTGATAAAATATAACTTCACAACTGAAAGTACCGATCGTTTTGGAAATCCTTAGGGGACCTTAAATCATATGATTCACACTTATCAACATGGCCAGAATAAACAGCTTACGTGTTGCACCTGTCCTATCCATACTAGAATCTTAGACCTCCGAGATAGTCATACCATAATGGAAGCAAGAAACAACATTGAGTGGTGGCATACACATACATATAATCACGCCTCTTTCAGGTGTCAAACACCTTAATTTCCCCGGATATCTTAAGTTCCCTACTGCCTTGCAGCAGGCCCTATGTGAGGCAAGCGATTCACAATCAGCTGTACATAAATTGAGTGGTGATAAGGTTGATAGCTAATGCTTAAACACGAAAATGCAACATATTGAGTAGTCTGAAGCTGTTTTGCACTGGGCTTTTAAAGAAACTTGATAACTTTGATGTGATCTCATGCTATACAGTGAACCAGCCGAGATTTGTCACTCTGGTAGCACCTCTAGGGGGTCCCACTACCAAAGGGAGTATTCAATACGCCCGAATTGGAAGCGGCCAGCGGCAGGTCTGAAGGTGTTTGTGTAAGAGACTAAAATGAAATTTAAAGTTAAAGTACAATGAGATTCGCTTCGATTTCAAAGCTGGAATTTGATGACAGATATCGTAACATCATCACGCCTCTGTGTTTCTATAATTTTATTTGTGTATTAATGCCATTGTGTACTCTAAATGTACCTTCTACTTCCCATAGACTCACACACTCAAACACATTAAAAAATCGCCTCCGCTCATCGCTCGAACCCGCCACAGCGTATCGCAGCGTAATGGGGTGAGCTATTGCGAGCGATTACTGATTCCGCGCACGTACCTTCTGGAGAAATTACGCGCGTCGATCCCGTAGGAACGGCCGGATTCGGTCAATCGATGGATAGGCCGATATCGGAACCCGGAATGCGTCATACGTGACGTTGTAAATATCCTTGTTACTGCTGTACTATCGTAATTGACGAAAATCTTTGGATATTTAATTATGATAAAAGCTTACCTTGCAGAGCAATTACACCAGATACCATACAAGAGACACAAAAGCAAAATCTATTGTTCATGGCATTTCGAGACGCCATCCGGGATTTGAAGGGTTGTCATTGCAATTTTATTCTGTGTCTGTTACTTACTCCCGTGTTTGCTGATCATGGTCTTAAACAGCTAGTTTTCATACACCGTAATCTATTACTGGTAAAAAAAAATTTTATCCCTCATCCTAAGTCATAATACGAATAGTAAGTCGACAATTTAAGGGTCCGACGAACAGTGAATTTTTCATACAAACGTAATACCAAAATCATTTTCAATTTGAGAATATCTGGACATATCATCGCTGTTATTCGGATTAAGAAAGTATTATTCTATGTTTCTGTTAAAAAAAAATTGTTCAAAATATTTATAAACTTATATTATATGCGATTATATTTCGTAATTTTTTCGACGTTTTCGGACATATTTTCCGCTTGTTTGTTTCATATTAAAAACGAAATTAATCATTATGTAATTTTAACAGAAACATAGAAAAATACTTTCTTAATCCGAATAACAGCGATGATTTGTCCAGATATTCTCAAATTGGAAATGATTTTGGTATTACGCTTGTATGAAAAATTCACTGTTCGCCGGACCCTTAATGTTTGTGTCAAGCACGCCATATTTTTCTCCTGAGGCTCTGTAAAATACCGTTACTGTCAAACTTCTATTAGGTGTACTACCCATAGATACATTTTCGTTATTCCCTGATAGTGTGAAATATCGATTAGCTTAATACTAGAAAAGTGCATTAACAACATCCTAAGTTCCCTTTGGCATATCTGCACATCTTCTAAATATTATCGAATGGTTTCTGATTTATCCTGAATGGGACTTCATTAGAGATTCATTCGCTTAAATGGCATTTATTGCTTAGCAAAAGAGTTTTCTTAAAAAAAAACCCAAACAGCTTCAGTCTCGATATTCATCAACCCATAGCGATGTTACTCCCGCATTTTCTCCAAGTCCTACGTGCGTGAAGGGGGGCGCGCGGACGTGCGTGACTACTCTTCCTAGCGGGGAGAAGCGTTATTATATTTTAAGGACTCGAAAAATTAAAAAAAAATCTGTTATAGCAAGTTTGTTGGAGATGCTTCTAATAATCTTTTAGCAAAATATTCAGTCAGGTCTCTTATGAGTTATTTGCTGTGAACTTCAGGTGAACTGAAGTAATAAAGGGTTTTTCAAATGGTTCTATAATTTATTCTCTCATAAAACCACAAATTTGTAACACCGCGCGTCCAAAAAATGTAGTATCTATTGTAAAAGCACTTGGCCGCTGCAATACAAGCATAGCTTAGTGCAATGGCCGCATGAAAATTGTAAAATTAGATTTGAATTTCTTGAAAATAAATAAATAATAATTATTATTATTAATGTATACAGCGACTTGAGGAAACAAAAGTAATTTCTTATAGGTAACAATTTTGAGAATCTAGAATTAAATACCAATAAAAATTAAGCGTTTTGGATTATTTTCAAAGCTATGAATATATTTCAGAATTCACATTAGAAGAAGTCTCGGTACTTAGATTTACCATTAGGTATGTGTTTGTTTCACTATAGATAGATGAAATCACCCTTTTTGAAATGGCACTTACAAAAGGACTCATTAAGTCCTATAAATTGCACCGTTTCCTACATAAGAACTGTTATGGAACCAATCAAAATTTTGACGAAAATTTCACTGCATCTACTTTCAGCCAAAATCTAAGATCCCTTAATCTCGCGTGTCTCCTTCAATTCTGCATGTAATATTGTTGCGGCTGTTTACTCGCCTATGAAAATCCCTCTTGTGGAAATAAAAAGATGCCACTGGTTAGGGGGCAGGAGTGCGGCTGTCACAAAAATAACGCCGCTTTAAAAGATATATTATAACGAGATACGTGCCAGGGGCACTGTGTTTGTACAGGCAGCGACATGCTCTCTGGGACGTTTTTATGTTCTGGGCTTGTAGGATAGATGTGCCTAATGAAAATAATTTCCTACTTAAAAATGGTTTCTTATAATTTCTTAAGAGGACAGGAAAAACTTTTATGTTGTGTTTCACCTTTTCTGAAATGTTCTATCTATATTCCAGCAATCATTATATGAATCACAATTTTGTCATGAACTTGCAATAAATTGTAATGAAAGTACTAGTGATGAAGCTTGTATCGATTACAACCACAATCAAAGCGCTATTTGGGTGTACATTTGCTATAAGCACTCACGGCAGAGAATTTTATTAGTTCTATGTTTGTCATTTTCTTTATTAAAATTTATATAATAACAAATGTGACTATGTATAATGTTTACGAATTTAAGTGCTAAGTTTAGCCTATACATTTAGACATAGAATTATTTTGATTTGATTTTGAAAGGATCAGAAAACGAGACGTAATAGAAACATCTATGGTCTGCGAACACCAGTGTTCGCGGTAATCGCCATAGGGTTGATTCTCTCTGTATTGAATTGACCTCATCGATTATGTTATTCAATGCAATTGCTGCTTAAATCTAAAACTTTTCTAGCATTAAGAATCCTCTTGTTTTATATTTTATCAAACATGAGAACATCTGAAAATATTGATAGAAAGCACTAAACGCACAATCAATTAACAAGTCAACGCACAATCAATTAACAAGTCAATAACACTGACTTTACAATGGAAGAGCAATCGGTAAAGATAGCAAAGAAATATTGAGCAGGATCGAAGCAGGATCGTCCTTGATACCGATAATAATTTATAGTAATTACTCCAACGCTTTTATACTGTCACATCAGGAAATCGGAAGGATCCTTCGTCTTGTGATACGGGAAAACTTACTCTCTTCAATAGAGATAAAGTTTCAAATGGAGTCGGACCGAGTGTGAGGTAAATACTAGAAATGAGAAATCTATCCGTGGAGAGTGGCGTGGGTAATCTTGAATTATTGATGCGGAGCGCGTTACGCGTTGTACATCTATTTTTACGACGCCACGATGCCAGGAGGCTCTTTTTATGGCACTAATATATTTCATGCACTCGATAGTAGAAAAAATCCGGAATCTATTCGCGGAATTGCGTCGATAACCTAAATAGTGATATCGGCGACGCGACCGCGCATAACTATACATGGAATGTTATTGCTATCGTCACTTTACTGTGTACGGGTTTTATTGGGTTGGATCTTATACACTTTATTCATATCTGCAGCAGTGTCGTTTAAATTATCAATCTTAACGACATGGTCTAAGACTTCCTTACGCCGGTTTCAACTTAAAGTTGATTAAATATTATTGTAATTTCTTTAACCGTGTGTTTACTGTGTAAGATTAGTACTTGTAAATGATAGAACCAGGCAGGTGAATAATCCTTAGAATCGCCAAGGGCTGTTTGATTTAAGGACTTGGTTATTTCCTTAGATTTGGTATTTTTTAAAGTGTTGATACGAGAAGATGATTATTAAAAAATAATTTTTAATAATGATCAACACTTAAGTGTTGATCATTATTAAAAATTATTTTTTGCAAAGCTCAAGAAATGCTCAGACCTTTAATACAGCATGTGTCATAAAAATTTGGATATGCATATTCCATATGGTCTTCTTAATATTTTCAAAATGTCAGTAATTAATGAAAATATTCCAAAATTTTCCTTCTTACACAAACACGAATGCCCTTTTCTTATGAAAACGTTGGTAAGATCAGTAACATTATTTCGACTCCCTCTCCCCTAAATGCTAGATTACAGCATCTACATCATTAGGTAATAACAATTTATTTGTTTTGGTAACGATAGTAAATTCCGATTCACCACTAGTATTGTAAGTAAACAATATAGCTAATAACACTGTTTACGAGACGATAAATAAATGAATGGAAGGAATAATATTTCCTTTGAATACAATAGTCTGAACCGAAATGAAGATAATACTATGGAAATGTTGAATACGATAAACTCTGAGACGAACTTAAGCGACAGACTAACTTTTGAAGTAAAAATTAGTTCTGTTGAACTAAATAGTTCAGACGCGTTGAACATAGAAAGTTACGCGACTTAAAATTACTTGTACAAGGTCTTAGCGACCATTAAAAACGTTCTCAATTTACTTCTCTATAACGAAAGAGGTTTGCGTACTACATTTAATTAATTAACACATAATAACAAGCTTAACAGGTACCAGATGATAGAACGAGGCGAGATCTCCGCAGACAAGGTACCGGTAAACAAATCGCCCGCAAATCGCCTTATACAACAACAGGCCCAACAACATTCCCAAAGGCCTACGATATTAATTAACATTCACTTCTAGCGCTTATCAGTTCCTACTCACAATTACAACGCAATAGATAATGAAAACAAACCGTATTCTAATGACAATAAGGGTCGTGCGGCAGGAGTGCGATACCACATCGATCACTTGAGAAACCAGTCCGATTTGTACCTTACAGTTGACAGTTATTGAAAGAATAATTCTAGCAAGAAACTGTGCCTTCGAATGTATAATATGAGTGGCAGTAACATTATCAAAATATGATTATCGAGACTTGATTCCCGGACGGTATGAATCAAAAATTGAATAATGCTATATCATATAGCAAATCATTTAAAATGCAGGTATAACCTTATATAGTGCCTCTAACTATCCTGTATGTCTAGCATTTTGTCAATTGTTTAGTGCACAGTAGTTAAGTTTAGTGATACATCTGAACTCTATTCTTCCATCAGGTGCATTGGTTTGCGTTTTCAATTAAAAAATATTATTATGATTTCAAAATACCTCATTACTTGTTGCTGTTTTGAAATAATAGAAACAAGTCGATTTCGTCTCCATGCAACAAGAATCCCAAAACTGCTTACATACATACATACATTCACGCCTCTTTCCCAGTGGGGGAGGCAGAGATTACAGATCTTCACTTGCTACGATCCTGGCACACATCTTTCGTTTCCTCTAGTCTCATTACTAACTTAATATATGCCCTTCAGCTTACGTTGGATTTGACGTGGCCCTTTTTCAGAACGTGGCCAATTCGGCCAAGGTACGTTCACCGGCTCCTCCAACCGACCTCCAACTTTCCCATTCACATCTGCCTTATATGCGTACAAGAATACTTTTAATTGCACCTCAAGATTTTAGGATACGGTAATAACCTTAGAAATATTTTATAATTATTAGGTACAAAAATGCAAAACTGAAGATTTTACTGTATACAGATAACGTATGTAGGCACTCCTTGAATGGTAATGTGGTAATCCTTGAAAGAAAGAAAAAATACGTATCATTTTACCCTTTAGCTAGACCAATGACCACTTGTACAAGTACCTAATTGGAAAAAAAATTGACTTTAAGATTGTTATAATAATATGGTGATTAGTAATTACACCCTTAGACAAAACGTCACAGCTGTCAAGTTGAGATATATAAGGCCAATAATAAGCAGAACACCGTAATGACCTCGCCTATAAATGGTCGTCCACTGAAGAACCTTATTCACAAAATGCCAAGGAAGACCTCAAGAGTTATGTGACAGTAATTATAGCCTTGTTCAGTTTTTCTTTGGCGATTCTTTGACATCGTCGGAATTTTGTTCATCAGAAACTTGTGTAAGGAGTTATGAAAAGAGGAAACATGAAGTTGTCAGAAAATTAAGATAGATGCGTACTGAGACGCACAATTACGAATGTTGAAATGACAAACTAGTTTTTGTTACTAGTTTGTCATTTTGACACTGTCGACATTCTATTACCACTTATAGAGATTAGACAGAAAGGCTGACTTAATTACAAAAGTAACACTCGTTAATTGGAGAAGCGTAGTAGTTCGTACGCTATTATTTAAATATTGAAATTGGTAGAGTTAGCACGGAACAACATAGTACATTTTTAGAGTAATCTTGTATTGACGAGAGACAGAACACAAAATATAAAATAAAAAAAATACAATTACCAGGGTGAACTAAATGAAATAAAAATAAAATAAACAAGACGGAAAAATTAAAGCATTTTTCGCCATGGATCTTGTATGATTGGCCAAAGCTTGTTGATCTTGAAAATCTTCGTGGTTCGGAGGATCTTAAGTCATTGGTCCTTGTGCTGCACCAATCTTTTCTTCTCACTGATCAGCATTGAGCCAGCTTTGTAGAATTACGTAAATATTCCTCATGTCCATATAAGAATGCCTGCGCCCAGTGTGGGAAGTTAAAAGAGGGAGTGTCATATCCATATACAACCACAACTTCTATCATGGTTTTGAATGCTTTAAAGAATTTGCATACACTTACAAATTCCTGCATATAAATAACTCAGTCCGAATGAGACATAAAGTGGCCAATCAAATATAAAATATGGCAATTCAGCTTGAATTTTAGTGCATGATTGTCTATTAAATTTGTAAGTTATCCATTCATATTTTTATTTGACACCTCTGCTGTCCATTTATGGTTCACTTGCAGTAAATTTTAAATCTAGTTTTAGTGTAGTTTAAACTCGACCCAATCCAAATTTTTACTGTGTATAATTATAGATTGAGATATTCGAGATTTAAATAATTTTACTTAAAAGTAGGCCTTAATCATCAAAGCTAAATCTTAAAGGTCTCCCTCCGCCTTCGTGATGACGAGAACTAATTCATACCAATGACACCATTCAATGGCCCAATTTGGCAATGTTATTGGTCTCAAGGAAGTCGCCCCGCATTCCGCGCTCCACCTGCATCTTCGCCGTAACGGCCACCTAATTAAATTATTTCGGCCACTTTCGGCCGCTGCTCGCCCGCGGCGTACTCATAGACTATTCATAATGGGGTACAAACTTAATAGATGCGTAATTCAAAGTTTAATACTAATTTAGATCTTTTTTCTTCTCTCTTTCTTGTATGTTCATTAACATTGTATGTTTTTAGTAGGTGTTCAAATAATGTTGTAAAATTTGGCTCAATTAACCATTGAAACTAATTTTAAACTCGGAAAATTGTAAAGAAAAATCGTAGAACGTAGCAGCATAGTCCTCAATGTTCATAAACGACCAGTAGAGATTTTTTAGAAAGGTTACTGAAAAAAGGTAAAAAAATAAAGTCCATAGTTTATATCATTGAAATCGATCAAAAACTCTAGATTTAAAACTACGTCTACGTCAATAAAATACATTTTTGTAACATTTTTATGTGGTATAGGTACGTGCGTGAACAAGCTGACAAAGGATAATCATCGAGAAAGACGTCTCACTTAGTCTACAGCAGGTACAAAAATAATTTACGTAATATTATTTTGTATAAGTCTTATAGTTCATGGACGACTTGTCTTAATAGGAACGCAGTTCATCCACGAGGGTCCGTGTCTAAAAGTCTACATGACGCTGTCAAACTGAATGGTGTGTCGCATCTATCGATAGATAACTTTTCATCTCTAACTAATAACACAAACAAAAGTAATGATTAGCCGAGAAGGCCGTATTTTTATTGCTCGGCAGCTATTTTTACGGTCTGTCTTGATGCAAACAATAATTATGTAGACGTTTTGATAGGTGTATCAATGTATCAAGGGCGGACGACGCATTGTTATGAAACCGATATATTAGGTGCTGGTTAAAAATTTACAGTTAATTTACTCTTATAGTGCATTTATCTATCAACCTAAAGACGCCCACTGCTGGATGCCTGCCCCAATGATCTCCACAGCGACCGGTCCTGCACCGCCGCATCCAGCGACTTCTCGCGACCTTCGGAAGATCGGCGGTCCACCTCGAGTGCATATAAGCATCCAAATATATTAAGTATTAAGAGACTAGGAAATACTGACATTTACTGTTCGTAGAATAGTGCCTTATTGGCGTTGCACCGTCGTCTCACAGAATATAATATTATAGAGAGAGCGTGACCTTAAAAGCAATGGGTTCGTCTCCTGTCAACATTCTCTTGATTTTTATAGGGTAGCGTATCTATTAGTGCCCAAGATGCTACGAGCGTATATAGACTACGGTCAGCCGGACAGTTCGCATGTATGGCATCCATGCTGCAATAAAATTTAATAATTGTTTTTCTACAAATGGTCAGATAATGACACACCCGCATGTTAGCAGAGCCTGTTGTAGGCTGCTGCCCTTAACACCTCAACTGAACCTTAAGCAAATAAATAAAAAGAGTAGTTTATGTTGCTCATTCATACATACATACATTACGCCTATATCCCCGAAGGGGTAGGCAGAGATGAACTAGCACCCACGTTTTCCAATAATTAGGTCCCATGTGACGAGCCTATTGCCATTTATCGGGCACAAAAGTCGCAGTACATTGCTATTGCTAGGTGGTGTAAGAGGAACGCTGCTGCCCATTCCTCATCATTGATTTATCCTTAGTCGCCTTGTACGACACCCACGGGAGAGATTTGGGGGAGATTTGGATGTTGCTCATATTAGAGGTTATTAAAAACATGAATGGCAATTCATGGCAATGGACTGCTTTCGCAGTGCTTTGTTATGTATGTAAAAACATGAACTTGTGTTTAAAAAACTCGCTAAAGATACTTTTATAGTAGTTTCAATAGTCCCACGCCAGTGTAGTTTTTTTACAAATGTCACAACAAATGTCTCAACACCACCTGATGGTAAGCATTGCGGAAATAGCTAGCGCCAGAATAATAGACCTAGCCACCTTCATCTTGCTGACCTATTTAGTGCCTTTTCACGCCTCTCTTGAAGCACATGAGTTCCTTTAGCTCAATATTAACGTTTAAATCGGTTATTGCTTAACTTACACGTTGGTTTTTTAAATATTGATTTAAAAGAATCATTATAAATAAATATAATATTATGAACAACGATCAGTGCTGTGTCGGTGTGTCACTGTTGGTCCCCACCAACAATATTGGAATTCTGAGGGTGTTAAAAGAGAGTTCTCAGTACTAAATTATATTCAACCCTTCAACTGCTAATTGAGCCAACAGCGGGGTCGAAAATACCTCCAGAAATGGTTAACGATGTAAATCTTAACCCTTCTTTAATGAACATTTGGCGGAAGGGTTATTCAGGGCATAAATCTATGAAGCCAGTTGTGGGAGAGTGGAGGTATTGAGGAAAAACGGTAAGAGACTATATCTGATATTTTAAAGATGATTAGGGCTTTTCGTGACCTCTAACCTAACTAGATCTAAAACGAAGGCTACGTGTCATATAGATATTACCTCGCAGATTATCAAAGCTGGCACTTTAACAATTAATTAGTTAATGCAAGTTTAAAATTAATAAGAAGAATTTGTTATACCGAGCGGATATACTATACATTATTATTTCATAACATATTTTTCATAACAAAGGTGTCAACGCTCACATTTCATCTGATATGTTAGGCCAATGTAACAGGAGCCTGTTGTCAATAAAGTTTAATTTATTACAAAATACATGCAAATACTAGCCAACCTCGCCTGTAAGAGCAAAATAGTAAGTAGACTTTTAACACCGATCCTGTATCATGTTACCAAGCAAATAAAATTCCCAACTCAAGAAGATAAACGACAAATTTAATTTGCTGTCATTTTGAAAGGTTTATAACGTAAACAAAGGTTAGTTCTTAAATAATAATGTCCATAAGTCAGGTGGCCGGCTCAACAAATATGTTCCCGAGTTGTAAATACGCAAAACACTCACTTATATTGCGATGAGAGGTGTAGTCCGGGAGCTGAGGTGTCGGATGTTCCTTGAAAATAAACAGACTTGGTCGCTATTAGAGCGAGCGTGGACTACATGAAAAGATTAACATTATAAAAACAGACACAATTTTTATAGTTACCTTTACATTTTAAAGCTATTTTCTTATACAAGGATCAAAATAAAATAAATCTGACGCAAAGGTAAATTATTAACTTGATTGAAGACCGCTACTAGCTCTCCGTTGGTATTCCTATTAAACAAAGGACGAGCCTTTTATCATGTACCGGGCACATGGGTAAATATGGGTACCGTAATACCTCTACCCATCACTTCAGAGATAAAGGCGTGATTCTGTTAAACCCAACAGCGTTCCAACGCCTAGCAATATCATAAGTCCAATCAACCATTACTATTTGTGTAGTTGTGAAAATATCGGATAATTAGCAGTTTCTATAAGCGCCTGGGCGCGCACTCAGCCGCGACCGAAGCAAAGCGTTTTCCTGAGCATTGATTTACGATATTTTTTGTTATTCGTGGAAATTGCTGCATTCCTGATTACAATGTAGATATCGCCATAATATAGGTTTATTATTACAATCGTATGGTAATACGGTTTTTATTATTGTGACGTACAAAGTGCAGGCAATCTCCGAAGATTAACTCGTAACTACAGCAGTGCAACTATGATTATTGCAAGCAGAAAGCATTGTAACTATTACGAATGCAACCGTTATTACACAATGACATTCTTCTTTTAATGCTGTTTATAAATTAAAACTTCATCAATAATAATGAAATTTTAGCCATTCGATCTCCGTCTGCGTACGAATAAGACTAAATAATGTTTATTGTTTAGTTCAACATTATGTACAATTGGCCAATTATTCAATGACGTAAACATATGAGACGAAAAAAGCTTTTGATGATTCTCCAACATAGGTGACACAGGTGATGATATTCCAAGCCCAGAAGTAGAGAACCTTCTTAAGATTTGTCCAACTAACATTTTTCTATTCGGCTATAGTTTTTTAACTTTACCACACATACATATAGTCACGGCTCTTATCCCCTAAGGGTTAGTCAAAAGCACCGCAAAAGCAGACCACTGCCATAGTCTACGATTCACCAAGCAGTGTCTGCACACGTGCTCAGGTGGTGAGCCCGTCGCCGCAATAAGCTATTGGATTGTTGTACAGTGCAGAGGGGAAGAGATGGGTTGGTAGTATTCTGTGAATGATCCCCTACCATACGACATCATTTAAAAAAAAAAAATTTTTTTTAATAACAAGATTAATCAAAAATATTATTTATTCAAAATGTAAATCATAGACGTTTTATTTTGTATTTAGGTATGCATCTCTATAGTAATCGCTAACCTACAAACTTGCGTGTTAACTTGCGGTGTCTGTTACGGTCAGATTAATAAGTCTGGTTAGTATTAATAATTACCGATGCAATTGGTGCAATAAATACCGTGATCGCCATAGAAATTGGTTAAGGTAGAACTGCGGCTGGAAAAAGTTTATGCAGGCTGAAATGATGATGTAGGAAAAGCATGCGTAGCAGCGAGGCATTGCATTTACACTGATGTCAAAACTTAGACGCCGATAACAATTTTTTAACACTCATAAATACTACTTTCTTTCAAATACTGAAATTGGTAATTTTTTTTATAAGCAAACAAATTAATTAATATTTCTTTGTACGAAAATTCACCATGATAGTCATGCTATCGATAAATAATGTAAGATAACATATCATCACGCCTCTTTCCCCGAAGGGGAAGGCGGAGGTGTTAAGCACCCATTTCACCAGATATGTTAGGGGGACCTAATGAGGTGTGGTGGTGCGCCTGTTGTCATGCACCGGGCACAATGTTTGGCAAGTGATATTCACAATGAACGGTACATAAGTTTTATTCAAACTTAGTGGTACAGGTGGTGGGATCGAATCCGCGTCGATAGATTCTAGTAGATAATAATTATTTAATATTATTATATTTATAATTTCTACAGCAAAATTCTATTCTACGCCTAAGGCGTTTTTCTTCGCATTTTATTTCAAGTAAGTAAGCTCCCGGTCTAACTGCACAGAGCGTTATAAATCTTCGAGCCCACGGCGGCCTATAAATAAGGCCGCCAGCACACCTGGCGGCTGACGGACACCTACGTGCGCAGGCGTCTCGTGGCGTGCGCAGTGTGTGAACGCCCGAACTTGAGAAGAAATTAAATAAAATTTATTTTAATAAGTAATATAAATAACTTATATTACTTATACCAACTAGCATTGTGCGAGCGTGGTGGTATTATGGCCCATACTCCTCATGTGTTTCTCCATGAGGTTGGCCTGTGCCTAGCAGTGGGACGTATATTAGCTAAGGCCGGACCGACAGACCTTATATTACAATTTTGGACCTTATAAGGTTACGTTATATATTGCAGTAACTTTGCTACCAACAATCGACAAATACGTGCTTTGGTCATTTGACATTCTTAAGAGTATCTTAATACCTAAATTGAATAAATTAATTTACTTTGACCGTGCTTTGGTAGGCACGTAGAGCCATTGGTTCTGATTGCAATTACAACTGCTTCATCCTCTTAAATATGCAATTTATCAGAGAGATCCTGACCACATTACTCTTTACCGGAACACGCACCAATCCCTCTGACTTACAGGATGGTGGTGATTGTGAGCTCTTGGGTTTTGATGCCAGCTATACCACAATGAATACGTTCTCGTCAGCTGTTTACTCACAAAATCTCTAATAGCAAAATCATGAAAATAATTATGTTCAATGTAAGGCCGTTAGTTAGTGCCGGTATTATGATAGTACTTCTCTCATCGTCTACTGAAGTCGTAAAATACATTAAATTGTACTAATAAGAATAATTACTTCCATAACCGAAAACAGATATCTAAAAAATTTAGAACCTATGCCAACGTACAAAGGTGCATATTAGAAAAATTAAACAACTTTATTTATGTTACAGGAAAATGATGCCTATTCCAATCACGTAAGGTAGATAGATGATGTAGCTAGTGTACAAGCAATGAGCTTAAACAATCTTGTAAGATAACGAGACGCGTCATAATCTACTCCCACCGCGGTTTACGCGCCTGTGTCACACAAATTGCATTACCGTAGGTGCACTTCCACTGGCCAACCTTTAAATACAATATTCGTAATGACTAAAGCAAGACCTCATACATTGGGTAAATCGTAGCTGAGAGATAAATTAGGTTAAAAAAAAAGTCCACGAACAAAATGCCCAGCTGCTAGTAAGTAGCTGAGTTTTCTTTTGAACTCTATTCTAGTCACTCTAAAATAGAGTTCAAAAGAAAACTCATTGGTTGTGGTACACAACTAATTTATTAGACACACTGTCTTAATTGCCAAAAGCTTACACAAAACAACAAAAATCACTAACTAATGATAGATTCCGAAGAAGCCATACGCTTTGAAAAAAAAAATATAACAATAAAAACGGTTATGAAGCAGCGATGAAAAGGAAAAGAACAAATGAATAAAAAGATATATCGTATAAGGTGTGTAGTAAAATGTTCTGGGCAAGATAGCCATCAATAGGAAAGGAGTTTGACAGCCTGTATACTTGAAGAGGAGCCTAGAAATGAGGAGTAGAGAGTGTTAAGTGTAGGCAATACCTAAGAGAAATGCTGCTATTATTATAACCAAAAGCTTTGAAAATACATTTTTCGTTTGTAGATATGCTGAAGATATTTTAAGATAGAGAACTATTAGAAATTCTAAAACCCTTCGATCAGTCAAATGAATTCTCCACAACAGTATTAAACTGGTAATTTGTTCACGTCCGACATCGAATTGGTGGTCGTGTGCTGTGTTTGACTTATTACCTACAAGAGAATGCTGATTTCCACCTCCGCGAACACCGCGTGTTCAAACAGTTGGCGAGCTTATAGGAGATATTCAAATTAAAATTACTTTTTATTACATTTAATTTTTATTACTTTTTACAAAATTATTACATTTTACGTGGAATTTGTTTTTCTACGTTCTCCGACGTAAGAAGACCCACTTAACACCTTCACTGTCAAGAGTAAATCCAACAAAGGAGGCTCTGGCGACTCTTTCACCTGCACTGGCATAAAATTTTTTTTCAGTTTTTTTTTTTATATGGTTTCTTAGGAACTGTTATCAAACAAGCAACGTAGGTAATTATGTAGTTCTAGGTGTATTGTGTGTAAATCATAATATCAATGAATAATCTTATCGATACCCCTTTTTACATTACTACCACTCAAAATGTATGCAGATGTTGGTGATCAAAATACATCGGTTTTATGCATTATTTTGTTATTATGAAAAATGTGTCATATTCGGGGACTGTGATTTTAATGTTAGATTTTCGTCGGTGATTTCTAAAGTGACAAGAAAGCCAAATTTTTGACACATGGATTTTGTCAATAGGGGCACGCATCACTGCGTAGGGGGGCGTTGCTACCTTCATGGTGTAAACCCATTGGTAAGAAATTTCCTAAACAAAAAATTGCAATTATTTATCAACAAGAAAAAAAATACTTATTTGTAGTCGTTCACGAATTAGACTTCGTCATTGCATCAAATGCATCTTATGTTCTTCAGGTATATTTAATTGAATCACATCACAATGCACACACCCATCCAGTGTTAATCGTTCAAAACATTGTATGAGTCTCGCCCACCACACCACGTGTCGCTCCGGAATCCAGTACTTAAGAATGCAATTTACGACAGCAAACTAAACACGACCAATTCACACACGGCCAAATAGAAACACTGGCTACGATCAACAAACCAAACAAAAAGAACCACCAATCCATTTTCCAACATTATACCTGAACAAAGATGTGATTGCCGATAAATCACAATGCACGAGTTGGATTATAATAAAGTGAGTTTAATACAACACTATTTGTATGTAAATTTTTAATGTCCGCGAATCAAACTATGTGGGTTAAGGTCGTTATATGTGTAGATTGTAGCACGTCATGTTTTTAGTCGTTAAATAATAGCACTCTTGATATTATATCTTAGTGTTGGTATTAAATGTTAAAGTTAAAACACTCAATTACAATACCTACAATACTAATTCCACCAGTCTGCATTCTGGATTAAGGTCACAAAATAACCTCATTATCTTAACATTTCGGCCTACCCCATTTGAGTATTATAAAAATGTGATAAAATGAGAGCCAGAATTTGCAATAAATCCTTTGAAATAAATGAACATAGATCCATTCTTTGTTATTTTGTACGTAAAATAATCATCTGAATCACACACTCGATATTTAAATCTGTCAGTCTGTATTAAGCTAATATCACAGAAGCACGTCAAATAAAATAATCAGTAATAAAAATAAACACTTCCTCTATAACGGGTATCTTTACACCAATGCTATTAATTACAGAAGCGAAGTTTCGAGCGACTCTAAACCAGTGGACGCCAGAAATCGGATGAAAAATATCTAAAAACTACTTGTTCAATTATGTACCCATAAATTATCGAAAGTTTTATTTTGTAACGAAAGATAAAAATGCAAATCTGTGTAATCATAAGCCTATAGATCATAATATTTTAAAGTAGCCAGTTGTATTTGCATAGAGGGGAAATGTTGATGAGTCTATGTTTAATTTAAAACCGTTTTTTCCTATAACAATAAATTTTAATAATGATTCGAAAAACATTCCGAGAGAACAGAGTGATGCCGTGGTACCGGTAACGCGTCAAGCGACATACCTTTCCAAGCATTATGACCGTTGCTTGTAGATATTTTATTGCCAAGATTAGATAGAATCCACAAATGTGGAGAAAGCTTCTAAATTTAGATGATTAAGTGTCTTTGGATGAACAGTACCGTCTACCTGCAAAACAATTTCTAAAATGATCACGACGGCCATAAAATATAAAGTAAATAATTCACATTCTGGTGGACACACCAATTAATTTACGATCAGGGAAACCAGTGAAATAATAGAAAAAATATGTGAATACAGAACTTATTGTTTCTATCAAGATAGTATCAATAAACTAAAAAAGCTAAATACACAGAAAAGAGGCTGTAACAATAAAAATATAATTTATGTCTTAAAACCTGAAACATTAATTATTTTAAAATTAGTGCTTAAGTCCGCTATTTAATAAGGCTTAACATGCAAAATATAAAATTTAATAGATTGTCAAAATAAAATATACTGCACTACCAAGAAAGCGGTAGTTTTCTTCGTAACACTTTATGTTTATTCAAATGCTAACTCGACTTCTGATCATAGACATACTATCACAGCTGCGCACGACCTTGCCAACTTGGAATGTTAATTAATTCTATAAAAATGTAGAAGTAATCTTTACTTATGCCGATGTAGAAATGTAAAGTGGCTAACGAATTATAAAAATAGGAGGTGATTGCCGAGGTGGGAGTCACTACCGAAAGTTACCGTAATTAATTGGTTGGGTATAAATTAATGTAACTTGCATGCTTATTAAATTATAACCACATCAACACGTTTCTTTTATTAATACAAGCTTCTGGTTTAAATATGACAGGCATGAAAGCTGAGATTTTCAAAATAATCTTAATTACTCCGTTTTACACGGTATGACATTTTAGTACAGAGTCGGACATATTATTCTCGTGTGCTAAAAATGAAATAAACAATAATAATACGATATAAATCAAAAAGTTTATATAAATAATAATAATAATAAATCATGTTTATTTCTTCACAAAAGTAAATATCATAAAACAAAATATTTAGCGTAGTAACCTAATAAAGAGCTAACATTACTTTTTGTGAAGACTGGTGCTTGAGATGGGTTGAGACAACCTGTAATACAAGACACCAGGTCTCCACCTCCTCGGCTTATTCCTAAAATAGTACAGGCACTACAAGTAGCCATTTTATAAACAATCCAATGGAAAGTGACAATTTTTATGCAAGTGATGGAATATATATACATTTGAGAAATAAGAAAATTTGTCATGAATGTGTGTGTGTCTGTGTGTGTGTGTGTGTGTGTGTACAATAATTTATGTGGTTGGTCAATTGTATAATAATAATAATAAAAGAAGGTGTAAAATTTTTACTACATATTATTATTATCTTTTTTTATTGGATTCAGTGTGTGGTTTGAGTAAAATTATAATAGCGGTGTAATACCAAACACACTTTCAATCTTATTATACGAGTATGATTTGCATCGAGAACAATAAAGTAGATGGAATCGTTGACATATATCTATAAATAGCTTGTATCTGTTTAAGAATATAACTTTACTTAAGTGAAATTATACATAACAACAACATAACATCACGCCTTTCTCCCTGAAGGGATTGTCGGAGGTGAATTTATTTTATGTTAAAATTATATTATTTTGATATCCATATTTTATGCTTATTGTTAGTATACAAATATGTATACATTACCAAATGCATTTGCTAAAATTATTTCTAAATACTTCTGTGATTCGAAATCCAACTGGCAGCAATTAGAATGTTTCCAAAAAGTTTACTATAAAAATGTAATGAACAACCTTAATTTCTCTGATTGAGTATCTCATTTCTCTGTTTCTTCTCCAAAGCGCACTCAATCTCGAAGTCATCGGTGCATACCATTACAATCAATATAAAGCATCTTCTAAAATTGGCCTTAAATCTATCCCCCCTGCCTAATTCCACCCCACTTCTCCAAGCTTATAATGGGGAAGTAAAAAAAATATCCATTTTAGGGACGGTTAGTTCACCTTGCGCGAGTTGGGGCTCAAGATTAAGCACCACCGATTTAAACTGGAAAGATTAGGCAATTATACAAAAGAATTGGTTTAGTTTCAATAGTCGCGATGGGGTCCTAGATGTATTGGCTTGATCCCGATGAACAAACTCCAGAAACGTAATCCAATTTTTATGTCAATCTTGAGAAGGAAAATGTTCGGACGGTAAAAGCTACTCCCAAACCTAATAATATTTAAACTTTAAAACACAAAAAAGGGAATGAACAACCTCGTTTAAGTTTACAATTTCAAGTCAACTTATGCTTTCACCTTGTAAGTTCAGGCAGTCATTTGCATTGTGTATAGGAGTTACGCTTATTTGGTAGTTTTTATTCTGAACAGGAGGAACTATCAGTAGTTACGATCGCTATCATACAAATATTAATTTAGTAAACAATGTTAGTTATTACAGCAAGTAAGGCAATAAAATTGTGACTGTTTGTTTATCAATAAAATTAATATAACCTAAATTCGATAAACACTTACAGTTATTAATGCGGTCTGAGTAAATCTCTTATTTGACTATAGTTTATCACTATCAGACTAGAGGTCATCGAAAATGTTTTGAACGCAAAGTTCACTAATAGCACCTAGCGATAATCTGCCTGAAGTCATCTATCACACACATAAAATAAATAAATCAGTAATGTTAAAACGAGGAAAGTCAGCCAATAAGACGTAGACTTAAGCATGTAATGTGAAATTGTGCATAATAAATCAAAACGAACAGGCGACGTCTGTTGTCAAGGCTGTTGTAGTAACAATTTGATATCTACACATCTTTTAAATTACCTTGCTAACGAAAGTTGTCATGAAGCAAAAATCTGCTATAGCAAAATGATTCTTTATTTTCGCTTATTGACCTTTATTAGAACCCGCTTGATCTAGACATGGGTCAGCGATTACAATATTAGTAATAATATTCAATGACAGACATCCATTAATTAATTATAGTCTAAAGTAGGCAAGCATAATTAAAAGCTAATGGTATGAATACTAAGACTACGAATAAACATACATGATAATTGGCATACTTTAAGTTATAAACTTGACAGATAATGGGATCTATTACAAAGAATAATAAACCTAAAAATGAGGAAATAAAAATTTTAAGTGCACAAATGTATCGAATGCCAGCCAGCGAACAGAAAACAATTGAATTTAATGACGACAAAAAATAGTGCTCCGGCATGTCGATGTCGCTTGGAATTGTTTTAATTTTATTTTCTGCCGGTACAAATTAATTTGCGGATAAATTTTCTTTTATGGACGTTTCTATTTCGTCTTTCCTTGGGGGCAGATTTTTTGCATGGGGTCGAGGGTGCGTTTAGTTTTTATCGGATGTATTTAAACCGTCCCCGCGTGGGGTTAACTTGTAAGAGTTTAATACTTCCTTCTTACATGTCTCGGGTGTTTTGGGGTAAGCAACGGGATGACTCGGTCTGCTGGCTCCGCACTTGTTGACTTTTACCGGGAAACGGTTTTTAAAAATGATACATTATAATTGACCTTTTTATGTAAATAAAAAGGAAAAAACACTTGACAAAGAATAAATGACACAGAATAAGCGACAAGAATGAAGTCCCACAATGCTTTTTAAAGTATTTGAGATTAATTCCGAGATTAATGGTAGCTGGCGTATGGCAACAGGCTCGCCACCTGTTACTTCGGGACTTAACATTTCTGGCGAGACGTGGGTGTAAACACCTCTGACCATCCCTTCGGGGGAAAAGGCGTGTTGATATGTTATGTTTAAGTGTGTAATTCCGAGAAACAAAAATATTGATTGAATTCAAATAAAAATATTAATCGTGCTAATCATTAAGAACTTATGTCACATTTATGCATGTTTTTTAAAAACTAAAGCTACTTCTAGAAATGCTTTTTTATAAGTTCAGTAATCTTGTCAAGAGAAGGGACCGGCTAGACTCTTTGCAATAGTTCCATCCTTCCTTTACACCAATTTATAATTTACCTAATAGAATAGTGATATAATATCATTTCATAAATCATCTTATTTCGTTTTCGAAACCACTTGTCAATTAAATTAAGCTTAGTACAACATTTCAAGGATTTTGATTCGTTTCTTAAAATTCTTTTTGATTGCTTTTGTGTCTCGGATCGTTTCTTTATTGTTAAATAAAAAATACCGCGGAACAAACCACTTTGTATTTCTGTGCAGAACATTGCAAAAAACGCAACCCCACAAGATCCTGGCTCACGTAAAATGTAATGGGAAATTACTCTAAAATAAAAAAGGCCTCCCTCTAACTTACGGAACCCTTACTGTTACGGCAATTTGGATAAGACTCCCCTGGTACGAAACACTAAAAATTCCACTTAGAAACAACTCTCAATATGCACACGGTTATATTTTGGTGTCTTCCCTGTTACAGCACAGCCTCATAAAACTTGAACGGTTTTAATCGAATCGAGGGCTTTCTAGAAAAAAAAAATGTTATTCTACTACGAAATTGTTAAATTTCGATTCCCCTTCATTTGATAAAAAAAAAATTTTTTCTGCCACTTATTTTGATTCTCAACGTTTAGATCTAAAAAAATATTAAGTAACGGGCTTACTTGACAAGGAAAATATAGCACTATACTTTCCCACAAGAAATATTACCTTCATTAAACTGATCCAAAGTACCAAGGATTATATTTGTTGTGCGATGTTCGAAACAGAAGCTTTTTATGGACAGTCGGCCACGGTTCACTAAGCCCGCGCCAAAAAACACAATAAGCCATTGCGCGGCGTCACACGAGGAATGTGAGCTAAATTATTATCCGAGTCATTTCAACCCCACGGCGGGCGATCTCAGCAAAGCGTTTGATAAAGTGGATCACAAAACGCGACGCTATAATATAAATAAGAACGGGCCCATAAGTGGTCCTTGCGGCATGCCTTACCCTAAGCCGGAGTGGTTTCATAAGCTAACCGTGCGAGACGCCTTCTCAGTTGTTATTGTGAAATATGAATTATGAAAATAATAAAAAATATAGTGATGTTAGCTAGCGGGGGTCTAACGCGGCGCACGCGGCGGCACGCGCGGTGCCCAAAATATTGAAAACTTTAACCGCGGCATTGTAAACCCTCCGTCAGCACGGTTATAGTGGTTTTTAATGCGACACGTGCCTCGCTTAATTTTCCTCGTGAAATTAAAGTACTGTAATTTAATTACAGGATAGGTACGCAATTTCACTTCATGCCCAATTTGGTGTATCAAAGAAGATATCAATAAATTATTCTCGACCCTATTATGAATTATTATCTTCTCCGATACTCAATGATAAAGAGAGCTACGGTACAGTATTAAAAACCTTTAAAAATGTACAAAAATATTATATACACTTATTAATGGACATATTTTATGTTAATCTATTTTAATGTGTTTTACTCGGCTCAGTTTTCAAACAAGCTCACTGCCCACCTGATGGTAAGTAGCTACATGTTCCAATGCACTATCATAATAAGAACTCAGCGTACGGTGTCGGCCTGTCTCAGTATTGTCACAGAATTGAAACAACGTGGTAGTGTTACTCAACACATGTTTCGCAGTGTACGAAGGTCTGTGCCCAATAGAGACACGTATATTACTGTAGACTATTACCAGCAGATATCGTCCTAGTACAAACTGTGTTATTGAAAATACCACAGAGACACAATTTTATTGTTATGTGTAAGTTATCAAAATCAGACCCTTAAAGTGTCTAAATTTAAACAATAAGTTGTGAACTTTATTTCAAATGCTAGAATTAGACTTTGTGATAATTGTAAGTTATAGGTTAATAGCTTTTGTTATTCATGAATAATTCAGCGTTACTTATCAAAACTTTAGTCAGACGTGGACTGGACCACGCACTTGTCTGTAGCTCCTATCGCCTCACACGCAGCGCCATTATTCTATCTCACTTAATAAGGATTATCTCCATCCAGCTCCCGTTCATTCATTCATCCAATATTTATTTGACGCCGACGCCTCGTATTAATACTAGAAAAATTTAATACTGTTAGTGTGTGCCGCGTTCGACTATCGCCCGGATTATAGAGGGGGTAGTTTTTTAAATAGGGTTAGGTCCGCGTTTTTTCCTCCCTCTAAAGCGAGGGTTGTGATAAATGACACATGCACATTTTTCGAAATACCCAATTTCGGATTTAAGTCACCCCAAAGTGGCCTGGTGTCCAGCGGACAATGGGAGCGTAAGCCCGCGCACAATGCGATCTCTCGGATAATTTACACCGCCTCGCATTGTACCAAAGGGTTTTTGTTTATGCACCTCTATCGCGGAATATTGGAAACGGTTATGGGTCTTAATAATGCATTTTTCTATCGTGACGGCCCACCATTACGTGGAGATAAACTGTGCGTTAAATTGGCACTGGGAAAAACGCTAAGTAGTGCGTTGTTGATGGATAATTATAGATTTGGCTCGCAGTCGGGATGATCCGCGCTCACTTGGCGGGCTGTGGCCAGCACACTTATATCGGCGCCTTCATAAGTCATAGCAGAGAAAACATTTTCCGTACTTCTATGTCCAACGTCTAACACATTGCGATTAATTTTCAAGGAATTTTAAAGAAAAAAAAAAACGTTGAGAAATTTATGGAAATAAATAAGATGTCTTGACCTCAGTCAACTTGTATCAGCGTGTGTCGCAGCAGTAAATAACAAATGCGGTTTCTTGAAATGTCTGGTATGGTCTAAGTGGAAATCTGTTTACTTTTCATCATTTATACTAAAAATAAATTGCAGTAATGCTTCAAAGAACTTATTGCCTATTTCATTTGAGTTTCCTAAGTACTGTTATTTATAAAAAGGTGCCAAATAAGCTTAAGTCCCGTATAAAGGTATTAGGTTATCAGAGTCTAGCTCTGTAGCACCTTGGACACAGACTCACTTTGCTAATTTTATAAAAAATCGAGAGTCCTTTTGCTTTGCTCCAAAGCTTTTTCAATGAGCACCAGTGAACCTAAATATCGCCGCTGTTGCTTCTGCGAATTGAATTGGTCAGTTAGTGCATTGACTATATGCCGCGCCATTGGAATTTTAATTTTATATTTTATCCTCTTTAGCAGGTCGTATATAATGCTTAGCATGGATGTGGACGGAGGAGTGAGAGGAAGACCAAAGAAGCAATGGATTAAATGCCTGAAAAATGATATGAGAATACAAGAAGTGAATGCTGAGCTGACGAGTGACAGAGGAGAATGGAAGAAGAAGACATATTGGGCCGACCATACCTAGAGTGGGAAAATGGCAAGAAGAAGAAGAAGAAACAAGTCGTCCCGCTACCAGTCCATCGCTTGCACCAAAGAGTAATGGCCCGTAGAGGCGCCGGGCGGGTGAAGCAGCGAAACACTGGGTTCCGCTGCATTACCCGCCAATTTTATATGTTTTAACTACTGATATATCGCCATTTGTAATTACACATTAACAGATCTGGTTTCAATTAACTAAGGCCACTATTTAACACAAAAACTAATTAACAGCTTAGAGTTTTACAACACGGTGAATTGTTACGGCAAATTATTGCTTTAGCTACGAGTATGTTGGGTTGGTCAACATTGAAAGTTAAATAAATTTCTTAAATTGGGAAAAATTACAGTTATTAAAAATATATTGTTTTCTTTTCCTTTTCTCTTTGAGGGGCGATATGAGTAGATGGTTTCTCGCGGTTTGTTCCTTCAATAGAGGCGTGAAAAGGCTTTCTTCACATGTGGGCTCATCTACTGCTTAACATCAGGTGGTGTTGAATCATTTGCTAAGCTTTTTAAAAAAAAAATCATCATAATCATTATCAACAATACATGACCAGTCCACTCCTAGACAACGATCTCCTTCCAAAATTCCAAACCAGTCAATCCTGCGCTGTTAAGAACCTTAAGGAATGCTATAAACAAAATCGTATCGAACAAGTGGTTTAAGACCGATTCCAGCTATACCTTTATTAGCTTATAAACAGCTGATGTTAAATCATAAACTGCTGACGGCTGGGTATGAACCACTAACTTTAACGTTACATTAAACTAGACAACCTGTCGAGCGATTGACGCCGCGACTAAAGAGAATGCCACTCAACCTTGCAAACTTTTATACTTTATTGACATGTGAACGTGCTGCATGATATGATAAGATCATTAGGTTTTTCTGATAGTTGTCAATTTGCTATTTAGATAAGTTTTCCTCTAAAAAGGGATAATTGTTTGAATTCAAGCAGTGATGAAGATGATATATGTATACTGTGACCCGAAATGACTTTAACAATCAGTCTGTCATAATTCTTAATATTGCTTGAATATAGGTAGCTCCTCCTATCATCATCATATTGAAATAATGACACCCTGGGTCCTTTGCAAGTGACGTATCAATACAGCATCCAGGCTTCTTCTTTAACGTGGACGAATCCATTGACGGACCTACAAGCTGAGTAGCTCATGCGGTGTTTTTGGTGCATCAACTATTTTTGCGTCTGAATTCCACTCTTAGCATCAGATGAGGCGAAGTCATTTGTATGATAACAAAAACAAATAAAAGAATAAGAACAGAAGCTTTGAATATAATCTTAGAAAATATAATTGTGAGAAATAAGTATTGACTACAAATGCAATCGTAATCATAGAATAGTTTTATTATCCATCGCTTTGTTGAAATGTTAAGGAACAGAAATCACCAATTCCATTGAGTTAAGCTCAAGCCATCTTCAACTTTCTATGACTAGTTATACGAACTATTTAACGACTTACTAAACTGTCTCGTATCACGAGCCATGACAGTTATTTAAAGAATGTTTTACGACGTTTTGATTTGTCGTTTCAAAGTTTTAAACTACTTTGAGTCCTTTTTAAGTAGGTTATTGCATTATAAACGTTATGGTAGATTATTGAAGTTCCAATTTAATTATTCAACTTTATGAATGTTGGGAAGTTATTGCACAATAAATATCATATGAATTCTAAATTAAACAAGCTGGAAACTATAAGAACATGAACGAATGTTTGTTTAGATAAAGAATATAATATTGAAAAGCGTTATCGGCCAATATCTTTTTTAATAAGTACTGAAAACGAGTTTCTCTGATAAAATAAACACGAAAATACTGAAAACTATCTTGTACTAATATAATTTTTTTCTTATTTTAGGTTTTTCTCAACATTTACTTTTCTTTAATGTATCTTTATCTTTTTTCCTTCAATGCATGGTATTGATCTAGGCGTTAGGAAAATGGTATCTTTTTTTCTTCTTCTTCTTCTTGGCATACTACTCATGTAGAGAGTTTCAATAAAACTTAAAGTGGTGTTTTATATTAACACTGTGGCCGATGCATGTCAAAAGGCTCGGCCCCTATTACGTGGGGACTGAAACATGAGGTTATTCCTGGCTTCCAATCAGGGATATAAGCGCGATGTATATTGTGTACAATGTGATGTGTGGGATTGTTTGTCTCCAAATACATAGTACCTAGATCATTTGTATTGAATTGATAGTAAAAACTTAAGGCTTGTAATAAAATATTTCAGCCTTTAGCAATTTTCTGCGATTAAAATCTTGGCTAAGCGTTCTGGGAAACGTATCCCTAGTCGTTCAGTTTTTGCACCAATAAAACAGTACCTACTTACACCGACTTGCAAAAGTGTTAACTTGTTCATTTGTTACTTTTTTGCCCCACTTTCTGTTAAGGAAGTTTAACTTCAAATCAAATAACTAGCCCATCTGTTTCCTTTATGGGATTGTTGGCGACATTCCTCTACTCCAGGGGTGCGGACACTCCGTCAATAACGGGTAAAAACACCCCCGATGGGAAAAGAAAATAGCCTTAAGAATTCTTGGCGAACCCTTCTAGCCGTTAATAAATGTCAGGAAGCGTTGACATTTGAAAGGCCGGCTGCGGCGGCCGTTGGGCCGCGCAGTTACTGGTAGCACTTTCTACTGCTAGTTTATTATGAGAGTACCTATATGGGTATGAATATCATTGCGTAATCCTTGAAATCCCGGGTGGCATCTTGGGATGCCAAGAACAATAGATTGAGCTATTGATTCTGGAGTCCGGTATCGGAAAAATTGTTTTATTTTGACATAGGAATTGCTTTAACTCTTCCCTCACGAGGAGCTCGGTATTGTAGTGCTGCCACCAATGTTAAACTGTGAATTTAAAATAACTTTAAAAATCTATAGATACAATAAAACTGTAGAGGTCTAATCTCTGGTTGGGAGGTCGGGCTAATTTCTGAAATGGCTGGACCGATTTCAATGAAATTTTGCATGGTGATACCTTATATCCCTAGACAACATCTTAGATACTTTTTATTCCGGAAAATGAAAGGTTTCCCGTGAGATAGTTAAAAATCTATAGTAACCGCGGACGAAGTCGCGGGCAACAGCTAGTCTTTGCTAAAAGTGCTGCCAAAACACACTCTCAATAATATTGTAGGCAAGTGATCCAGAACGCAGCCCAAGATAGACTTTGTGCAGCCCACCGAGTGTCGCCGATTGTAATTAAGCTTCTGACAATTTCCATTTTTCTAAAAATATTCTGATATTTGTATAAATATTCTGAGAACGTTCTCCCATTCTCCATAACATATGTACATACAATATAAGTTTGATTTGACCTGGGCCTTCAGATCCCATTAATTACATAAGTGTAATAAAAACCACACAAGCGATAATAAAATTCAATAGAATCAATAGAATCATCAAATAGAATTTAATGACTATTTGCAATTCTAATACAGCGTCCGTTTGTTATCGAAACGAAAATCAGCTGATAAGGGTAAACAAATTTCACAAAAACAAGAGGTAATAAAAACGTTCATATATTTGGAAATTTATATGTAAAGTGACGTGGATACGAGTATCTCCGTTATCTTTACTGTGGCGTAATCAGCTAACTGTCCGCTCTCCGTATTTGGAACGAACAGCACAAGTTTACAGTCTATAACTTAGGTGCTATGACTTTGGGATTGGATCAGACAGATCCATATTTCAGTAATAATCCAGTATCTAGTGTAAAGCGATTTGTATTTGTGATTTAAACAAGAGGCTATGTTAGCTTAGATAGTAAAACTCACATACTCAAGAAGTGCTTCTCCATGAGGAAGGTGTGTAAGATTGCCCAGCATACATACATACATACATACATACAATCACGCCTGCAATCCCCAAAGGGGTAGGCAGAGTCCAAAGAGCACTGTGTTCCTAAAGACCACATTTAGCCATACAAAATTTGGGTTTGGTCAGATGAAAAATCGTGAAAGAGTAGTAACAAGTGGCTAGCTTATCGCATACACAATCACAGACCCAGAACCCAATTCGCCCTTAGTCGCCTTTTACAACATTCTAGGCTAGAAAAGCAGATGGTACATCCTTTATGTGTCCCGGACCAACACAGGACTGTCCCAGACCAACACGGGACTTGCCCGGAATTTGGAATTGCCGAGCAGTAGGACGTATTTAGGCTGAGGACTAAAGTAAAGTGACAAGTAGTTCAGTTTATTAGTTCTGTGGATGTACTCGTGTTTCGTTGGCTTTTGAAATTAAAATCAAAGCTTCTTTTGTCTTGACCTGCCTTAGGTGACCAAATCTTTGTGACCGCGAGTTCTTCTGTGCTTCGGAAGATACGGAAGCCGCTAGTCTCGGTTTTTCATGTTTGTTCTAACTGTTTCTACAAATTAATCCGGTTTGTGCTATGTTACTCCACGTAGGCCAATTGGTACTTCCCGTAGGAAGATTGTGCCCAGCAGTGGGACGTACATACTAGTGATGACCAACTATTTATGAAAAAATTAATGTTATACACCTACCTTAAGGAGTATAGGTATAACATTATGTATATAAACTTGAAGAATACATAAAGTCTTCATAAAGTCTTCATAAAATCTCATGATGTCTGCTAATCTAAAAATAAATTAACTACTATTTACTAGTAACATACTAGTTAGATATTAGAGTTTTGAGAAATATCACATTTAATATTATTAATTTGAAGCAATTATAATACTATCAGTATTATTTATTACACTTATAAATTGTTTGCCCTTTGAATCGTTTCTCTCGAACAACAATAAAAATAATAATAAAAAATAACGATGATTCTATTAAAAAGGCGAAAGTCCACAACAAATCTACATACAAATCTTCGAATGATCAATAAAAACTAATGAAATGATAATGAGTCGTAATTTTATTGCTTTATCAAATTGCTGCTTCTAGGAATAGACAGTGCTCAAATCGAGCGTGTTATTACTAAATGAAGCAACTTCAGCTGCGTGTACGCATTACAGGGGTTGCGTGGCGTAAGGACTGGCTGGCGTAATGAAACCGGGTATTAAGTTATTTCAATAACAGCAATAATTTTAACACCACAATGGATCAATTTGGTTGGTGGTCTGATGGTTGCAATAAAATTTGAGATCCTAAGTCTCCTCCAAGGTCCAACCATGAGAAGAATTGCTTTTTTTTTTTTTTTTTAATTTATTTATTTCAACAAAAACATAACATTACAATTGAATAAAGTCTGCCAAACTACGCATGCAGTTTGTCGGCAGTGCAGTTTGTCGGCAGTAAACTAAAAAATGCCTCGTTGTGTGATAATTGGTGGGGAGGCATCGGCGTTATCGGTATCTTTCAATCAGTTTGGATCTCCCGCCTGAAAATAACGGCTGTGACGTCACAGTTGACGTTTTAAAGGCTGTGACGTCACAGTAGACGTTTTAAAGACACCCTTTGTTTTGAATACAAATCGTTATACCTACTTAGATACTTGCGTTATCTATGTGGGTGTATATCTGTGTATGGCAAGCTATATTCATCATCGTTATCAGCCTTCAATAATAGTCCACTATTGGACAATTTGGGCATATGTCCGCCATTCCGCACTAGACATATTCTTATTCATTATAAATACTAAATTATTTCTGATTGTCTGTATGTCACGCAATCATGCCCAAACAGAACAGAGATAATCTAGATTCCAAGAATAGAAAGATATCATTTCTACCTATTTTTGATACCCTACCATGTATATATGTTGCAGTCAAAACTCTTTTATTCAGTCAGTGTACTTTTGACTAGGTCAAAATCAGTCAAATGCAGTTTTGACTGAAAATGATAGGTCAAGGCTATTTTTTATGACCCTTAAAAATATTGTTTTTCATAAAAAAATAACCTTAACCTAACCCTCTGTTGTACATTCTGGCTTTTATTAAAAGAGGCGTGAAGCCTCATGGAGAGAAGCCTCATAGAGGAACTATTTCGGATGCCCAGGGAACTTCGCATATGGACTCGTCTACTGCTCACCAGGTGGCGATGCGTGATTTGCTACATTTTATAACCGAGAACATCTGTAACCCTTGAAGAAAAGCTAGTTATTAACGTAATGAGTCTACCAAAATTAAAAAAATGACATCTAAAGTAGAGCTATTTAACCAAACACAAACGGAAAAAAACATGTCACACCAATAAAAAAAATGACGCCACTTTCATTTTCACAGCGTTATCGAGTGAGATCTCAACGGATAGTCCAAATTGACCGTCTCGTACGACAACCGTGTCCACTAACACAAAACGCTTTAAAAAAGCTATACTTACTTAAATAACCTTATAAAATGGGGTTTCGTCTTTATACCCTCAATAATGCTAACTAAAAATCGACTCTAGCATAACATACATAGAGTTGAATAACCTTTTGGGGTAGTTAGAGGAGTTACGGCTTTTAATGATGTCATAATTGATATCTTGGTGTATCAGGGCGCGGTAGGTGGCAGACGCAAGGTGCGCGCAAGGTGCGCTGAGACCGTTGGCGCACCTTCGCCGCGCACTAATAATACCCGAACGGCACCGTGCAACTGATTAGTAACGAAGCGACAGCAGATCAGCTGATAGCGGGTAATGATTAACATCCTAAAGAACAGAACAATGTTTTAATGATTTGGGTCACGGTGGAGGAACCAAGGGTCACACTGCGTGAAGATGTTAACTAACACTTATGATATTGGACATATTTGGGGAAATTTAAATTATAATTAAATAATCTGATCCATGGATGGATTGGTGATGTTTACTGTACTGAGAAGCATGACACAACAAAAGATTATAGCTTTTAAAAGAAAAAAGCAATAACTAAAGGCTTTGCTCCTGGAGCACAACTTTAACCAGTAAAAATTAACATTCATTGTGATCATTAGGATGACCACCACAGATTCAATATATTTATATTTTTCCGTAAAGACGTGAGAAATAGTTTGATCGAATTGGTATTGACGAAGCGACATTCGCCTTGGTTGGACCGTGGACGGATGTCCAAAAACTTTTTCTCTCTAGTTTCTATGTGCTTCGAAACTTCGAAGCTTAAAATTGTTCTCTCTAAAATTTAGAATTAATCAGCAATATATATTATTCTCATACATACATATAATCACGACTTTTATCCCCTAAGGGTTAGTCAGAGACTAGGCAAAAGTACCGCAAAAGCAGTCCGCTGCTATAGTCCGCGCTTCACCAAGCAGTGACTGCTCATGTGCTCAGCGTGACAGGTGGTCAGCCCAGCGCCGCTATAAGCTATTGGATGGTTCTGCAGTTCTGAGTCCATTAGTCGATAGTATAAGTTGCAATAATTGAAAAACAAAACGTATCTACGGTACTTAAATTCCAATTCCAAACACGTTTACTTATTAAAAATTGTGTGTATAATCAATGTGTAATTTAAAAAAATACAGAATTCATCTAACTAATATATTTATAAACTTAACTGCCATGTGGCGAAATTTTCAACGACAGTGTTTTGCAAAAATAAACTTTATTTCAACGTGTCACACAGTCGATAAACGACACAAATTAGTTCATTTGGTCTCGAGTTCACATCCACCTGCAACAGATAATTTCAACAAGTATTCATTAGACTTGAATTACAAATGGAATATTAATAGATTTTAAATTGATATTATCATTAGAACAATCAGCTAATAAGATAATTGTGTGTAAGTCATTTGTATGCGCGTGCGCTTGCAAACGGTGCAACACTATGTTAAGTCCCTTACATTCCTTGCGTTCTGTTATCCGGAACTATGTGCAAATAAAAAGCCGTCTATTAGATCTCTGTTCAGATAAATATACACCTGATTGGTATTGCCTTTTATAGCAGTGTAACTTCTATTGTGTTACATAGAGGTTTTTTAAAACTGTTAAATAGCGTTGTAATGTTTTCTTATGAATTTTTATGTAAAAAATTGATTATGACAATTTTATTTACACACTGGATGGGAGTATTCGTGATTTACGTGCTATAAGACTGCCGCCTAGCGATAAGACCGCTGATTGTTAAATGTAGTCTTAAGTTATTTATTGTAATTTCTTTTTAAACGGTGTTAACAATAATGAGTTATCTATCGATCTATTGCCTAAGCTGCGCTTGCGTTTAATCTTTAAAAATCATTAAAAATTTTATATACAATATATAAAAATTTTATATACGATACATGCTGTACAATTGTATCCGTGTAGCGGCTCATTAAAAAAATATTACCAACCCATCTCTTCCCTTGGGTGTCGTTAAAGGAGACCAATGCACAAAGAACTGCACAACATCCAATAGCTTATAGCGGCGACGGGCTCACCACCTGTCACGATGAGTGCAGGCACTGCTTGGTGTAGCGCGGACTCTGGCGGTGGACTGCTTCTGCGGTGCTGTTGCCTAGTCTCTGTCTGACCCTTATGGGATAATAGTCGTAATTATATTAGGTCCTTACCTATGAAATTGTTGTTTTGTATGGAGATTTTGGGGATGTCTGCATTTTACATACTAACATTTTATCAGTTTTCTTCACAACGACAAAGCCAGAGATAATAATATTTGGCATGTACCATTAGACAAGCTTTAGCAATATGTGTGTGAACACGCTTGATAAAAATTATTCATCGTTTTTATGTTAATGCAAAACAAATGATGTATTCGGGAGGCAGTTAAAAATAATTGTCTTTGTGTCTAATTTTAACACAATTAAACTTACAAAAAATTATCAAATTAAATAAATACGAGCTCAAATATATGGTCTATTTTTAGAAGAGGCAATTATTTTATAAGAATGTTCTGAAACTTAATAGTTACGGACAAATTGCTAAGACAGAATAAAAACACAAATTTCATAGGTAAGGACCCAATATTTATGTGTGTAAACGTATATCTGTGGCAACAGATAAAATGTACATGAGAACACCTCTGTCTTCCTCTACAAGAAAATAGACGTGACGATGTATGAAACAAGAAATAAACAAACAATAAAGTAAGTATAGCACCAATATTTAATGTTATTACTGTACCATTTAATAATATTGTAACTGCTACCTCCAAGCACCACGCAAATAGTGATACAGCTCCGATAACCACTCTTACTAATGTTAATGTGGTTATTTATAACAAGAAAACATGTGGGGAGAGAACCCTCGCATATACGAAGATCTAGAAGTATTGATTCGATATCTGCTAAATAAATGCCAGTCACTAGCTTAGTTTCGACAAAAAACGAATATTTCACCAATTTAACTTCTACAACTCCATTTTCAAAACTCTTCTTTATTCCTTACCTTTAAAGTTGGGGTTGTCTTTTTCAACTGCACGCGTAACTTGGTCTATATATACAATTGCGTGTAGTACTATGACAGCGTAATAGCCACAGTATAGTAATAAACACGTTATTTTACAAGCTTCAGGACTGTGGCAACGTTCCAAATTACACTTTTACGGCCTTTATCTTTATAAACATAGGGATTATAATTGAATAAATCAGAACGGCGAATGATTTGTAAGCGTTTGGACGGAGCCCTCGGTGCGTGACTATTTGAATACTACAAATTAACCTGAGCCTACACAAACATGAAGATGATAAGGTTGGTTGGAAGAAACCAGATTCATGCAAAACACTGGAAAAAAAATGTTCCATTTGCTTGGTAAAAAAAATTAATTACTCAATTGAGATTGCAATGTTGCTGACACTGACGAAGTAGCAAAAAAGAGTGTGAACAATTACTATGCCGATTATGTATCGGTTTATAATGAACTTTAATGCACGGACATATTATCACGCGTTTCCCCCGAAGGGGTAGGCAGTGGCAGAGGTGTTAACACTCACATTTCGCCAGATATGTCCCTATAGTGGTGAGCCTCGTTGCCATGCACCGGGCATAATGCGAGGCAAACGATATTTACAATGAAGTTTACAAAAGTTTCATTCCCGGTATCCGTCCCAACTCGGCTACCGCTGCCTTGCTAATCCAATCTACTCGTACAAACTTATCCATATCGCACTTTATTCGCATTCACCGTTTCGGACTAACCTTCCATGGCTTAGCAGGTGACTCTAAAAATACCATTGCTAGTATTCATTACACAAACATCTGCCCCGACCAAGACTCGAACCCTGTCCCATATTAAGCGACACCTTGCCATCGACGTATAGCTCGGCCACCATAATTTACTTTTAAACTTTTTTATAACACGTACTCTCAACAGCTCCATAAAGATACCTTCTAAGCCAATCCTTCCTAAATTTGAACTGTAAAGTTATATGAGGCCATAAACACTCGCTGGACGCGGATAACCACCCCGTTAACTTTGACTCTACTATCAGGACATCGGTAAGGAATGGATAAAGGGGATGGAGTATATGAACGGGTTAGGGGTTCTCCCATGGGGTTATTATGGTATGAAGTGTCTATGTTCTTGTATTTCGTTATAGGGCAGGAATTGTTTGTGACGGCTGAAAGATCGGGTAGAGGAGCTCGGAGACGTAGTCGTTAGTACGCTTTGGCTTTCGATATTGAAAGTAAAGCTATCTTCGCCATGGTCACGCCTTGGATGGGTGACCAAAACTTTGTGATCACTTCCGTGCTTCGAAAGGCACGTTAAGCCGTTGTTCTGAGTTGCTATTGCAACCGCTCCTACCCACCAACCCGCATTGGGCCAGCGCAGCGTAGTCTTACGGCCAATACTCCTCATGTGTTTTTCCATGAGGAAGGCCCGTGTCCAGCAGTGGGACGTGCATAGTCTGATGACAATGAAAGATTCTTCTACATTGTTTAAGTTTAAACTGTTCAATTTTTTACTGTCCTTCATAATATTAGGAGATTTTAGAGAATTCTGCATTTTCCTTACTAATTTTTTTTCAGTTTTCTTCACAACGACAAATCCAAAGATAATAACATTTGACATCTATCATATGACAAGCTTTAGTAATTTGTGTAATATCACACTTCATAAAAATTATTTATCGTTTTTAAGTGAATGCAAATAAAATGATGTATTCGGGAGGCACTTAAAAAGAGTTGTCTCCGTGTCCAATTTTAACACAATTTAACTTACAACAAATTATCAAAACAAATCAAAAGAGCTCAAAAATATAGTCTTTTTTAGACGAGGTAATTATTTTTTAGGAATACTCTGAATCTTAATAGTTACAGACAAAATACTAAGAGAGAAAAAGCACCAATTTCATAGGTAAGGACCCAATATTTGTAAAATTCTTATTTCCCAATTTTGAGAAGAGCGAGAATATTTTTGACCAGGTTGTTAGTGTTGTCAAATTTTTTGCTATCCTTCACACTACTAGCAGTAAAGAAAGAGACCATATAAAAGTTTCTATAAGCTCTCGATGCGTAAGTCGACCATCAGATACGCAGACCCGGGGGTGAGGTGTCAGGAGTTCGCACACGACCAAACTGAAATTTTTTGGTACATCCACGCATGTATATAGAGCTGATACTACCATATTTAAATATTGGGTCCTTACCTATGAAATTGGTGTTTTTTTTCTCTCTTAGTATTTTGTCTGTAACTATTAAGATTCAGAGTATTCCTAAAAAATAATTACCTCGTCTAAAAATAGACTATATTTTTGAGCTCTTTTGATTTGTTTTGATAATTTGTTATGAGTTTAATTGTGTTAAAATTGGACACGGACACAACTCTTTTTAAGTGCCTCCCGAATACATCATTTTATTTGCATTCACTTAAAAACGATAAATAATTTTTATGAAGTGTGATATTACACATATTACTAAAGCTTGTTTGATGATAGATGCCAAATATTTATTATCTTTGGATTTGTCGTTGTGAAGAAAACAGAAAAAATTTTAGTATGGAAAATGCAGAATTCCCCAAAATCTCCATATAAACCACCAATTTCATAGGTAAGGACCTAATATTATATGAATGTAACTAAACATTTTTAAAGGATAAGAATTAATTATGTACTTATGAATGTTTCTTTTGTATGAACTTAAAACGTATGTACAGTTCATTATGAATATCGCTTGCCTCACATTGTGCCCGGTGCATGGCAACAGGCTCGCCACCTGTTACACGGGGACCTAACATATCTGGCGAAATGAAGGTGTTCAAACAAAATCATGATTGTTAGTTGTCCTTTTGACATTGATTTCTCCGTTCTTAGCTATATCGTCAACTATAAAATTTATATTTTTTTCTACGGTCTTCGCCTGTTTATTATTAAAAAGTCACGGCCGTAATAGCTGTTATTACTATAATAGATAAAATATTTAACACGTCTATATGATCATTAATTTTCTTTAGCGTAAACCATTATTTCTTAAGACATTTCATAATTTAAGATATTGACTTGAAATAAGTTTCTAATTACAATGTGGCTTGTCGATCACCTAAAGTGTAAAATAAAAAGTAAAATATTAGTCTGTTTCCTATATCGCAACTCTATGTACCTCCAACTAGTCAGATCGAAAGAGTAGTGTGTTATTAGAGCCCTAGCAGGCCGAGGGCCGAGCCCGGCCCATCAGGCCTCCATCTGACACAGACACTCGATTTTCTTTAAACGTCCCAAATGTGACGACAGTTTTCGTGAATATTTATTGCGGTTCCATGGTAACCTGATATGCGGTTTGATGGAAGCCTTTCCATGAATTTCACATGCATGAATTTGATAGTATAGCTTTGAATTTTATTGACAATTTCGTACACCATGTAGTCGAGTTCAAAATGTGTATGCACGTTTGACAATAAATGACTCTTATTAGAAGGAAATAAAGACTATCGCCTGTCAAACAAGCATACATATTTTTGAACGCGACTGTACAAAATATCAACTTTGAAAGGACGGCTGACTAACAACAATTTGTCAAGATACTGGTCCTGGTTGATGACTGATTCAACCATTGGTGGTAATGTAATCATTATTTACGCCTCTGGCTTCCCCACGAGATGATGGATTATGAATCTGTTTGTATGGATTTTAAAGTTGTGAAGTTTAAGGTCAATTTTTGTATTGCTGTATCATAAGAGTGCCTCGTCACATTTTATCTTGGCTTCTACGGAAGATCAGTGTTGTGAAGACATAACATTGTCACAACAATATACTGAGTAGTAGCCATTTTTGTGACACATTTTTATTGTATTATGTGTACTAGATAATAAGGTAAGATGTCACATAATAAATGCTTTTTCTTTCTTTCTATATAACTAATATAGATAAAAATATGGTTTATGGCTCGTGTCTCTCTTCAACGGTGGAAGAACTAAGCTCGAATGATCTATATAAGCTGATATTCGAGTCTATATAGGTTGCTAATACCTACCATAGCACAGGTAGGAGAAGGTTGAGAAATCTTAAAAACTAAAGATGCGATATTATCTTTCCTACGGAACGGCAGGGAAAATGATATAACAGGAATATTACTGATAAAGGTATCGGTGTCCGTTTAATGTTAATGAAGAAAGATAGAATAAAAATAATTAATGACAAAATAATGATGAAAACAAAATTATAGTGATTATTTTTTTATTGAAGTTGTAGAAGCAACAATAGAAATTTAAAATGTAGTTACCTTATACATTAAAATGTCGTACTCTGTAACGTAATGTTGACAAATCAATATTGATTGAATGCATAGTCAAATGTTTCAAAAAAAGTGTTCGAAAGACAGAAATCCAATTGATATCCATTGAGGTTAGAAAGTAGAGCAGCTAGCTGAAAACTAGTTTTGTTTTGCATATTAGAGAAGACATTTTTCCTCTGAAAGTAAGAGACACTAACACTAATACAGTTACATTCACTAACAAACATAATTGTCTAGGAAAAGTAGAAGCTGGAGCTATAAATCTAATAAGCCCAATACAATGTCTAAAGACGGTCGCCTTACAAAGGTCCGTCAAATTAGTCGTATTACTGGCCGTATCGGTATTGGGCCTATTTTAATAATACCCGGTGGAGGAACGCAGGACGAGGTAAATTGGCATACCTAAGGCGACCCTTTGCTGGACGCGGCCAGCGGGCTCTTTACGTGTAGTGGTGTTAAGTATAGGTGAAAGCGGTTTTAATGTTTCAAG
The DNA here is from genome assembly GCA_910589355.1 of Parapoynx stratiotata. NCBI lineage: Eukaryota > Metazoa > Arthropoda > Insecta > Lepidoptera > Crambidae > Parapoynx > Parapoynx stratiotata. The sequence continues at coordinate 18,305,486 of OU342462.1, read as the reverse complement.
AAGGAAAAATGCCGAATTATTTCTATTCATCTCCCTTCAAAAGTGCCAAGCAAAATTTATAACTTTTGTGTATTATACTAACTTTGTTATTACTTGAGTTTCGTAAAATTATATTTCGGACTATTCCTATTTGATATATTTAGTTTATGATCAATCTTCCATCGTATTCAGGCCTAAAACTCGCAAAAAAATACATTTATATAATTAGTTAAAGCTCAATTTTAAAATTTACGAGCCAAGTATCGGCATTTATATAAGTCCAAACAATTTCTAAAAAGCTCGGTTAATTGACATATAATTCCAACTATTTATTCCCATTATGTAATAATGTAATTACAAAAATCAAATCCAAAAATATATCCGCACATTGGCTGACTTTTCTTTTCTAAAAACAACCTACTGACAATCTAAAATCCCTTCACTTGGTCCACCACCACCAATACATACATTTAGTGTTATTTGTACTCCTCGTCAATAATACCTTACGGATTATGGCCGATGGTCAGCTCAAGCAAATACGGATTACCGGCTGTCCCGGACGGAGCTGGTCCGGTCTAAACGGGTATAGATTGTGATTGACATGTTTGGGACTAAGAAGTCTTAAGTGACATGTCTAGGTAATGAGAGGGTATTTTTGGGATTTTTCCATTCCTTCCTAAGCCTTTGTACTCTCTGAGACATGTTTTATTTTACAAAATAAAAAACAAACGAAAGAATTGAAGTGTCTGGAGAGAGCAGGATAATCAGACGAGCGATGTGATCTGTACTGGGTGCCGAAAGATACAATCCATATCGCACTCAGAAATGAACTTATCGCAAGGTTAGCATTGGGCTTCCCCACCACAGCCCTTAGGTGGTTGAAAGATCTCTAATTGAGCTTGTATCTTTCAGTTAATATCTCCTTCATCTTTATGTTGATCATTTCAACCATCATAATCTTAGTGATCATTAAGATCACCATTTCTAAAAATAATCAGACGAAATGTTACTCCATTCTCACTACGCTTATCATCAAATAAATCTACTACCTTCTAAAACATATTAGCAGCAAATATATAACAATTCCCAATCACCCACTGTCATTCGTCATTTTACGAGCACTATTAATAACTAGAACCCTAATAAACAGATCAGTACCTATAGCCACATGTACAAAGCCATCAACAGGATTCAAAGTAACTTTATCAGCACCGAATACAGTTAAAAGCTTACCCTGGTTCCCGACTGCCGGCTCCCGCTCGTTTGCGGCTCATTTGTCGCTGTGGTCGCCATCGCTCGGTCTAAGTGACCCATTTGTTAGTTTTAAAGTGTTGTCACTTGCGGTTAACCGCTTGCAATTCAATTCTTTTGCAAGGTGTACAACTTGTTCGGATTTTTTTAGAGTTCTATTTATGTGTGATAGAAAGAAAACAGTTTTGGAAACGCTTAAAAAAATTTTGATTGGTTGGTTACAAGGCTGCAAGGCGTACACATTTATATTTACAATGGTTTATTTAATATATATTTCCATTTTATTACCGTACAAGTAGCTGTTAAGCGTTAGTTTTTAATATAACATTATTATTATCTTAAATTTTCTCTCGTCCCTTGTTCTATTGTAAGATAATATGTGTCCTTCATAAATGTTCCTCTGTAATTTATCAGTTCAGAATTCAAGATGCTAATGCTGAATCCACTCATATCAAATTTCATAATTTATATAGATAACATATTCAATCAATATAAGCCTTTTGGTCAACGGCAGGCCATGAATAATGTTTTTGAGCAAAACTTGCCCCACAAACCAAATCCTTGGCCAACTTTAAACAAGCCCCAAACATTCATAAACTGGCCGAAACTCCCCATAAATCATCGGTTGTCCCCAAAACGGGGAATTCCGGGAGTGTATGAGCGCCCCGGCCATATGTCATCTCGGTCAAGACGGTATTTGTCTCGCAAAAATTCGGCGGACATCTTAAGAATGTCATTCCCTCTTGTCCGCGTAGGAATGTGTTAGGGTTGAGTCGACTCGAGTTGTTTGTGAAGTAATCGATTGTACCACGCTAATGTATGAAGTTTATTGACTTTCGAAGAATTTTAGGTGAACTCGGATGTTTAATGATGTAATTGGTTGATGCATCATTAATCTTTGTTTTGTTTTAGTTTTGTAATGTTAACGTTGATTGCATCGAAATGTTCTTGAAATTCCATCGTTACATAAAAATATACAAAAACATACCTACACATTTGTCAGATAATTATATTTTTCGATCAATTATTAACAGAACTTTAGGGAATCTTTTATTAAATTACATTTGTCATTTAGATTTCTTCTTTACGATTTGGTCTATGGCTTGAAAGGTAGAGATTATTGATGAAGAAGTATACCAGAATGTCATCTCGCACATTCGTTTGTGAAATATTCCAAAATTTGAGGAGTGCCTTATACGCCAATTTTCATACCACTATATTTTGTACAAATGTTTTAGTAATAACATAATTGTGTTTTACGATTAGAGGCTTTCATAATACCAAATCTTAGACTCCACAGCTCATTATAATATAATAATTTGGAAAAGGGTCCAAAATTAGAATGGTCAGCATTTCTACACTGAACGTTTATGCCCCAAGTATCGAAGTATTCATATTTACAATACAATCACGAAGTTCTGAAAACATTTGACTTCTCCCCTGTTTGCGAAGCGCAGACGCAATCAGGCCTGCAGCCTGTTTGCGCCAAGACACTGATTTGTGTACCGCTGCCTGTTTATCTTTCGCATAAACCGCGACTTTTAACTGAATAACGCAAATGTAAATCCGTATTGTTTTTTGAGCAAAATTGGGCGTTTGATTTTGGCTTCCAGGAAATTAATGGCGGTATTAAATTTACGTGCAAGTTATAAATTTCGTGTACGGTTTCGTGATTAGGATAATATCCAAATTGCAAGTAAAGCTGTTGGCAAAATATCACCACTTTTATTGTAAACTGCTAAGTGGGTGTAATTGACCGTTTGTTTTTTTATCATGTTTGCTTCGCTCGCTTTCTTTAGACAACAATTTTATAAAGTGATGATAAATAATTTGTTAATCTAGATACCGTTACAATAACTACCTTGCTACCACTAAACGATCCGTAGCTTCCTCAAACTTATCACGCTCATAGTTTTGAACATGAATTACAAACGTATGAAATACATGACAAATAACCAAATCAGACAAATAAGTGTTATACACTGTATTGCAAAGCTATACGACTTAAAGTCTAAAAACTAGCTGTGCGTGCAGGTCTCAGTACAAAAACCGCTGCTAATACGTCTCTAATTCAGCTCATTTGTGATCATTTACGCGCTCGCGCCGAGTCCCGCCTAATGATATTTTTACGCGTCTGCGGTTTTCCAATGTTGATATTTTGGACTTTGGCATTTTTTTACACCATTTTGCGGTTAGGGGTTGGTGTAAACGGAGTTAATGAGCTGTTTTATGGTTAGTTGTTGACTAAACATCTATGACATGGATCTTTTTAGTGTGTTTTTGATGAATACTAACCACACCTACCAGTCAGGCACAAAGGGATATTTAGGTGGTGGTCAATGCAGCGTGGAATGCATACATCTAGTATGCATACAGTATACCTACTGTAATATAAGGAGCTCGGTAACGAAATAGTTTAAATGGAAATTTCGTTATCGTTAAACATACTAAGTGTGACCAAAATGGGGACTTTGTTTATTCCATAACAAGAAGAAACAGGTAAGGGTTCAAAGCCGACCCCTGGTGCAAACCTACAGCCACATTGAACTTGTCGGTTACTCCGGCTTCGGACCTAACTTGCGTGCTCGCTCTATCATACATCTTTCTTACAAGCTCTACATACTTCCAAGGTACTCCTTTCACTTTCATAACCCACCATAGACCCTCGCGGGTACCCTATCGTTTGCCTTTTCGAGGTCAACGAATACCATGTGCAAGTTTCGATTCGCACGTCGATATTATTCACATACCTGCCGAAGTGCGAATATGGCGTCCGTTGTGCCTCGTCCAGGCATAAACCATAAATAAATAAATAAATAAACCCAAATTGGTTCTGACCTCAGAGTAAACAGAACTGGAGTAGCCTTTGTCTAACATTCCCCTCTGCCAAATGCACAAGCATCGGATGCTTGCACGTTTAATAAAACTAGTTGAGCCGCCATTTTGACAGCCATAACATTGTAAACGGTGCGGCGAACAGAGCTCCCGCAAAAATGCCTGCCTGTGCTGTTTTTTGTTGTAAAAATAAATAGAAAACATCGAGTTTGCTAAAAGATGGTGTCACCTTTTATTTGTAATTATATTTTTTAAGATTTCATGATTATTTACTTCATTATTTCATGTTTTAGAATTCTACGATTTCAAATTTCGAACGCTAGTCTCGTGGGGAGTGCGGCTGTGACGTTGTCAAAACGCACACCCCACGTGACTATTTTAAGCGTGTGTGTGCGTGAAAATTAAATTTGTTTGTCGAATTATGCATGTGTGCATTTGTAAAAACGGCTGGCTTTGAGTGTAGTGGTAACCTCACCCCCCGCAAGAAATGGCAGAAAAAAATGTTTGAGAAATTGACTAATGGCTACTCCAGTTCTGTTTACTCTGAGGTTCTGACTCACCTCATTCTCCTCTCTCAGTCGTCTCTCAATCACTCTCTTCCTATGTGTTATGTTATTATGCTACACAAATCACTGACTAACTAAGCATTGTACTAAAGACGCTTAAAATGTCACTTTTTCTCGTATTCATGAGTACGGCATTTCTAACCGCAATTTTAAATGTAGGAAAACTTTATATACTTACCCAAGGCTTAGCAGATGTATACCACTCGCAACCCGTGGCCTGGGCATCCCCCATTCGACACACTTATGTAAACAATGTTCAACAACTTTAATCTATACATATAATAAAACTGTAGAGGTCGAATGTCTGTACACAGAAAAAAAATGCTTCAAATCAAGTCAGGGAGATGTAAAAAGAAGGAAAGTACAAAAAAAATTTTTTTCTTTGTCTGTTCGTCTGTTTGTACGGGTTAATCTCCGTAATGGATTGACCGATTTCCAGAAATTTTGCATGGTGATACCTAATATCCCTGGTCATTGTCTTAGATACTTTTTATTCCGGAAAATTAAAGGTTTCCCGTGAGATAGTTAAAAAACTATAGTAACCGCGGACGAAGTCGCGGGCAACAGCTAGTCTTTGATAAAAGTGCTGCCAAATCACACTCTCAATAATATTGTAGGCAAGTGATCCAGAACGCAGCACGAGATAGACTTTGTGCGGCCCACCGAGTGTCGCCGATTGTAATTAAGCTTCTGACAATTTCCATTTTTCTAAAAATATTGTGATATTTGTATAAATATTCTGAGAACGTTCTCCCTGGTCAACATCTTAGATTTTGAACTTTTTGTTGAGGAAAATTGAAGGGTTCCCTGGGGATTGTTAAAAAACCATAGTAACAGCCGACGAAGTCTGGCAACAGCTTGTTTTGAATGAAACAAAAACATAGCGATTGAAAAAAAACTTCAGATGCTGACAACTATTTATAGTTTCGGTACAAGTTAGCCAATATTATCCAAAGCGTTCTGTACACAAACCTATTGAATCAAAGGTCCCAAAGGTTGCAAAGGTCAATAAATATCTGTCGTGGCGAGGCCTCGCGAGGCTTTCAATAAGAGGCGCAAAAAGCGCAATCAGCGCCGCCCCAGAGGTTTGACCAGGGCGGTGTCCGCCCTACACTATCTATATTACACAAAAATCACAAGGGGAACTATTACATATTAGAGAGGTTAGTGTGTTAGAGAGGTGATGATGATAAGAAAAATGAATTTGAATTTAGACTCAAGATATGAATTAGTGTTCTTTGATGACAACGCAAATCGCGGATTCGAACCTACCGCCTAATCCACTAAAAATGAAAAAAATGAAAATGAAAAATAGTTTATTCAACATTAATAATCACTGAGTTATTATTAGGTCCTTACCTATGAAATTGGTGTTTTGTATGGAGATTTTGGGGAATTCTGCATTTTCCATACAAATTTTTTTCAGTTTTCTTCACAACGACAAATCCAAAGATAATAATATTTGGCATCTATCATTAGACAAGCTTTAGTAATATGTGTAATATCACACTTCATAAAATTTTTTTATCGTTTTTAAGTGAATGCAAATAAAATAATGTATTCGGGAGGCACTTAATAAGTGTTGTCTCCGTGTCAAATTTTAACACAATTAAACTTACAACAGATTATCAAAACAAATCAAAAGAGCTCAAAAATATAGTCAATTTTTAGACGAGGTAATTATTTTTAGGAATACTCTGAATCTTAATAGTTACAGACAAAATACTCAGAGAGAAAAAAACACCAATTTCATAGGTAAGGACCCAATATTTAATACTGAGTTTTATTCAAATGTTCATATATATTTTACATTACATCCGGCACTTGCAAGGCAACAGGATCACCACCTGTTACACGGGACTAACATATCAAGCGAATTGCGGGTGTTTTACACCTCTGCTTACACCTTCGCGGACTCGACTTCATCGTATTCATTGTAAAATTTGCTACTACAGTCGAGTTCAAAAATATGCATGTACATTTAAGAGGTGATAGGCTTTATTCCCTTTCCAATAAGAATTATTTACTATCAAACGTGCATAGATATTTTTGAACTCGACTATACATGCAAAAATCTAAACACTGAGAAACTCGACAAGTAAAGTGTTAATAATCAATGCAATATCCAACTATTGCGAATGCTGCTTTGCTATGAATATCGAAAGAAATGATTAGGTCGCAAACTCACACCAAGCGAAGGCGTATGTGTAATAATATCATATATTGCTTCTGGAACCTAACCTTTACATAATGTTAAAAGAAACGTGTCATTAATGGGAATTTTTATATTATAAAAAAAACAAAATCAAATCTGTCATTTTCGAACAGACTTAAAGGTAACCAAAAAACGCAGGCTATAAATAAATAAATAATAAATAAATATCCTCAGACATTCTCACCTATCAACCATTTTAAGCAAATATATGCTGCTTGTGTTACGGAAACGAGATGACAGACAAATATTTTTAATATACATAATATATGTAATACATCTATAATGAACATCCAATACTGGAGTACAAATGTCTGAAAATTGATCACCCAAACACTTGCCTCCACTGGAGATCGAACCGAGGACCTCTCGAGATAGCAACGCCTTGAGACGGGTGTACAGACCACTCGACCACTATGCTTATTCATCACACAAATTCACACCTCAATAAAAATATGAAAAGGAATGTCTTTTAGTTTACATACATTAACACGAACTAAATATGTTAGGGGCTGAGGAGATAGATGGCAGCGGTCAAAAAAACAGCATGTCTCTTAATAGCCGGCCGCCCACCACCGGACTGTCTCCGCCTCGCCGCTATTGTGCCGCCCGCCCATGCCGGACACGGCCACGAAGCTGGCGTTTAGAAAGGAAGAGATAATTGACGCATGTCTAGAGACATTTTATTTATTTTAAATATTTGACAGTCCCTTAGCTTATGAGTCTTGTTATCAGGATATCACTCGGGTCGAGAGACGTCTAACTGCGTCCTATTATACTTAGCACTTCTAAAAAAATATTTAATAACCAAAAAAAAGCCAAAAATCATTCTAAATGATATAGATGGACCAGCTTTTTCTTGGTCTATCGTCACATAAGAATAACAAAATAAAAATAATAATAATACTAAATAAAAAACTAAAAAACACGCATTTAATACGCACTAAAAATTACAAAAAGAAAGCGTGGAGCGTTTATGTAATCTTACTTTTTTGGACAAAACGCTCCACGCTTTCTTTTTGTAATTTTTAGTGCGTGCTAAAGCGTGTTTTTTAGTTTTTTAAACTATTATTTTTATTTTATACTTTTTAGTCTTCTTATTATTCAAACTTAATTAACAACTTGTAACAGCCGCTATGTTGGATTTATGTCACGTGATAATTTTTTTCGTATCCCATTCAGCAAACCCTTTCATTTAATACTCATATCATGGGGGTGCACTTCAAATAGCCAATCCGCAATCTTGGATGTCATGTTGGATTTAAGTCATGTGACTATTTTTTTCGTATTCCTGACAGCAAACTCTTTTATTTGATATCAGCCAGTCCGCCATCTTGGGGAGGCCGCCATATTGGATTTGTAATGACGTTTCTAAGCTAGTCATGTATTGTCATCAGAACTCAGAGCGTGTGTAAAATTTCATCCTAATCGAAGACCGGGAAGTGGGTCAAATTAAGATTCCAAATTTTGACACAGACAACATACAAACTGTGTGAGTTAAATAAAAGCGTGTAAAAAGCAAAAATAAGCAAAATTATTTATATGAATATATCAAAAAGGGTGATTATTGTACAACGCTTCTTGTGGGTTATTTCAGAAGATCAGAAGAGTCTTATCGTCAGTTCTAAGGCCCTCACCTGGCGGGCAGTCCACCGGACCTTTTATTCCGTTCTTATCTGATTTATTCGAGATTTAGCCGTCCGAGTGCAGGAAACAATTACGTTTGGCCACCGCGGTCCATTCGAACTCCTCGCTACATTATTACGTACTAAACTTGGTTTTCACTTGCCATCGCTTTAGGATTTGTAGGAATTTGTCACTTACTGCTAAGGTATAGAGTTTTTAATAATTTTTCTACAATAATGTAGTTCATAAGTGCTTATCGAGTCGAAAAGTCTTACAAATTGTGACTTCAATTTAGTCAATTTTGGGAATCTACTATTTTTGAACTTCCAATTTGAGCTACTGTGAGGCACCTTAGGCTTACATAGTAAATTGCCAAAGTTGCTCGTACCAAAATATTGTTCTAAAGTTTATTCATGATCTTTCCATCTCATTCATAAAATCACGACTAGGAGTACAAAACATTCCTAATAGTCATGTATTGAATATCTGTCAAAAAACGGCGTATTTTATCGCCCGACTCAAAAAGGTGGGTTATTATTTTGACGTGACTGTCTGTAGTATAACCGTAGCTTCTAAGGGAATGGACCGATGATTTTTAGATAAGAAATGAAAAAATATGAACCGAGATCAAAACTCCACCGAGCTAAAGCGAGAGAGCAAGTAAGCACAGATTATCTATTTCTTGTACCACAAACTCTTCAGTTAGCAATTTTTAACCGCCTCTCTGGTCTAGTGGTTCACACCACCGGGAGTTGATCGGGAGGTCCGGGTTCCATTCCCCATGGGGGCAGAAGTTTTTCTGCTCGGTTTGGGCTTCTAAGCCCGCCTGGCTAGCTACCACCATCTTACCTAAATTTGTCGCCATAATAACAATGATTTAAGCATTGTTGTGTTCCGGTAATCAGAGGTAAGATAGCCAGTTCCTCAGTTGTTGAGGATTACAGGTGAAGCTCGCATCCACCTTCGGCCTTATCGTCACTTACCATCAGGTGACATGAAGGTCAAGAGCTTACCCGTCGTATGTAAAAAAAAAATTGGATAAGTTTGTTCCTACTAGATATACCAAGCAGTTCCACCGTACAAGTACGTCATATTTTCCAGTAGTTACGACGATATAAACCCTCCGGGGTGCGGTGACATAGTTCTTTAATATATTTTTTTACAATGACGGCTGCCTCTCAACATTACACAATGAAGTAAATATCCAGACATAGATTTCAAGTTGCTACCTCATCTGATTCGATCGTGCCGATTGTGTCCACGATTGGTCCGCACGAGATGACCTTTGCCGGGCGCGCAGCTGACTAACAATTGTCCTGTACCGGTCGTGTTACACTTGTCATTTGATAATAATTATTACAATAACCTCTGGTTAGAACGGAGCGGCCTCCGGTTCCTTGTCTACAAACAAGTAGAAAATATAATTGAAATAACCTGGATTTTTTTATGATTAAACGTTTACTTTGCATATAAAAATTTAAATATAGATGTGTTGTTTTAATTTAATGATAATAATATTTTCGATTACCTATGATTAATATTGTAATGCAGATAGGTGTAGTCAATTTGGTATTATTATTTATGTAGATTTGAAGTCATGTACAATATTTTTTATTATTTTTTTACCAATTACGTCTGCATACAGCTTCGAGTATATAGGCAAAATAATTTTTTATATGTTATGTTATCAATTTATCTAAAACTATCAACTCATGAAAATTAAGAGACTACGCCAGGACCACTGAATACCATCCACCAATACCAACTACATAGTCTAACCACCCAAAAATAAACCCATTCAATCTATATCGACTCATGACAATGGTCCATCACTACGCCCGAGATCTGTGCCGCGATAGGCGGCTTATAACGAGCCTCATACGAGTAATAAGTCGTGCCGTTTTTGCGCACCGGTAGCTGAATGGCCGGACACAAAAACGCGGAGATTGACAGACTCTCCGTTCTTTACGTCCACTCTTGATACCTGTGTTACTAGATACGCTTTTTATTATTACTGCAAAAAGTTGCAGGAAAAAGTTCGTTGTTGAAACACATAATACTTGCTTAATAATACTTATTTAAGTTGAGATGATTTCTAATATCCAATTTTAATTTTGATGAATTCTTTCAATACATTAAAAGTACAGCTAATGAGTCATCAGGTTGGTGACGGGATCAGCGACCATCCATAACCATTGAGTAACCATCTCTTACTTTTTTTGTTGCCCGGCAAGTACAAATCATTCAAAATATACCCTTAACAAATAATATTATAGATTATTAGATAGGTCAACACAAGAGATTTGTTGGAATTTGGAAAGTAGGGTCCCATCATTTGCAAAAGGGTAAGATTTCTCTAAGTTTCCTATCAAAATGAATCCCTTGTTCCTCTAGAACATCAATCATTGGAACCTTTATCGTCACTTAGCTATGACTAATTTAGTTCTAGCTTATTTCGGTAGGCGTAAAGTCTTGTATTCATTTGACTCCACAGCTATTAATATCAGCTGCCACACTTGTGAATTTATCGGTTCCTCGATGCACTATTTCATGTAGCATAATGACGCAGTCGCTATGGAGCTTCGCGCATATTAAAATATTACCGATAATAATATCGATATCGATCCTCGCCCATCTCTCGCGCGCGATCCAATCATCGATAGCGCCGCAACAATTTATTAATTGCTCCTTACTTATAATAATAGTTTTGTTTTTGCTGTGTAAATACAGCACTAATCGTTACTCGCTACCAAGCTTAGATTATCTTACATAACAGTTATAATGAGCAATCGATGTTTAAAAATAAAATGGAGATTCGTGACTGTTTTTTTGAGCGGCAGCATTTGATTCATATCGTGTTAGAAGGTAACCTTTTTGTAGACAGTAAGGATGAGAAAAGCTGCTTTTTTGTTATGGAGTTGGTAGAGAATAAAGAATAAAAGCAAGTGAACGTTTCTTTAAACAAAATTCGCATTTAATCATTGTGGTATTTTGCAAGTTTGAGACAACGAAAATTTGGGCTAACTAGTTCACATAACTAAATAATCATTTACTCAAATGAACTGATTGTTGTAAATCAATACGTGTTTACTTACTCTCACTGTGCCATCTCAACATTCAAGTTTTATGTCAGACTCATTGACTGGACAAGCGATCGAGCTTTGGAATTCCCTACCCCATTGTATTAGAACTGCTACTTCTAAGGTTAGTTTCAAATCAAAAGTTCATGAATACTTCTCTAACATGTATAATGCTAGTTTGTCTGTTTCTACATAATGAATCATCATCTTATTATGTATGTATGTATACTTATATATTATTATTTATTTGAGTAGTTGTGTATGATGTATTTGTAAATTTTATCAAGCCGTCCCCAGATCTCTGCTTTGCCCGATGGTTGACTGATAGAGAGCGATATAATGGACATTAAAGCTTAAATATAATAAATGAATTTAGTTACATTATAAATATGAGTCTGAAGCCTTTCCTCAATTTGCATCTATGACGTCATACCTCAACATAAGCTTAATTACCAAACTCCGAAGTGTTAAACGAACTCGCATATTGTCGCATGAGGCGTAGGCCGCGGCTGCGTGACTCAGACACAATGCCCATTGTGACGGACCGACGAGCGCCATTGTTTTAACCGCTTTCTAATAACCTTTACTACCCGCGGTTGTGAAAAACCACTGTCAAAAGGCATGTCGCGCTCCTGCGTGCGTGGGCGGCCGCGGATGCGCGAAGGAATGGATGTGATAGTTGACAGCTGTCAAATTTGCCGCGAGAAATGAAATAGTCTTCTCTTTATGATTCAACTCGCTTGAATAGTTTTTTTTTGGTGCAACACGTATGGCCAGCATGAATAGTAGTGGTTAGTGCGCTTTGGCTTTCGTAATCGAAAACAAAGCTACCTTCGCCATGGTAAGGCCTTGGAAGTGTGACCAACACTTAGTGATCTCGAACTCCTCCGTGCTTCGGAAGGCACGTTGAGCCATTGGTCCCGGTCGCTATTGCAACCGTTTCTACCTATCAATTTGGGGCCCAATGCGGGTGGTGTAACGGCCCATATTCCTTATGTGTTTTTCCATGAAGAATCTTTGCCCATCAGTGGGACATGGCCAAAAATCAGAGTGCCAAATTTATTTTTAATATCACAGGAAGCTCTAGGCCTTCATGTCATCTAATGGTAAGTGACGATAAAGCCGAAGGTGGTAGCGAGCTTCACCTATAATCCTCAACAACTGAGGAGCTGGCTATCTTACCTCTAATTTCCGGAACCCGATTTATTATGGCGACAAATTTAGGTAAGACGGTGGTAGCTAAGCCAGGTGGGCTTAGTAGCCCTACCACCAACAAAACCCAGCAGAAAAACCCTTACCCCCATGGGGTATCGAATCCCGGACCTCCCGTTCTACACCCGGTGGTGTCAACCACTAGACCAGAGAGGCGGTTTACTCAACTGTACTATGTAAATGTACATCAGCTATTAGCTGATTTATATTCCCCTTCTTCCTTTTCCTCAACTTACATCAGTTAGCTGATAGACATAGGACATTTATGTTGGTTAATGATAATGGTGGTAACCAAGCTAAACTTATCTGCACGTGCTACACCTGACCAGCTAACAAACAAGGCTAATACTCTCCACCAACCCACACTTCTGGCCGAAACCTCTTATATCGGAAGGAGGAGTCAGCATTGGACTAATAACGACGACGACCTCCGTGGTCCAGTGGTCTTTACGCCGGTCTTAAGGCGTCGCCATCTCGAGAGGTCCGGGGGTCCCAGGTGGGGACATATGTTTTTGTGATGAATAGAGGCATTTGTTCGCCAGTCTTGAGATGTGTAAAGTATTGTATATTTCCTGAATATTTATATGTATAAGTCTATTTAATATGTTTATCCGTCATCTCGTATCCGTAACACAAGCAGCATTAGTTGTTTAAAATTGAGCTAGTTAACAGGTGTGAATGTTTAAGGATATTTATTTATTAATAACTTTATTTTTAAATCTTCATCACCCTACATACACCTTATGGCTGGAGACAGGCCGTTCAAGTGACGAGTATAAGCAGTTACACTCGAGATCACAAAGTTTGGCAATGGAGAAAATAGCTTTGTTTTCAATATCAAGAGCCAAAGCGTACGAAACACTACGCAAAAGAGCTCCTCAGCACAGAAAAAACAAACCTACACAACCTTATCCATAACCCGCTTCTTACATCGCGGATTATATGTTGTAGTGACAATGACAATATTGTGTACTTACTGGTACCTACACGTTTCTAAGGAGCACTCTGCCACTGTCTCTAGCTGTCTCTAATACACGTGTATGTGCTATATAACTAAGGTATAGTTATGGAGTCGACCGGCAGAGATTTCAAACAAACGTCATCGCCTTTTTCTCCGAAGGTGTAGGCGGTGTTCGCACCCACTTTTGGCCAAGTTTAAGGGTCATCTCCCGGTGCGTGCATAGGCACAGTGTGGGGTAAGCGATATTCATAATAGAAGAGGCAGAGAGAGAGAGAGAGTGGTAGAGATTTGTCAGGAATATTTTTCAAAGTAAGAAAGTTAAAGTATAAGTTTGCAATTTTATTTTTTATGATATGAAATGTTGACTCAACATTCATATATGCTTCATAAAATAACGCACGAAAATAACTAAGCCCCTTATTCATAAATGCTTTTATGAATAAGGGGCTTAATGATTTTCGATTTAAGTTTTTAGCAACAATTATACTGTTTAAAAATTGCTTTAAACTGAAATAGCCTTTATGAATCCTTAATCATAAACGCTATTTCAGTTTAAAGCAATTTTTCAGTCAACTGACACCCTTGTGTCAGTTGACTGGAAGTGCCTATTTTGCACATTTACTTCGGCTTGTTACCTTCGATGCGATGGATTGAATGCGTGAAGAATGATATGAGAATAAGAGAAGTGGATGATGAGCTGACGAGTGACAGAAGAGAATGGAAGAGGAAGACATGTTGTGCCGACCACACCTAGAGTGGGAAACGAGCAAGAAGAAGAAGACTTGGGCTTGCTACCTTGCATTTTTATGGGATAGCAACAAACGGGTTCAATAGCTTTTCGTGCCATCCGAAGCATAGTGTAACTGGATATCAATTTCTTGGTCACCCAAGAAAATATACAACCAGGGCAAGTCACTAGGTGTTTACATTGAAACTGCGTCACACAGCTAGGACATAAAATATAGTGTCCAATTTATCAAATATGCAGATGTTTTCGTCATTAGTGGAATCCTGCACCGTACACGGAACTCGGCCTCGAAGGCCGTCACGATCGATGTCAGACATTATTAGAATCTTCCTGTTTGAGGTCTCGACACTGTCCTTTTGTTTACTATTGAGATAACCAACGAGCTTACTCATGTTTTATCGTCCGATTAAAGAGTTATGTATTATTATATTTATGTGCATAACTAATATAACCACCATCATCAACATATGCCAGGCACCTGTTGTACGCCACCGCCATTCATCGTCATAATAATTATTTTGACGTCAAATTACGACAGGAAAAAAAAATCATGAATTCATCGAATACAATAAATATTTATATATTTATTCTTTTACGACGTACAAAGACGGAGTTGATACCTCGAAGCATTCTCTACGAGTCAACCGAAAGCGGAGTGAGGAGAGCTAAAACGACGGTTCAATAAAATAAAAAAAAAAAACAACAAAAATAGGATACTAAGAAATATACACTAATAATTACACTAAAAGATAAAAATCACCATAATATTTACGAATATAGAATATAATATACATTTATTATTTATTTATTATTCATATTCTTTTTTCACTTAAAGAAAGCAAAAAATTTGCATAGTGTATCCAGCATAATATCCAGTATCTAAGTAATATACAGTAAAATTTTTATTAATCATGCTATATTTCATTTCAATTAAACATAAAAATAGAAAATCCTGTGACGATCGTAGACAGGCGCTCACGTCACTGATTACGTATGTACATAGATTAATGGCAATCACAAAACAAAATCCATTAACGGGTGTCGGCGCGATTGGCAGCGATATAGGGCCGCCCCGCGCTGGGCACGGGATGCTGGGACACCTGGGACATACATATCTATGACGACCTCCGTGGTCGAGTGGTCTGTACGCCGGTCTCAAAGCGCCGCCATCTCGAGAGGTCCTGGGTTCGATCCCCCGTGGAGGCAAATGTTTGGGTGATGAATTTTGAGACATTTGTTCACCAGTCTTGGATGTTCATTATATTATTATATATATAATATTCTGAATAATCATGTGTAATTATCTATTAAATATATTTGTCCGTCATCTAGTATCCGTAACACAAGCAGCATTAAGTTGCTTAAAATGGGACTAGTTGATAGGTGTGAATGTCTGAGGATATTTATTATTTATTATTATTTATTTATTTATTATCACGCCACTTTTCCCGGAGAGGTTGGCAGAGATGTTATCGTAAAAGGTGACTAAGGGCGTATTGGGTAACCAGCCAGTACCCAATACGCCCTTTGTCACCTTTTACGACATGCTAGGCAAGAATAGCACTTGTTACTACTCTTTCACGAATTTTCATCTGACCAAACCTATATATATATATATAATATTATACATAAATAATGGAGAACAAATGTCTGAAAATTCATTACCCAATCACTTGCCTCCACTGGGGATCGAACCCAGGACCTCTCGAGAAGGCGACGCCTTAAGACCGGCGTGACCACTCGACCATTTTTCCAACGCCCCAGTTTTCCCATCCCTACAATCAATTCATAATCCAAATCGTGCGAACAAAAACAATTGTAGATACGAAAACCACGTGAATTACCAATTCTGATGCACCTCAGCCGCTGATGGGTCAGAATACCGCTAATACATAAACATCCCGATAAAAGCTTTTGCTAGTTACCCAAAAGCATATCCTGTCATTATTGTGCTAAAATAGATGTGTCTCTATCGGGCTGATTGGAGTGGCATATTCGCGGTTTTGATTTACTGTTATTTCTGTTTATATTAATTTGAATCACTTTTTGGATTTGGTAATATGGTATTCGAAACCTAGGAGGTTCTAGTTTATTACAAAGTGTATACTTTATTTTCGTACAAACAAAAGACATAATTAAACCTTAAACATTCGGCAATGGAGAACATTGACACGTAAACATTGAGTGGCAAACAACAATAATGTGCGAGAAAATTATAATCAATACCACTACTAACTGTATAACGGTGATGTTCATATGTTTTGTTTTTGAGATGGATTTTCCATTCGATATTTTTGAGTAAACAATACAATTTTTGAAATTTCTAAAATAACAGTAATTCTCATAATTATTTCTCCACGCATGCTTGACACATTGGAGAGTTCTTATAACCCTTACCCAGTAAAACGTTAAATTGCGCCTATTTAAAAGTACACCGCGTCACTGCTAATAGGCCTCTATATCTTTATTAAGCAGCGGAGGGTTGAGCTGAATTGTGCGCAATAAACGAAATGGAATAGTTAACCCTGCAGCGGTCTTCACACTCACTTTAATTTAGTTAACTGTTTCGCTGCGCCCAGGGCGATGCAACCCGCCAGGGAAAGGGTTGTGTAGTGATGGACGCTATACATATCGATGTTAACAATAATTAAACGTTTACTTAACTTAACGGCCGCCCTGTAAATTACCACCGATTTAAAAGTAATTGTAAATTGACGGTTTGAATAAAGCCTGACAAAACTATACCCAACCTCTGAAGGTATAGTAATACAATCAAGTATCATTGAGATTTTTATTTAAAACACATTTCGTATCGCTACATTATACAGATATGCAAGTTTGCTTGTAAGAGCTATCTTAAATCAGGCAAAAACTGACTAGCATCTTCAAGCTAGTGTCAGTTTTTGCCTGGGTAGATTCTATTAATAGCACATTCGTGTTTGAGTTGAAATTTGCGTTCTTGACCAAAAACTGTATATATGAAATTATGTGGCCACAGAAACGTGTGGCTGTATTTTCATTTTTATGGATATAACTATTACTTTGACTTCATTATTCTGAACCAATATATAGGTTTAAGCATTTCTGTCATCTGCATTCCTCCTTGGAGATGCCTACAGGCGAAATTGTTCATTATATTTATCGACAAATCTGCATCCATGACATGTCCCAACCCTAGTGCGCCCAGCGTTTTCATCGCTAGCTAATTTATATCGAGCGCTGCGCCTCGCATTAAGGGCTTATAACCGCGATGAAGTGTTACGTTGATAGACGCCGGGACCCGTTGCGATTTTGTTGCATTACTCCTGAAGTAATAATAAATAATGAAAATCTTTAGGATTACGCTCAGTTCACAAACACATTTACTGAAGTTGGAGGCGTTTTTTCTCAGTAGTCTTTTGTTGGAAGATAAAATACTTATAATACATACTGGCGCCCAACGAGAGACAGATATAACATGTTTTTTGTTACTTGATATTTCTATTGGTTAACGAACTGTAAGAATACCATGGGATAATATCATTAGCCTAGGCATAGGCCTTCCTGGCACATAAGGAGTAAAAGCCACCGTTAAATGGACTTGAAATCATAGCATGTCCAAGGACTAACAATGGCATGAGTTCGTTTTTTGTATGCCTACAAACTAAATTCGAAGTGAACATTAAAATTTGTAATAAGTAATGCAGAGTGCCTAGTTATCAAATCGATCTAGTAAACAACTGTTTGAAAACAACTAAGGTTAAACTCTAGGAAATCTGCCTTTCTTACAAGTATTGTATCATAACTGTTCGTAATAAAATAAGGCGTGGTGATAAGATTCTAAAATATATTTATTAATTACATGGTTTATTTAAAATCAACGTATGTATGCCGCATTTATAGCAAAAGCAAACACGTTTACTTTTGGGTAGTTATTTGAAGACAAAATTTTCGATTTCCGTGGATATAAATTTGTAATTGGATTTACCTCTACTCGTATGTAAAATTTTTGCCTTTTCCCTAACTGGTGCAAATATTGTTTTTGGAATAATTGTAGTCTGGGTACAAAATAAAACATTATGTGTGTTCTTCTGATTTATATAGGATGTCCGTTTGCTATTTTCTGGAACAATACAAAACAAATAACACAGTGTCCTTTTGATAAATCAATATAAATTATAGTTATAATGAAGGAACATGAATTTATTTATTTATTTATTGCATCATAATGTACATACAATAGGTCTTATCAGGTAAATTTTGACAACATTATGAACCCTGTCGGGCACTGCAAAATTGACAAATGAATTGTCCTCTTACAAAAAATGTGGAGTTTAGGATGGATTTGTGGATGTTTAGTCACCATGTTCGAATGTTTACCGTCTTTACTAAACCAACGGGACATTACGCTATTGTTCAGCATTGTCAAGCATGCGCCGCACTCTGCTTTTAGAAATTTATAATTACATTATAAAGCACCTTCTCAAATTCATATTGTCAAGGACAGGCCTCCTTATATTACTTTCATATTTGTCTTTGTACTTTTTTACATCTCTTTACGTCTGTCATTCTTCGGTTTATTTTCTGTTCCTTCAGTTTTTATTGTATCTTTTATTATTTTATTTATTATACGTTTCTCTCCCAAATCCGCCTTTTCCTTGGGCTGTCCACGACAGTCTGCTAATTAATTTTAAATGAAACCGAAACAAGAGCTAATATGCTGTTACTCAATGAGCGGTTACGCGGGCGTCGAACCCGGGACGTAAAAAGTGCAATTCCTACAACACCGGCGCAGGCGCACCTGCCCACTGGCCCCTTGTCACTGACGTCACAAAAACTAGACTGCGAGGCAGTTAGATTTTTTTATAACATCGTAGTATACGATACAGTTTTTAAAAATAAGAGAATAAGGCCTGTTTTGATATTTCTCAGGGAATTTGCATTGCACTGAGGAGAAATTCAACTAGCCTTCTTGGCACACGTCCAGTGATAGATGGACTTCTAGAAATGATTTTTATTAACATTTGCTTAGTGTGGATAGAATGCAACTAGATAAATATAATATATTTCAATAAAAGTGTGACGTTTACAGAGCAACATAGTTACATCATTTTTTGGTTTGTGGAAACATTGGACATAATAATATTATTATTTCTCTCATAATTATCTAAAACATTTTCTCTAATCAATACTATTACAAAACTTGCCAAATAAAAAAAAAGTATTCAAGTCAGAAATATTCGCAGGATTGTTGGCAGTTTAATACATATATACTCAGTTGCACAAAGATTTTTTAAGGACGACATTTGTTAATGAGACATTAAAACTTTAAAGTTCATTAAAGGTAAGGTTGTTACACAAAACAGTTCTAGCTAATGTCTCTTTAGCATTGACAGGGTGTTAATGTCGTTTTGTGCAATGTAAAACTACGCTAAGGCGTTCTTTTGACACTTCAATAAATAAATTTAATGGAGCATTAGAGATAATGCTGACATTAAATTTTAAAGTTCGTTTCTGCAACTGGGTGTAAGTCTATCTGTACAAATGAAGCGTCTGTCTACTCCAAGCAGCTGCTATTTTTACTTTCTTTTCTTTACTGTATTTTTTCTGTTTTTTGGATATACCATGTTTCTGGTATAAAAATATTTTATTGTCTTGTCTGTGAGGTCACTTCATGATCGCCCGAACAGCACCGCACCGCGAGACAACTAATTACCATTGCGTCTGGTTGTTTGGCAACAGAACATTGTCCCATTTCCCGCTAAATTATAACGTTGGCGAAGGCTTGAATTTGTGCGAGTTTACGTTGTTATACTCTGTGCAGACGAGCGGTTTTTATATGCGGTGTGGTAAGTTTCATTCCTTACTGTTTTTAATGAAATCATTCTTGCTATCATACAATTAACAGCTCGCCAGTTTAACTACTATAAAATTTTAATAAAAGTCCATCGTTATTTAAGTTACCCAAGGAGTTTGGTGCTGAGTCGTATTTGTGGTACCTCTGTCTTACTTCTTTCAGGTGCAATCGCTTGTCTGAGTTTGGTATAAAGTAGCAAGCAGGCAGAGGGGCAGAGGGACAGACAGTAAAAGCGAAACTGTGACTATATAGGTATAACTAATGTAACAGCTAAGCAATGATGCACTATGATCTATGTAATTGGAGTTGCAAAAAGATGTAATTCTTATAAGTTTCAGACGTAGTTTAAGGTTTATTTGACAATAATAATAAAAAACAACATTACAAAATAAATAGGTTTATACGTTACAAATACTTAATTGCCAAAATGGTCTCCACTCAGCATGTCGAGGCATTATCCGCGACGCTGGTCTTCCGTGAATGTCAAAAATAAGTAATAAAAATAATAATATCAATAATAAGTGAGAGAGAGTTATTAGATGAGTGGTTTTCTTGTTTGTCACATGTTAAATAAAAAAAAATCGTAACTTTTGTATAATCTTTTGCCGTACCAGAATTTACATTAACGACATCACTACTTAAACTGGGAATTGAGAATGTTCCAACAGTAAATGCTCCTTGAAGGTCTAAAAATTAAAAAGCTTGATTATTTGTCGATAAAACGCTTGCAAACCGCCGGTCTGCGCCGGCCCACGCGAGCGATCGGTCCAAACGCTCCGCCCGCGACGTGCCCACAGCCTATCGACGATTTATCGACGCCTTCGCTGAGCTGTAATTACGCGCTCACCTAATTGTGGAGTATTACATCCTAAACCGAGCATGTCGGTAGAAGTTTATGTCTAACTTATTGATAAGTTACTGCATATTTTTGCAAGTTTAAAAAAAATTCTAGCATCATTCTGCGTCTTGACTTTAATTACTTATTTTGGCATTAGTTTGCAATGTGAAAATGAAATCCGGTTTTTATATACCACAGTAATATTTATACGTTGTCTTGGACGTTGTTGTCTAAGATTCCCATGACACAAACTTGAGAACTCAAACTCAAAAATAATTTCATCATGAGGCTATAAACAGGTTAGGTACTATAGGTGCTAAAAATTATAAAATACAAAAAATTGATTGGTTTCAACCACGTGTTTTCTTTTATAGAGCACATTTTGTGAAAAATATATTGATTCTTTGTACTGTGATTGTTACTAATTAATTTTTTATCATTATGTGCGTGAAGAATGACATGAGAATAAAAGAAGTGGATGCTGAGCTGACGAGTGACAGAGGAGAATGGAAGAAGACATGTTGTGCCGACCCCACCTAGAGTGGGAAACGGGCAAGAAGAAGAAGACTTGGGCTTGCTACCTTGCATTTTTATGGGATAGCAACAAACGGGTTCAATGGCTTTTCGTGCCATCCGAAGCATAGTGTAACTGGATATCAATGTCTTGGTCACCCAAGAAAATATACAACCAGGGTAAGTCACTAGGTGTTTACATTGAAACTACGTCACACAGCTGGGACATAAAATATAGTGTCCAATTTATCAAATATGTAGATGTTCTCGTCATTAGTGGAATCCTGCACCGTACACGGAACTCGGCCTCGAAGAAGATTAATTATGTCGCATGAATTTTAATCTTATTAACCTAATCTTAACCCCTTGGCCACTGCGACACTTGGACACTATGTAAGAAAATCCTTATTTATGTTCAAAGTTTTGAGTAAAAAAAGATATTATCTCTATCTATATATGTCTAGCTCAATAGAACCCAGCAAGACGTTACAAAGTATAATGATAAAAGCTCGCCTACGCAGTGTAACAGAATTATTAGAGTTAATTATGTGGACTGTGGCTTCAGTCTGCTGTTAGTGGCTGTCTCCTCGGGCTTAGCCTCAAGGGCTTCTGTCCATGGTCATGGGAGACGTTGTCGCGGTCACCTAATTATTGCGAATTACATTTTTTTTACTACGAAGGTAGCAATCAAACGGCCCACCTGATGTATTTACCGTGGCTTATAAACGTTTGCAATACTGTTGGTAACATCCGCGCATTGAAAATCTTTAAAAAGTTTTTATGTCCTTAGTGAACAGCCGAATGTTGTGTCATCTAAGACAAGACAGTGAGGAACTTTTTCCACAACCTAAGTGCGGCCGAGAATTGTAAAAAACGTATTTTGCGACCATTTTGGAATTGGGTTAAACTTACTCTTTATACATTTATATTTTTTTGACTTACCGCCTTAGTCCGTCATCAAAACACATTTTTTTAATCCGTGATGTACTTTTACAAAAAATGTATATACAGGATGTAAACGATATGTGTGGCTGTTATTTCGTAAATATAACAGATATCAGAAAACATTAAACTGATATCGAAATTGTGTCACTAAATTAGTAAAATCACACTCATAACTTTTTTTAAATTAATGTAGTAATATTAAAAATATTGAGTTGAAGCGGTCCCATAAATTCGGTATGAAGACTTGCCTCTAGCCTCAAAGAACTTTGCGAGGGATAAAACTACTTGAGGTTCGTTATTTGCACCAATAAACTGTAATAAAACGATCGTTTATGACGTAATAAATCAATTATTTCCTGTGCAATATTTGACCAAATTTCTTAAATGGTTTTAAATGATCTTTACTTAACATTTGCGGTGTAATTAAAGCAATGGCAATGCAAAAAAACATAACAGATATAACTGTAATATTTACGAAATAATCGCCTGGCCACACTTACCATTTACACCCGTATAAGGTAGATTCATGTGGTTCTTAATGGGTAAGCAAACAACAACGTAGATGTAATGTCACTGGTATTCGTATACTTTAGTGACATACAGATACAAGAACTATTAGAATAGACTAAATGATAGACAATGTTTACACCCACAATTTGTTGTATATTATTATGTTTAGGCCCCAGTCTAATAAGGCCCAATTGCGCGGTCGAGAGTTAGCATCTAACCCTGGGGCAAATATATGGGCAAACCCTGGGTTAAGCGCTAACTCTCGATCGTGCAATCGGGCCTAAGAAACCTAACTGCCCATGCAAATGAATCAAATCTCCAAATGCTCTCAGAAATCTTATTTTCTAAAAAACAGACTGCCGCACCTTAAAATTTCTCAGCAATATCAACATTAAACAAACATGTTTCATTCAAATCAAACAATCACAAAATATTTTGTGTCGAGCAACAAGGCGAAACAATGCTTATGTATAGTTAACTTGTGAACAATAAAATAGGTATTGTTTAGACCGCGGTTTTGCCTGCGTCCAAAAGTCAACAGGGTTCCGCCGCAATACAAAGGCATTTATTGTACGAATTTCACGCTCGCACGTGGGGTTGGGAGTAGTGTCCCCGATTACTTTGATACTTTCTTAATAATTTAGCTATTAATTCATATTTTTTTGCAAATACACACATACATACATATAATCAACTCTATTATCGCCTAAGGGTTAGTCAGGGACAGTAAAAGGACAAGACAGGCAAAAGTACGGCAAAAGCAGTCCAAAGTCATAGTCGGCGCTTTACCAAGCAGGGACTGCACATGTGCTCAGCGTGGCAGGTGGTGAGCCCGTCGCTGCTATAAGCTATTGGATGGTTGTGCATATGCAGTTCTAAGTCCATTAGTCACCTAAATACTCAACAATTTACTGTCTCCAAAATTTTTCAAAAGATGTTGCTACTTGAATAACAAAAAAACAATCCTTTACAACTTTTTTTACAAGTAGCAGATTCGTCACTTTAAAATATTTTACAAAACTAATAATTTTTTACAAAACTAATCGTTTTGTAAAATATGATTAGTTTTACGACACCCAAGCGAAGAGATGGTTTGGTAGTATTCTTTTAACGAGCTGCTACCACACATTGAAAATAGGTATACCTATTATTGGGCTGAGGTGCCCACACCCACATTTCGCATCAAATAATTGAAAAATTACTGACAATTTGGCTGTAAATGTTATAACACTCTTAAAGATGCATTTTTGTACGTTCCATAAAAAGAGCCATAGAAATACCTCTTATTATGTATTACGTTTAGAATAATGAATCTATGTTATACCCATCTCAGTATCAGGCTTTCCTTTATGATATCCAGAATTAAAGTTACATTGCTCACCGTTCTCCAGATCAAACACATTCGGTCGCGGTACAAAACATCCCTATGCGGCCACAGATCGTGGTGCGAGAATACGGAAGGGTTGCATCACGCTACCCCATGCACACAATTTTCGTCATGCTCATCCCTCTGTACCAGTACAGACACAGCACACACAAACCACAGTCTAACCGAATTTGATGCCCGTCAGATGTTCTACTGGAAAATAAACGTGTAACACAAGTGTGGATTGTTAACTCTATGTAAATGATTTCGTGTCGGTATCTCAATGTGTGGATATTCAAATTTGCCCTTTGTTAGTCCCGCGGCGTATAAAAAATCCTAATTTTTATTTCAACAATGGAGACGGATAACTAGTTTGTAGTGTAAACAAATTGTTCTATTTTTCTCTCGGCGTCTGCTCTCGGAGGGACACTTGATTTTTGGCTTTTGAAACGGTCTGTCTTGGGAATTATTTGGTACATATTTATTTGGCCCTTTTTAGTTTTTTGAAAAATAAGTTAATATAAGTTAATTTTACCCCCTTTTAAACTCAGTGGTGAAACGTCTACATGTGGCCAAATATTACGGAGGCTGACAATCTCTCTCTTACCTATTATTTATCCCGTGATGTAGCATTACACTGTATTGAAGAATAGTCTCCGACAAGGTAGAGAAACAATCTTAGTAAGGATTGGTTGAAAGTCTCTGCGGTCTATGTCCAGTAGTAGATGATAAAGCAATAATGGTTAGCGAAAAAAATCAAGTAAAGTCCAAGAGTAAACCTGCTCTAATAAACTTTAGCAATGAAGATAGAGTTTGACCTGACTCAGAAAGGTCGTACATGCAAGTTTCAACATGGTTCTTAAAATACACAGAACATATATCCTAAATCAGAATATATTGTACTAGTACAAATGTCTATTTTAAACTGTATCTAATATATAGGTTAGAAAGTTCAAATTCGTTGAGCACACCTCTCATGCAAAGTACATAACTCGCCCCTTTGTGACACGGCAGCATCGTCAGCGAAACATCAGTGGAGTGACGTTTTCGAAAATCGCTCGCTTGGCGCACTTTCTTAGCAAACCCTTACAGTTATACATCTAAGAAAATGATCCTTAAGTCCTTGTTTTAAGGTAAGTAACAACTGCAGACCTATGATGGTTGTAAGACTTCGCACCCTCTAGTTCGTGTGTCGTGCTATTCTAGTCATTGACTCTTGGAGTGTTCTCGAGTGCTTCCTTTGATTTTGCTTATTGTTTTACAACTCAATTAACATATTATTATGAAGCGGTATTTGAAATAAGTAGTCGTTAGAGAATTCTATAGATAGTATACTACTATATATACCACCATTTTATTGAATGCATCATCTCATTTGACGCTTACCTCAACACTGTCAGTGCAAAAAACTGTAGCAAAAAACCACAATAGCTCGGTAGCCTTGTTCAGATCTGCGGTTAAGTACAATGTCAGCACACAGATTCTTCAGACTCGTCCTAACTCAAACACACCCACCTGACGGTAAATGACTACGATATTGTGTCACGCGCATAAATGTGTTATCAGTTTAATAGGTATTCTATAATTTTGGCATCACTCCAATTCCAATGCCATAACAGCAAATATTTCTAAAACCTTAGAGAGTATCTTTTTGCTGATCTAATCCAAGGTTTTCCTTAATTTTATCCAATAAATGATATCTCATCATAAAAGAGTACATAACACCTAACTTTTTCCCGGATCAATATATTTGTTCTTTCGTTCCCAAAAGTTAAAACACCATTCGACACAAAACAACTATATATAATAAAAGGTGATTTATTTGGAAGCCGTAAAGATTATTTATTAATCCGGCAATACCGTTTGAGTATCGGTCGGAATCGAATCGACGTCCCCCGATAGGGTAAAACGCGCCATATGCGGTCAATTTCAGCTCCGACGCGCTACTTACCGCTAATCCACCCATAATGTGATCACGGATGACGTATTAAAAATTTACTCTACGACCCATTTGTAGACTTTTCGATTAAAATCGGTTCTTTGCAAATAAATCAATTGTCTTTTCGCTAAAATTAAAAAATATTCGTATATTAAAGATTGTACTACTTTTTATATATGTGACAAAACGTGTGAGGTAAAATGCGCCTACTTTTTATTTTCTTCAAAAAACGTGTTATTATTAGATTACACATTTTTTACGTACCCGGTCTTAATTTTAAAAGGTAATTTCATTTATGACAATTTCAAAAAATTTCTTGATATGCGTATAATTCTGAGTAAAAACTAGCTTTTTTCGCAACAGGTAGATATTTGCGTGAATGTGACGGTTAAAAAAGAAACAATACCTCGTGTGCATCGATTCGAGGTATCGATTCCAGGAATCGTTATCATTCGAATCGGTTACAGCTCTACTATTTTAATTGATGGCAGCCCAAGAATGCTCATCGTTAATATGAACAGTAACATTAGCGAATACAATTGACTATGCAATTCTTTCTAGGGTTCTCTATCAACAACCGACCAAGAAAGTTTTTGAATCCTGTTCAAGAAATTTTAATATAAACTTTGTACTATGGCATATGCTTAAAATTCGTTTTTTTTTAGTATTATAGTTTCCTTTGTGTTTTATTATTTTGCTATTTAAAGCGTTATATAAAAAGCGTAAAGCGTCTATTTAAAGCGTTCCAAATACAGGAACGCTTTTACCCGAATAGATCAAGCCAAATTAGTCTGTATGCTTTTGAACCCAATGTTTATTTCCTTATTTGAACGTGTTGCTTTTTGGGTCGAAATAACTCACACAATTAAAATAAAATAATATTTGACACTAAACGATTGGCACAGAGTTAAGTTGTTTTCAGAAATTCCAATCCGAATTAACCATCATCACGACCGAATCAAAACATACTGTCAAAACAGCCAATTCTGGCGGCGTCAAGGGTTGAAGATATTGACATACCCCACCGCGGTTATTGTTGCCCTGGTTCGGCCCTGGCTCGCTAATTAATTTACAGGGGCCCTGATTGTGGGCCGTTACAAGATTTAATATACGACATTGGCGGTGTGTCGCGGCAATATGACGTTTTAAACACAGATGTCGTTTCTATTCGCTCTAATATCATTTATGGAATTGCTAAGGTAAATATTGTTGTTTATTTTGAGGACTCAAGCAATTATTGGCAAATATTATGTAGAAAGTACAAATGTTGATAGATAAATCATAAAATCCGGAGGTAAGTCTTAAGCCTTATCCTATTTCGAGAAATCGTATTTTTTATACCTATATCCCCATTACATTAATATTTTAGAATAAATTTTAAGAACTGCTTTTTGATGAGGGCACATATGTAAATAATAACTATTAAAACAAAACACACATTTATACACACACACACACATTACACATTTATAATAAAACATTATTATTATTATTATCAGAACAATTTGTGGTCAATGTTCATTTCCTTATTTATTTATAAATTTATATATACTTTATTGCACATAATAATACAAAGAACTTATACTTAAAAAATTTGTAAAAAACAATACAATCAGAAAATACTGAACCATTTTTAGATCTCAAAAACACCACGACAAGACGACAGCTTGTTGAAATCGAATTACAGAAGACAGGGGGAACGCGTGATGACGCTGATGATCCCTGTGATGAATGGACAGGAGACGTGAGGATTGCGGCTGGGGGACCTGAGCATGCTAATATAGCAACTAAAGCTATTAAATGTTATAAATGATTACTGCAAACTATTTGTGTGAAACTATTACTCATTTGAAAAAACACCATATAAATTCTAATGCGAGACATTCAAATTTAAAAAAAAATCAGTAGACTCAAGCATACGAAATTATGTGACGTTAGGTGTTCCTCAAGGGTCAAATCTAGGACCGATTTCGTTAATCATATAATTGTGGTATTCAATTTGAAACAAACCCATCATAACAGACTCGTTAGACTGAATTAGTCAACCAAATCTGCTTTACACTGCAATAATTACACATGCTTCCCAACAACCCTATATAAGGGTTCAACTTCTGCCGTTAGCGGTCACAAATCGGCGTGTCGCTCCGAAGTTGAACACATCGTGGTTGACGTAACAACGCAACGTAACGCAACAGGCCGTTATTGCTGGATCTGTTTTATGACGCCGAGAAGTTTTCCGTGTATTTGTTTTGCAGTTGACACTCGGGTAGGCATTCGGCTGAAGGGGACGGAACATTAAAACTGTAGCTATGCGAATAGTATTCAACCCATCGCAGAGTGGAGGTACGAACGTTTTTATAGTTTAATTACATTGCAGAAATTAGTTCTCTAACCTAGAGAAAAAAAGACCACAAATATATAATATAGAATTCACTATAAAATTATATTCACAAATTATAATATTATGTATACGTACCTACTCGTAAATAATATTATTATTGCTGATGGTTTGATAAATGTAAAAAAATATGAGGTAAACTATTTTTTATTTTCATAAAAAAGTAATTTACCTCGTATTTTGTTCAATTACATTTATGTAAGTTAATTATATACATACATTAAAATAAGAAAAACGCAACAATTAAAATATGCTCGTTCGCAAAAATCTAACTTCTAATTGATAAGAATTAAAAAATTTAAGCTAAGCCCGAACTAATATTAGCATCGTTATTATCTACGAATTAGTCGTGATGTTCGATTCCGTCACCGCCTTTTTCATAAACCCCTGTCACTAACAACTGTGGTCGAATAAAAATGTCTTCCCTACACTGGTCTCTACATTGCATTCTATGTTATTCAGTTTAATATTGGTCTTGGAATATTCAATTCTACTATATTTCAATACTATAGTATATTAGGTCCTTACCTATGAAATTGGTGTTTTGTATGGAGATTTTGGGGAATTCTGCATTTTCCATACTAACATTTTATCAGTTTTCTTCACAACGACAAATCCAGAGATAATAATATTTGGCATGTATCATTAGACAAGCTTTAGTAATAAGTGTAATATCACACATCATAAAAATTATTTATCGTTTTTAAGTGAATGCAAATAAAATGATATATTCGGGAGGCACTTAAAAAGAGTTGTCTCCGTGTCCAATTTTAACACAATTAAACTTACAACAAATTATCAAAACAAATAAAAAGAGCTCAAAAATATAGTCTATTTTAGACGAGGTAATTATTTTTTAGGTATACTCTGAATCTTAATAGTTACAAACAAAATACTAAGACAGAATAAAAACACTAATTTCATAGGTAAGGACCCAATTTATTAACAATTTACCATGCCTCTTTCCCCGAAGGGGTAGGCAATGTTGTTAACATGTAGATTTCGCCAGATCTCGAGATTCTCCAGTAGCCACGTTCAATAAACTATTTCATTGAAACTGAAAAAATCAATTATTTTTATTTTCCCAACATGCCTAAAGATTGTAAAGAGAAAAAAGAAATTCTATAGAGTGAACTATGTTACCTCGAATGTATAAATAATAAATAGACACAGTACTACTTCTAATGATTGTTGTAAGTTCAACACCTCTGAATCGCAATACTGGCATAAGTATATGTTGTTTGTTGTACTAATGCTGCAAGACGTCTACAATAACAATACTTTTGAATATAAATCTTTTAAATTTCCTTCCACCAACAAAAGAAACCTGAATTTCCCAAACTACAGCTCTTGCTTTTCCTCGCCAGTGTGGTTTTAACCCTAATTATCACAGGACCTCAATCGGCACGCAGCGAGTTTATCGAGTGTGACCGAGTCGCTGCTTTCAAAAAAGCGCACTTTAATTTTGGGAGCAGTAATGGAGGACGCGCCCGTGCGTGGAGCGCCCGTATTTATTTTATTACCTATAAACTTCTAGCCGACTACTGTCTTAAGTACTAATCCAAGAACGCATAACGATTAAATGGGAGTTGCTTTAAACAAAACGTTAATATTGTTTCCTTCAAAGTTCAGTATCAAAATCATGTTTAATTTCGTTGAAGAATAGATTGGAATTATGGATGTTTATCGTGAGACTAGTAGGTTTTACAGTCTAAGTACATACATATTGATTAATATCTCCTACATTCAAACATTATATTTTTTATGATTTAATTTGACAATGAATTAGATAAAATCCTTAAATCAAGACCAGTCTATTACATTATTAACAAATAGTATTAACAATAAGTCAAACCTGAACGGAGACTTTGACTCTCAGCATATATAACATAAATAACTAAGGCAGCGGTAGCCAAGTTGGGACGGACGGAGCACTACTCGTTCGAGAGGCCGCGGGAGTCGCGGGTTCGATCCCACCGCCTGTTCCACTGAGTTTGAATAAAAATTACGTAGGTACTTACATTGTGAATATCACTTACCCCACATTGTGCCCGGTGCAGGGCAACAGGATCGCCACCTGTTACATGGGGACTTAACATATCTGGTAAAATGAGGGTGCTAACACCTCTGCCTACCCCTTCGGGGAGAGGCGTGATGATATGTTGTATGTTGTTGTTATGTGATTTATTTTCTAAGTTACATTCAGGTGCGTTTGAGAAAGATTAGATCCCTTTTGAATTTGAGTATTTTGGCCAAAGTATTTTAGAGCACAAAATAAGCGAAATAGAATAGACAGCTAACAGAATACACGACCCTTCTAAGAAACAAGGATATTGATGGGCAATCGATGGCGAAGTTTTTTCAGCCCTCGCAGACAAATAGTCCTACGAGGAGAAATTAATTTGACAAGTCCACAGCGACTGGAGACGCCTGTATTAATTTATTTGACGGGAAAAAATTGTGGATCTCGGGAGGGGAGGGACTCCCTGCAACTGTTGTTCGTGTTGCGTACTGCAGGCGGCACGTTTAGCGTGACATAGTTTTAAATTTGCCGTTTGGTTGTCGCTCGACTTGAATATGGTAGTGGTCCGTAAATAATTTATTGAGTCTACCAAAATTTTTGCGACTTACTATCAGTTACATTATAATATACGCCAACAGCTTTAGACCAAAATAAAGCAAATTTGAATATAAGATGTGTGTGAATATAAGAAGATATGTGGCAAGAAGCAAAAATTATTAATGCACTGAAATGGGGAGTTTTTATTCATTTTAAGGAAAAACTGTCTAAATTTCTAGAAATTTTGTTGACACAGTCACTGTCAACAAATGCAACGCTGAAAAAAAGATTTTGTTCCCAACCCTGCGTACTGAATGTCGTCACATTGGACAAAAATGGCAACACATCAAGCATCAGATTAAATTATTGTTTAATTGTAGGTACCAGAACATGATTTCAAATGGCATTCATAGTTCAACTTACCGTCCCAAGATTACTGAAGTTCTTCCCGTATATCGGTTCCTTGAGTCAATGAAACGCCAATAAAACCTTATTATCGCCAATATCCCCCTGATCGCGGCAAACAAGTAAATCCACACTGTATTTCCTTAATTCTCGTCCAGAACAAACCTTATTCCCCCGGATTCAGTTATCACACACGGCATAATGACATCAGGAAAAATCGAGTCGTATCGAGAAAATATCGATGCCGAGGGGATCGGTAACAAGTCGGGGGAACTCGATTTATGACGTACCGATGATACAATCAAATCAAATAAAGCACCTATAAATCAATGTCCGACTGAGGTGAGAAAGATGCATGTGCCCATTTTTAGTAGTTGGCAGTTTTATTGTTCTGTGCCTCTCTTACGGGAGAGGAAATGCTTATTCTATTACTGTCGACACCGTAGCCCGACCGCGATGTGCCCTCGATATTTACGATGTTCCCGCCAATGCTGTGAGGTGTCATTCAATTCAACATTTTCCTGTAATCACAATATAGCATACATGCACTAATATAGGTAACACAGTGTAAAGTATTAGCCCTTTACAAAGCACTGTCATTTTTTCAAGATTTTATTACTCTTTAAAACTTAATTAAAATAATCCACCATAAATCCGGACTGAAGGTTTATTGTTTATGGAATTCCTATGTTTACTTGAACGTTTCATGACTATAGTGTTTTGTACACAGCTTTTTCATTTCGAAATAAGTCGATTAAAATTGTATTTGATTTTAATAACAGAAAATAACATAAATATTTTAACTTCAGGCAAAATAAATATAAAAATTTTGCTACATCCAGCATGAAATCTAGGTAATTTTTCCAATTCGCTTTCACAACAAAGTTACTCTTCAAAATTATCCAAATATTACAATACTGTACAGTCTGTGGCTTGCTACGTGTTCATACGAAAGATAAAAGACAATCATTTCTTTATTTAGATCCACATCATAACAATGAACAATACACGGCGACACGCCAAAATCATTCAAGCTATAAAAAAGGCAAAAGTCTTTATTTCAATTAACAATGATCCGATAAGTCAGGTAATGAGTGGTTGGCGGGATTTATCGACGGGTAACCAACAATTAAACGTCTTTGTTGGCCGCGACGGCGCGCGCCGCCTTCGACCTCACAAAATGTTACAACCACGGAGAGTATGGGCTGCAAGGAAGTATGACACGATTGATGTACCGAAACATGAAATTGAATTATCCTCTTCTAAAAATTACAGATAAAATGATATTATAAATATTTCCACATAAATTATGAACTGATAATATAAGTGGAGATGAATAAATTATGAACTGATAATATAAGTGGAGGAAACTGCAAATTGGATAAATAAAAATCTGAATTGAGGAAGAACAGAGAGAGTGATGATAGACGAGATAATAGAAGACGAAGATAATAGAGACGAGAAGAAAACATTTAGCGATGATTAAAATGTATTTTAAAGCAACGCAGCTTCTTAATCTGCTTCTTTTAACTGTCGAAAAGCAATCGCAGCATGGAATCTCCATTACCTGTCACTCTTGCGGTTAATCAAAGCGAGATGGGTTGTGCCTTTCCGAATCGAGTTTGTGAACCAACAGTCGAGAAGAAAACAGATGTTGAAAAAATATGGATCAGATATTTTTTTATTATTTACTCTCCTTAACATTTATAATAAGATGATAGAATACATCAAATGTGAACAAACAACAAAACAAAGACAGATAATAGCTAATAAAAAATGCATCTTTTGTTTTCTTAATTTCATCTTCGTCTTCAAAACTACACACACGTTTCTTAATTATTACGACAGAGCGTCGCATTATCAGATCCACGTCGTTTCATACATCGGCGAGGAAAGGTCTGCAAAGACAAAAAGTCGCCCTCACAAGACGCCACATTGTTTAAGGCCGGGACAAACCACGGGTCAACAAACATAATAATCCCGACTCAGTCATAGACGCCCTCTAATTTTATTCGGGCGATGCAACGACTTGGGTGGATTTACTGTTATAATAATTGCAGTTTCGATGTCAATATTTGTTACTTACTCGTACTAGTGATGTGAAACTTACAAGCTTGATAACGATGTGATGCTGTTTTTATTTAACACGGTGGCAAACACGCTGATAGCTGCATTACCTGATGGTAGGCAACAAACGTACAAATATTTTGTGATATTTGTGAAAATTGCATCTCCCTGCAGTTATTCTTCTTTGGCGATCAGTGATACTAACTTTACTTTATGATCCACTTATGTTACTGCTTGCCTTAACCTTCAATCTAGCATTGCAAGTACCATAGCTTGCGGTGGAATTTTTTTTAAATATATACCCATATAGATGACTCAGCATTGTTTTGATACAGGATTTTTTTAACCGCCTCTCTAGTCTTGTAGTCTTGTGGTTGACACCACCGGGTGTTGATCGGGTGGTCTGGGGTTCGATTCCCCATGGGGGCAGGAGTTTTTCTGCTCGGTTTGGTTGATGGTAGGACTTCTAAACCCGCCTGGCTAGCTACATCAATTTATCGCCATAATAACAATGTTATGTATGAAGCAGAGGTAAGATAGCCAGTTTCTCAGTTTTTGAGGAATACAGGTAAAGCTCGCTTCCACCTTCGGCCTTATCGTCACTAGCCATCAGGTGAGATGAAGGCCAAGAGAAAGTCTCCTTTTAGTTGATTTGAGATAGTTTACATTTTAAACTTATATTATAGGCATAATAACATTATGATTCATAATTAATAATCATTCAAATTACCTATAGCTATAGTTAAGTGTTTGCCAATATTTGGTAAGAAGCTCTCAATTCAAATCGAATATAAAATCCCATAACTCTAATAGGGTATTACTTTTTTACACCATTCATTACAATAACTTCATTCAAAATACAATAATCATCAAAAGTATCGATCCTAATCGTCTTCGGTGGTGTGGAGGTGGAAATATATCGACAGATCTTAAATCGAGTATTGTGACTTATGTAGCTTAGTATCGAGCACCATCTTTATCGCCACATGTATTGATGACGCAGCACTCTTTAACAAGCAGACAACACACTAGCAACAAAACCAGCTTTATTACACAGCACTTAGATTCAAAATAGCTGCAAAAAAGTCGTGACTAAAACACACCGTTACTTCAAATAGCACTAAAATGGTTATCGACTATAACCCAATACATATTGTGATCAATATTCACTGTGAATGTTTCAATAAACATTTTAATTCTCATTAAAGCAACATGTTCGTCTATAGCCTTTCATGTGCATCATTCATGGACAAGACCATTCATGTCTCGATACGATTTGTAAATTGAATGGGGATCAAAATTCATTCATGGATAAGCTACAGACCTTATATTACTTGTACTGCAGTAAATCAAGTAGGCCGTCCAATAATACGATTGTGGAAACAATACGCAGTAAAATTTATGGCTGGTAATATCACGAGTAAGATAATAATATTATTATATGCTAAAGGAGCTGGACCTAGTGTTTTGACATAAACTTGACATAAGCTTTTGAATGACTCGAACTCGTGGATCAAAGCTATCATCTTTTAATGGCATTGTGCACTCAGATGAAATTTCTCTTCAGATTGATAACTTTGTGTTAATTTAAGAATATTCTCAATTACTTGATTTTGAAAGCTGGCATAAGTTTTGTGCTTTTCTCTTAGCTTCTATTCCTTTTCTACTCTCCTCGTTTCTTAGTTCCGTATCTTTCTTCCAAATTAAGCTAAGTTCACAGGAAAGCTGACATATTTTTTTAGGAACCAAATATTAAAATCTTGTAAAGAAGGTAGACTAAAATGATTTAGCAGTTTATTAAGGTATATTTTTTTGTTCGTCGAGCTTCTTAGAGGTTTGACTGGTGAAGGCAGTGAAGCTGCCATTTCCCGTCATTCATCTTGCGCAGACGCAAGGCACGGGCTTGATTAATACGACCACACCCCACCCCACCCTCTAGCTATGCTAATGCCGCGCCTTTGTCTCCGCGCACGTAGGCGCGCATCCTGTGAGTGGGCTCGAAAAATTGTCAATGGTTGTGACATCTCGATGGTAAGCAATGAATGAGTTGAGACTGATTTGCATAAATTTTGTTTTTTTAATTGTTGGGTGTCAAAAATTACGTCAAAGGTTGGGGTGCTCGGTATTACGCCCATATAGGCTATTGTGTTAGTAAAATACGAACTGGGATAAGCAATATTATTTCGTCAAGTTTTTTTATCAAACCTGTATTTTAAAAACAAAACAATTTTTAATCTGCCTTACCCTGTTGTTATTAAATCTCAGTATTGTATTCTAGTATTGTATTCTTCGCAGATTTATATTTAAAACTTAATGCCAAAGCAAATCACTTTGCTGAACTTGCTCAGCGATTTACCTCACAAGAGACTTCGCTGACAACAGCTCCTATTGTCAACAGAAATACGGCACATTTGCTATAATTACCCCCGTAGCCCCCACAATCCGCTGTATTAACCGTCTTGCCTTTTAACACTGGGTTCGTTGGATACCCCGAGGCAAATTCACCAACCCCTGCCGACTGAAAAATAAGCTTTTTAATTCATTGCGTTGTGGAAACTCCATACTCGTAACATTCACTATCAGAAGCCAGCAATGAACAGAACCCAATAAAATAGGATTGTTTCTAAGTCGACATATAGAACGGGAGGGGTGTCAAACCTATGATTAGAGTATTATTAGAGGGCCAGAACTGCGGTGAAAAAACGTTGCAATTTCAATCTACCTAAATAAACTATTGTTGATATTGGAAATTTGGAACGATGCGAAAATAACTTTTATTCTTTAGAGTATAGAATTGTTAGTGTTCTAATGAAAATAAAACAAACAGACATCATTTTATTCCACCACCCACTTAATTTTTGTCCTCATATTTTTAATCACAAGCCGCCGAAAGAATACTAGTATCATGCAAATTAATCAAATTTATCGAAATCGTTTATTAAAATTAATTAATTGTATTTGGTACTACTGTGCGTATCAACAATGCTATTTAAATTATTGTGTCTCTTATTTATGGCCATTGTAGCCATAAATAAGGTCATTATAGCTTGTGTATTATCCGAATCAATCACGGTGTCACTTAAAATAGTATTGGTAACTCAGTTTTGTGAACTGGCAACCTATGGAGATCCTATCGGCCGAAATTCGAAAAATGCCAAATTGATCCCATTTAGAATATAAAAAATTGTACGCTATTCTGAGAAACGAACAGATTACACGAAGTGATCGCGAGAAACTCCATTGTCGAGCCAATAAAACCATCTCTGATTGATGAAGTCAATTTTTTGTCAAAACTCGTGCGTCCATTTAATTTCGACCAAGAAAAAAGCCGGCCCTCTAAGCGCACAACAATAGGTGATTTTTTCATCACAATACTAGTTCGTTCTATGCGATCATCGATTACTTTTTTATCGTTGAATATATCAATAATCTGTTTACGCCCACTGTTAATATCGACGTTAGTAAAATTGAATCTTGACACGTGTTACGGAGCGAAAATAATTTTGTGGGTGCGTGATGGTGCGCTTTTGTTACTTTTGTTTGTTTCTTTTGGCCGAACGCCTCGAAGCGCCGAGTCAAGAGGCATTTAGTGCGTGACTAGCGCTTTTTTATTGCCTTTGTATTGAAAAAGTGGCCATATCCCGAGGAGAGCTCACTCCGTTGCCACCTGACTGTCCTTTTTGATCTGCTCAAAAATGGACGTTTTCTTGCAATAATTGCAACCAATTTGGCAAAATGAACACCGGGCATCTTCGCGTCCTGTTATTACTGTCACATCGGGTAATGGAGTTGTCGGGTCGAATGCAATAACTTACAACATTTTACTAGCTTTTTTTACAGTTTTTTTTTATCGTAGCCAAAGCATTTTAGAACACAGCACCATCTCTTGGCATGTTTATTACAAAACCAACTTGTAGGTAATTTGTTTTACAAACATTTACTTAAACAGATTAAGAATCACTATCGTAGTGCCGCTCTGTAATAGACTTTACGATTATTGTCGGTGAGCTTGACACCATTTGAATTTCACTAAATTCTCATCTAATTGAAAATCCAGTATTAGATGTGCTCATTAACGGAGTGAGCAGGTTCACACGGCGCGAGCGTGCCCCCAAAACATTCAATAACATAAGTTATGCCTCGAAAACGAGCCTTCAAATTACACAAACCTGACAGCTTTAATATTTGCCCTTAGCCGTGGATCGTGGACGCCTGAACACCTCATGCTGAGCTTTTAATTTGTTCCATACATCCTTTCACGTGATTTTTTCTGTGTTTTGTTTGAGGCCAGCGGTGATCGATCGTTTGCCCGCTTTTTTACCTTGTTTAATTTTGGAAGGAGCTCGCGGGTTTCGCTAAGTCATTAGCGTTACACTGCGCCGAGACTCTTTCTCGTATTGTTCCTCTTTGACAGCGCCCGTTGTGTTCTGTTTATTAGACAAAACTTACAATAGCAAAGGTTTGTATAGTAATTTGTTAACAAACGTCCTGCATAAATTTTAAATGAAATTCGAACTCTCACTGCGCTGGAGTGATGACCGCTGTGATGAGAGCTAACATAACCCAGATCATCATGACGGGAAAATTGGAAATAAATCACGTTTTAATGTCTCAACCTTTGCATGGTCTGTTGTGTCGAAATTCGTACCGATTATCCGGAATAATTCATGGGCTTTCTCGAGCGATTTCGGTTTTGACAGTCTCGGGGAAATGTCAATAATCGTGCTAACTTGATGATTGATTTGCGCGCGCGCAGAAAAATTGCGGGCACAGAATTTTGCGACGCGAACAAATGGCCCGGCCGCGGGCAACTCTGATTTAAGAGCTTGGAATCACTTCTACTTAAAATCATAATATTTAAGGGTATACTGAACTAAGCGCATAGTCCTTGAATCTTTAAAAATATCATACAATTTGTAAAATCCTTTTTTACTAGTTAAATTTAAATTACAAACGAAATCAAAATTATCATAATATAGACTGCATCAGGAATCAAACTAGAAATATTAAACAAACAATTATTTAAAAAAAAGCTTCATAATGATAAATACAACTTTGATGTAACCTTTTCGCAACGTAGTTTGTATACATAATTGTATTAATTCGAAAACTTAACAGATATAAGAAAACTTCCAACGTCTAATGACAGAAGTCAGAACTCGTAGCTTCACAATATTTGCAGTATGCCAGTAGTAGCCAAGTGTCTGGCCAGCGCATCTCGCCACATTTCCCTGCGTTTGACGCAATTACAGTTTTGACGCGACTCAGTTTATTTGACTCCGAGTAAAGTATGTGACTAGCTCTCGCTTACTTTATGGCTCTACATGAATAATGCCTTAGCAATTATCATTTCAATATTTGAAATGTTTTATTTCAGCTTTTCAGGCTTGTTTGTGTGGTTCTTGCCGGTAATGTTTTAGTGAACTTGCGTTAGAATAGTAAGAATAGTCTTTTTCATTTAGTTTTCACTAAGGAATCCTCCTTTTTTTTAAACTGTTTTTTCAAAATTTTTGGTACTTGATTTGAAATTATAATTTCGATAAAAGTTTATTTTCATTAAATCATAATTGATTTAAATTAAATCATGTACCTACCTTTCTAAATCTGCGGCAATACATCTAATGTAAAGTTTTTGAGAATATTTCAGATTCCATTTATTTGTATGTATTTAGACAGGAATAACTTGCAGTGGTTCTATACTTTTATATAAGAGGATACCATAATAAATAAATTTTGTGTAATGACTCTTCCTTCTTTGTCCTGCCTTGTTCCCAATTTTATTTACGGTCAGTGCAAATGACTAGACATTTGAAATATTTAAGCAACAAATAGTAAATTTAGAGCGGTTTATTAAGAGCGGTTAATAAAAGTTTACTATTTTTAATTAACTAAAGAATAACGCATAAATAATAGCAAGAATATTAATCTGTCAATGGTCGAACCAGAAACAATAGAAACATTTATTGTCTGCGAACACT
Organism: Parapoynx stratiotata; assembly: GCA_910589355.1. NCBI lineage: Eukaryota > Metazoa > Arthropoda > Insecta > Lepidoptera > Crambidae > Parapoynx > Parapoynx stratiotata. The sequence continues at coordinate 18,265,661 of OU342462.1, read as the reverse complement.
AGTGTTCGCGCTGACCCTCAGGGGGTTAACCCTAGATCACGAAGCTTAGAGTCACTATGATTTCAGTAATTGTTACATTTTCCCCGGTTCTAATAGATTAAGAAATGTATCGATCATTCAATTTTAAGTATATTATATCCTACGCAATAAAACCTGTAGTGTAGGTACCTAGGATATGGATAGCTATGTATGTATCGCGGGTGGGTCGGCAGTCGCCGCTGCTCGGCCGTCCGGAATAAATGGTCAAGCAGTACCTATATAATCGTACGTGTCTTATTGCGCTCCTCACACAGAACACTACAAAATCTTTATTTAATTACCGAATAAAGGAGTGAGCATCTAAAGCAGTAATAGAGCGTCCAAGATAAACCAATTAGTAGGTAGCATTCTGAAAATTCTAATATTATCTACAGATCTCGCAAAACCCTGATACTGGCAATCATCTGCAATTACCGTCTTATAAATTTTTCGGAACAGCATTACCGATGATGCGGCCATCACTCGCCCAAAGGAGGTGTCCCGCGTATTACGGCCCGTGATTACCGGGCCGTTTCGCCACTCTGAAAGTGGGACTCGCTTTATTAATATTCGACCCCTATTAATTTGCCGCGTATCTCCGATAGTATCGGTGCAAGCAAAGACGCCGCCGAGCCTACATTCAATTACCGCGAGCAATTAAAGGTTATTGAAGGAAATATCGTAAAGTTGAAAAAAAATTGTCTTGCAGGTTTTGATGGGTATCGAGGTATAAACGTCTAAAAGTGCTTTAGACATACGAAGTCAGGTACAATGAGAAAAAAACTATGAAACTGAATAAAACTGTAACAAAATTAATTACAAAATTAATTAAGGACCTATTTCCTATGGTACAGCGGTAGGCGCGGTAGGCTGACACCAGATCCGCAACGGAGGTAATAAGTAGTTTGTAAAATTTTTGACGAAAATATCTGTATGTTAAGGTTTATAAGACACTTTATTTTTTTTTAGTATCCAGAAAAATCTCCTTACATAACATAATATCATCACGTCTCTATCCCCGAAAGGGTAGGCGTGGGTGGTAAACACCCACATTTCACATGATAATGTCTAAGTCCCCCATATAACTTGTAGCGAGCCTGTTGCCATGCACCGGGCAAAATGTGTGGCAAGCGATTAACTCAATATACTGCACATATTCACACTCGGTGGTGCAAGAGCTCCGGGATTGATCCCGCGACATCTTGAATGAGTAGTGCTGTCTTTAATGATATAAACACAGAAGAAGCATCGATTAAGTCGTACGTAGTTAAAACTGCTTAATGGTTACCAATAGACTAGTTTCCATTACCTTAGCAAGCAGCATCAGATCGCTTCCCCGAAGCAACTACTATAAAAACTCGCGAACATTCTCGCCCGTAAGCCTCGGACGAGTTTCGCTCGACACGCAGATCTCGGCCCACGGCCTTATAAATATCATCGAACACGGAAAGAGGAGCAGGATATTGTCCGCAGTTCATCATCGCCACGCGAATACTGCTGACAGAAATAGTACTGAGGGTTGTCGGCGGACTCGCGACATCGACATCGATGAAATACGCTCCTGTCAATTTGAGTTTTTGTGGTAAGGAGATATTTGTTTTGTCGATGTCGATGCAATTTAATGGGTGACTGGGTCTCTTTTAAAATACGTAAAGTGTCACACATTTAAACTAAATAAATATATCATAGAAGCTATATTATGTATGAAGACCAGAGAAAAATTGTTCAAGAGACAAAATTGTTAATTCGTTTTCAGTGACGCACTCTTTTTTGTTATTTGTAACATTTAGTTACATTTTATTCCAACGATGCAATTTCTGCCCCGTTAATACTCACATAATAATGTGAGCTTAAGGTAATGTACGATACACTAAGCATGTTAAGTACATTTCATGGTTGAAAACAAAAAACAAAAAAAAAAGACTCCTTATTCATTTATCTCATCACATAAAACATTATTCCCAAGATTCCAATACCGTGTGTACATTCACATAATGGAATCAAAACCAAAATAATCATTATCGAATAATTACCGATCCCCACCTTAAGCTTAATTAATTTCGAGCGCATCGATGCTATTTTCGCCCGGTTCGCACTCACGCGAGCGCCGATTTATCGAGTGTCCACACCGCGGCGCAGCACTAGGGGGCCTCACGCGTTGTGATACATCTGTGTACCTCGTATTTTAAAATCCCTGATTTATAGTCCAACAGTAGCATTAAATTTGTAATCATATATTGATTTACAGCGGCGATAAGGGCGCGCCCGCGGTCTTCCCAGAACTCAGTGCTCTATTCGGATCAGAGTACCTTGTAAAATTGCTTTCGAGCATGTGGGCTGACTCAAATATGAAGGCTGCCAGGCCTCGCTTATTGTTTTCGTAGATATTTGAGTGTTGACAACGGTTATGAAGTGCTTATTGAGCGTTTTATGGACACGAGGGCTTAAAAAATGACTTTGTGTAACGTAGTAATAGGTGGATATGGCAGAGGTCTCACAAAGTAATACTAACATGCATTGTAGGGGTAATAAGTATAATGAAATTTTACAGAATTATATTTCACTTATTGATAAAAAGTGTAAATTCTGTTCTAAGCACAAATTGTCAACTCTGCTATGCAATATAAATTAAAACATTTTTATGAAAATTTATACATAGTCATGTAAAAGTTAATCGTGGCCAAGAAGCCTACAAAGATAATAAATGATTATATTATTATGGTAATCAATCAATGCATAAAAAAATTGGTGACAGCATCGCGATTTACACTGGTACACCTAAACATCAAAACCACAAAGGAATACCAATCGTAAAACAAAAGACGTAACCATCAATTTGCGTTGTGTCAGCTTATAAAATGTGATTCGGTATAAAATGCCTCAACACGTCGAGACAATAGGGTCGTAATATTAAAAATTAGTCTGTATGTCCGCGCGTGTAATTCGATTTAGTCGACACTTCCTGTGCATTGTCAAGGCGTCTCCCACAGCGTCGCTGCGCTGGCGCAGGCCAAAGGTTATGCATAGAACAGGTGCGACTTGACAGCCTTACGTTAATTATTTTACCTTTCTAACAATGTTGCAAAATTTATAACAAGCTCAATTAAGTTCATGTTTTATTACATAGGACGCATAGGTGATGTTGTTTATAAATATGCCAATTTACAAAACTAAGACTTCCATAACATATTTTGTATTACTTGCTTTCAGGTTTCAATGGGTATAACTTGTCATATGGTTACGATAAGAAAGAAGATAGTGATACATTAATTAAAATCCAGTTTCTTATACATGTTTAAAGTAACATTCTGTAAAAATCAACATCAAACCTTCAAATAACTTTCTTCTCGGATGCAATTATCGACAATGTATTCAAATTACTGTCTGCGTTATTTAATTTCATTGACAAAAGGGCTAACCGGCGGGATGTGGGTGTCAGTGTGACGCGGCAGGACTATGATTTGCGCCATGCTCCGCTTGCGCGCGACAAATGATTGATGCCCACTAATCTCCACCATCGAAACCGCGGGATTGTGAAATTTTAAAACTTAATTCTTTTGTGGACTCGTTAAAGCTATTGTTGTGCCCTGAATGTATCTGTTCAATCAAAAAACATTCGGAAATTACTCTTTTGGTCATTGCGTGATTGTAAATGTGCAACTTGCTTTATTTTAAAATGCACAGGCACGGGAATTTCTCTTATTGTATACCGCAACTTTTTTGTAGCGGAAAATTAAAACTATTGTTTATGGTACTCTGGACATCTACTATCGATTTTGATGTTTATTTTGGATTTGTCTCTGAACCTAACAATCAATGTTCACGTCGCACTTAGGAAGTTACCACTGTGTGGCTTGTATTAACTGCAGATAGTTCTATCGTTACGCAATTCTGAGGCAAGAATTTGTTGTGACCAAATCTCCTTCGAAGCTGTCAAGAAAAGCGATAAAATTTTCAAAACTTTTCGTGAATATGTTGACAAGCTGATGGCAAATGTTCATCATCAACTACTGAGGTTGATGAAGAACCACTAGGCTACACGTAAAAGAGTTCGTAACACCTACAGGAATCAGAGTGTGAGTTGCTCACTTGGCATACTATGCTAAGTCACAGTACTCAGCTTTTGCCTTTCTAAAATAATCAAAATATATCGTCGCTGCGCGTGCGACACCGCGTATGAGCAATTTGTTAATACCGCGTTACTACAGAAAAAAAAATCAAATTTTGAATATCGTGCCTACCGATTGTAAACGTCTATTGGCTTATACAAGACCTCACACAACTGAAATAAAAAAACGCAGATACACGGTCCAAACTATTGCCTATACGCGGTTCGCACACGCAGCGACGATATGTGATGTCTACTTATGTTAAAATCCCATGTAGTTAATATTACACAAACGCTACTCATTCTCATAATAACTGGAAGGTAGGATTTTCTCAATTTTCTTATAGGATTCAATGATAGAAATGTTAATAGTAATATCATAATCGGTACGAATAATCCTTTTACAGTAAGTTTTACATTTGTGTCCTCAGCCTATATACGTCCCACTGCTGGGCACAAGCCTTCATCATAGAGAAACGTATGAGGAGTATAGTGACGTAAGTTTTACATTTTGTGTTCAGTTCCAGTCACGGCACGGAAAGTCTTAAGCATGGTTACCGTGCCACCAACATTCAGTACCAACGTTGCGACAAGCTTATCGAACTCACCAGGCGGCTTGAACACTGTCCAGTAACAAAAATTATAGCGACCCAATAAATAGAGCAAAATAAAATTAAACGTTTTAAAGAGGATATAAATAAATACGCAATATTACAATAAGGACACCGCCTGTCCCTGGAGATAGCTGCTTCTCGGAACAAATGAAAGCATTATCAGTGAGACGCCGCCAAGGCGTGAAGTCGTAACCTCCAATAATAAAATATTATATATTCTCGGCCACGTGCCTCGAATAATGACAAAATGTGCCGCGGAGAGAAACAAAAGTACGCTCTCTTTGTTGTACGCTGTACGACGTACACGATGCTTTTATAAGTGTTCGGAGCCTCAGCGATTGTGCGTTTAATGCGCGTGCGCGAAGGTTGGCTGCAATGTGCATACGGGAACAACAAAAGTTTGTTGCTTTACGACTAGGCCGCCGAAAAACAAAGGCTGGTACTATATCGATACACTCGCCCTACGCAAAAGTGTAGCCGAAACACGCGAGACGATGGCAAGGATCTGCAAATATGTAAAAACTGTAGAAAGTGGAATAATTACAAATTATATGAAAAAGGATAAAATTTTATCACAAGTAATTCAAAGGAAGATTAAATAGTAATTGCCTGGACACGTTAACTCTATCGTAGATATCATTTCATCTATGGCCCAGATTGAGGGCAAATGCAATCCCATTTAATTAGAAAAGCAATAAAAAGTCACAAAATTATATTTATCACTGGGTTTTAGAACAGAAATTAGACCATAGCGGTAGAGTTGGGCCCATATTCCAATTTTAAATTTATGTTCCATCACCATTAACCTATATTCATCTTCTGTTCAACATTGGAAAACATATACATATACATAAGTTTATTGTTTCTGCAACCATCCTTCACGCACAACTTCACGGCACCCAAACGCGAGCTCAACAATCATAATTAAATATCAAAACTAATAACGCGACTTCCTTCACACGTGAATTAATTTTTTTCACGTCAACTTGTAATTACGGCCCCCAATTTGTGGACGGCGAAGCGTGAACCTGTTACGTGTAATAATCACCTTAATAATGTCATTCTATTTACGCAGGTTTTTGTCGGCCATCGCGATGATTGATAATCGTTTTGGTCTATTTAACCCGATAAACGGTAGGGATGCTTCTTTGTGTTTCTGAAAGTAGCGATTATCTTGTCATAGCTAGATTCTCTGGAGCTTAAACACTGTCGTTATGTTTTGCTGAATAACTGGTAGGAAGGTGTTTTGTCGGGAAAACTTTCGCTGCTTAGTTTCTGTAAAAACCTGTTTCTTTAGAAGCTGGAAACTGTTGCAGAATAATGATTCGTTTTATGTTATTAATTTTGTCTGGTTGATAATACCAAATAATTTAATTGTTCACAGACTAAATAGTAATCTAATATTGCTATCTCGTCTGAAAAATTCTATCAACCAATTTTTTTTAGTTATATCAATATCAGCTATTTGACTTCAATCACTAAACCTAAATTCCCAAAATTCCCATTCGTCTACAATCACCACAGAAACTGTTCACAATTCTCAAACCGATAACTTCGAAAGGCACTCACCGACTTAAGTTCTGTTTGGCACCTCATACAGTCCCGAGTCCCAACATAAGGGAGACCATAAAGGCTATCATATCAGCATCTCAGACGAGCTCCAAGGGTAACGGTTAACGGGCGAGCAAGCCGGTGTTAAGAGGGCGCGATGTCAGATAGGGCAATCACTACTAAATGCACTGTTCTAACCTCAGGGGTGGACGGTGTGGGAAGCTGGGAAAGGAAATAGATTTTTTCGGCGCTTCCGATGTTGGAAATGTTGGTTAGTCTTTAGTTTTTGTAAACACACGAATGCTACGTATGACGTTGGTAACTAAGTTGCTAAGACAAGAATATTCTTGAAAAGAATTTGCAAGACAATTTCCGAGAAATATGGGAGTTATGGTAAATTTGCTGCAGAGAAATTAATTTTGATAATTGGGGTCTAAAATAGTAATGTTATAATAACTTTTACGAATTTCATTGTACATATTATTTGAAGCAATTTACTCAAAGATTTATAGAAAACTCTCACATACGTATAATCACGACTATTATCCCCTAAAAGTTAGTCAGAACCTAGGCAAAAACACTGCAAGTAGTCCAAAAAGCGCAAAGCAGAAAACTCTCAAATTCGTAAAATTTTAGAAATGCATTCGCGATACTGTTGTACTTTATAAATCTTATATCTTTTTTAAAAAGTAAAAAAAAAATCTATCAGTATTCTTTCCTTTGCCTAAGTATCTACATACGTCTCGTCATGTAAAGCTTCCCCAAGAATCGTCGAAGGTACTAAAAGTCCTATCACCAAGATTACAAGTAGAGTCAACAGCGGGGCGGACTTATCAATCTATATTAGCTGTTTTGCTGACCGTTGACACTGCCTTCCCCCGGACCACGTTAGGTAATAGTTATAGGATTGGGCTACGAAGATAGCGGATACGAGACATCGTGAGATTTGAAAGAAAGGAAGAGAAAGCAAAACATTTAGTCGACCACAAATATATTTCAATACGAAAAAAGTTGAGCTCGCTGTAAGCAAAGCTGTCAGAAAAATAACACGCTGTTTGGGACACGACTATTTGTTACCAAATTAAACATAATGAAGAAGTAATAAAGTGTGGAAGGGTATCCGGCCTTTCAATTGACCCTGTATATGCAACAACTTCTGCAGTATACAAACAAAAACAAACATTTATGTGGCATTTTCGAGTGTATAAAAAAAACATATGAGAAGGGTTTAGGTCCGTCATGGCCATGAGTTGGTATTTCATTCCTTATATAGATGGAGACGCACTCGTGATGAAGCTATAGTGTGATATTAAAATGACACCAAAAAATACAATTTCCAAATTTTGCATGAAGCTTTTCACTCTGGTTCTCATGAATTGCCGTTTATATTGCGATTCTTGAAATCGCTGTTTTCCGAACCGCGTCTGTGGAGTTAACCCAAGGGCCGCTGAGAACTAACACCTTTTATTTCTCTGCTCATTGACGGACATTCGATGAGCTTCTGAACGCGTATTAACTGATTTGCTGACTTCTGCCTCTCGGGCCCTTCAAGGGTGGCAAGATGGTGTAAATGATAAGAACATTATATGGAGTTTAAGCTAAGCTATTCTCTGAAGTAGATTTGAAAAGATAAACAATGTTGGTAACTATGTTTGTCATATAATCTTTGTCATCTGAGCTGTGGTGTAGTTTGATTGGTTGTTTACGTAACTCAACGCCGAAGAGTTAATTAATTTGAACTGTCGACAGATAAGACGATCGAGGTGAGAAAACTGGACACAGAAGACATGTAAATATTGATAAAGTATGTGAAATGAAATTACTAATCAACGACTGAAAAATTAACAAAATGTTAAGTGCAAGAAAGGCCTAAGCCTAAGCTAGATTCTACCCGTTGCGATATCATCCCATACGGACTCATCCACAATTTCTAAATTTTGCTAAGTTTCATGTAAAATATAATGTAGAACTCCGTAGTTTGCATGTCTTTAACACGATCTACCACCTAAGAGTAACAATATACACAGCTCTACCTCTCGTATATCATGTAACCATAAACTTTTCATGGCGATAGGTATTCGTAACGCCAATAAACCAAATAACTAAATCGCGCCATCTATCAGAACAATCGGCCCTTGGAGAATTGCGGCATAGTTGATGGGGCTGGAGTATAATACAAGTGTAATATATTGTGGTGGAGATAGAACACTGCAAGATATTGTTTTCTTTAATGATGTTACCTTAAATATTGCTTATGGTATTCATTTTGTGATAAATGATAGAGGAATAGTAAAACAAGATTCCTCACATTGTACTAGCATTACGACTTAGTGTTATAAAAAATACTGGTCTGGTCTAGTGGTTGACACCACCGGATGTAGATCGGGAGGTCCAGGGTTCCATTCCCCATAGGGGCAGGGGTTTTTCTGCTTCGGTTCGGTTGGTAGTAGGGCTCCTAAGCCCGCCTGACGAGTTACCACCGTCTTGCCTAAGTTTGTCACCATAACAACAATGTTATAAGCATTGTTGTGTTCCGGCAATCAGAGGTAAGATAGCCAGTTCCTCAGTTGTTGAGGATTATAGGTGAAGCTCGCTTCCACCTTCGGCCTTATCGGCACTTATCAGGTCAGATTGAAGGCCAATAGCTTACCTGTCACTTAAAAAAAAATACGCAATGGGGTAATTATTAGTTAATGTTATTATATTGTCTTTGTCAATCCTCTAAGAATAAATTGAGTAAACAAGACTGGCTGGGAATTTATAAGGTACGCCAACACAATCAGAAAATAAATAATTAATAATGAGATCGAGATATTGAAAACAAACAAAAGGGTTAAATTAATAATTTACTTGTTGAAATACTCTTGGGTCTGTTCATATACTTTGAGCTCATAAATGGCTACATAAATGTATAAATGGGACATCCTACATACGTCACAAGAAAGATGCAGATATGCGTTTCACCTCTTCGCAGCAAAACAGCAAATCGCAGCTGTCGCAGCAAATCGCCGAAAAGGATACTGTCAGCACATACGTTATGCCGAACCGTTTACCCGGACACCAAGCAGGTTTTTATCCAAAACGTTTATTGCAGACAATGGATAAGTCCGGTGATCCGTTACCGGACCGGATCCGGTTAATAGAATACGGAGGTAAATCCCGGAGATATACGGTGGCCGAATCGCCGAAGCGCGTCGGGTCGCTACCGATTCGGCCCCTCTGACAAGTGTGGCTTTTTGAATATCAATATTAACAATACCACACCATCGTTCATTTTGGATTTCACTCATAAGCCTGTTTTTCTTGTAAGCTTAAGTTCGTTACATTCTGTGTAGCTTTTGGTTGTTTATTGCAATTTTCGTTCATTTTAAAGTGTATCTATTGTAGTCACAACACTATTAATAGTTTTGTGTTCCTTCCACTCTATGTCGGAGCTCATAGAAAAGCATTATATTCAATGGTCAACTTAAACTCAAAAAATCGTAATTGCGAACGCTTATGTTTACTGCTTGATTTGACAGGGTAACCAACACGTGAGCAGTGCCCAAGGTGTTACAAGCATTTACAGACTACTGTAATAGCTATCGCTTAATTTCAGTGTTGTCACCTTTTCCACCCTTTTGCTTAAAAAAGCTATTGAAGTTTTGAAGCCTTCTTAAACGTCAATGATTAGATAGATTTTCCTGCTATAAGTAAGCTACTATATACGAGTATTTCACAATCAAATGGGATGGGTCCGCTTGTGGGTCGAGGCAGGAAGGAGGCTGGGTCGGCCACCAAGCGGCTTCCGGCGGTCAACGGCTTCCTCACTTACACATTTATAAACTTTTCGATTATATTGACAATAAATGGTCAGTATACTATTTATTTACTAGCATTTATATTGGACAGTTCCGAGTATTATGTATTTATCAATCACCGTCTATAACACAAGTGAAAAGTTGTTTACTTTGCGCCTGAGTTTGAAAACTTAAGTTCATTTTTCTTTTTGTAATTATTATTTTTTTACAACAATATCTCAACAACAACAACAATATTTATAACAATATCTTAATTTTTTCTTTTTTTTTCTGAGTTGATTAGTGTTTTTATAACATTATTGCGGATGGTATTTACCTGTAATTGTCTGTTGCATTTAGTTTTAACATATTATTATATACTTATGAATTATGCTGTAATATTGTAAGAAACATTGGTAAATCTAAATAAATCAATAAATAAAAATCACTTCGCCTGTCGCTTCGGGGATGCAGGTTGATGTTAGGTAAAAAGATATTCAAGAAGAAGCCAACCAAAAAGATATTCAGAGATTTTGACAAGAATCTTAAGTTCTATGAAACTGTACAGTAGCTTATAGCTACATATTAACTAGCATACATGACAGCATAGTGGGAATATACAAGGTGACTGAAAAATGTATGGGAAAGGGTCGCCGGCTTATTTATAGAGATCTAACGTGACACGGCAAGATTAATGTGTTAGTGCATCAGAAGGGAGTTGGTGATCTATGGCGGCAGAGCCTGTGTTTATTTATAGCACCTTTCACTATAATAACAACATTGACTTACTTTCTATGAACTACGACTATTAAAAACCGTCAATTTTGTATTGTGTGTTTTAGGAGAATGGTCATCTGAGACCCAGGCCAGCAAATTTTTTTGTTACGTTCAATGTAACATAAAGGTGTTTATTTTATTTTCAATATTAATTACTAACATATAAATATGTTGCTTTGAATATTTCTCAGGCGTAGTATAAAAAAGATATAAGGAAACTTATTCCTATCATATATCTTTTCATAATAATTAATAGTGCGCCTGAGGAAAAATAAACTCACATATTTATATGTTAGCCACTAATATTCAATATAAAATAATATATTTTATCCACTGAACAAAGCAAATAAATCAATAAATGATATAGTTATAATATATGGTATATGGTCTCTAGGTGATTTTCCACCAGAGGGGCGAGAAGAGAATTGAAATCTGTATGGCAAATTATGAATCCTCTCCTAGCGCATCTTTGGTGGAAACTGTGAGGATTGACGACAATATAAGACGCGTCAATTAAAATATATGTTTCTGTAAAAATGAGCCGTATTGCTTCCGATATAGAGCTTACCGTATTGCTTCCTGGTCTCGTCTCGCCACTCTGGTGGAAAATCACCTCGCGCGAGCTCGCAATATCTAGTATTAATGGCAATTTTTAGTGGAAAAGGGTCAGTGCGATTTCAATTCTCTTCTCGCCTCGTTTCTTCTCACTCCTCTGGGGGAAAATCACCTTCTTTCTTGTCGGGCCTGAGAAAATGTTGTATGGGTCGTGTAGTGACCATTGGTCGGTTGGTTGTATCTTGATTAACTAGTCTGGTTGTAACGAGGCGTTATATCAGTATTAGCGACTCTTAACTCTTTTCTCTTATTGCGCTCTTCTCTGACCACTTTCTCTTTGATTCTGTTTTTAAATTAAGCAACCGTCTGTTTTTTTGTCTATTTTATTATCAAATTTGTTGGCTGTATAAAAAATTCGACACTATTAATATATCGACGGTTAAGAATCAATAATGTCTATCTCAATTTTTGGCTTTTTTCTTCTTAAGTCCAAATTGGCATAGATTGTTAAAGCAGCTACCTCAATATTCACAGTATTTCCAGCATTTATTTACCTTTTATAGCGATTGTAACATTTCTGGTAATTTATTAGCTCCAAGAAATGTTTTTTTTATCTACTGTAAAGTTGAATTATTTGAGATAGACACTATTGATTCCTAACTGTCGATATACTGAATAATATATCTTTACTAAGGCACTATTTTGTGCCTTTGATTAACAATAAACGAATAGTGACAAGCTGTCTAATTATTTCTATGTCGGCATCCCCTATGTAAAGAAAGAAAGAAAGAAAGAAAAACATTTATTGACCACAGGCACAAGCAAGACGCAAAATACACAAACAATCACATATAAGGTCAACTAGGACCCGACCTCAGCATATGCTGCATCAGGCGAAGCTGATACAGCGCTGGTATTCTGGCCGGGCCTACATACATACATAATATACACACACACATCACATAGTTAGCCAAAGGATTGTATTATAAAAGGCATTATACCGAATAACTGTAGTCTCAGGTGAAAGTCACGAGGCAGTATCCGACCGAAATTACTACCTGGATGTTGGGACTCCATGACGTGATATTTACCATCAGACCCAGATAAATTTATAAAATACTACAAAAAATTTGGTAAGATGCAAAATTAATCATGATACAATCCCAACCCCTATTGGGTCAGCGTGGTGGTGCTACGGACCATAATCCTTATATATGAGTTTTCATGAGGAACGCCTGTGCCCAGCAAGGGGACGTATATAGGTTGAGGACGATGACACAATCATCTCCCACCAGGAGAAAACTCACTTTACTCGGAGATATAATCCTACAGGAGCTCGGTGGCGTAGTGGTCAGTGCGCTTTGGCTTCGATCGAAAACAAAACTACCTTCGCCATGGTCAGGCCGTGGATGGGTGACCAAGACTTTGTGATCTCGAGCTCCTCCGTGCTTCGGAAGGCACGTTAAGCCGTTGGTCCCGGTCTGTTGAGGATGGGCATGAAGCTGATGATAAAAACACGTATTACGAGTAAACAAATATATTAGCAGATGCGAACAGAAAATATAATGACACTGACAAATAAGAATTTAAAAACTATTTAAAAAACGTGGTAAAACAGAATAATATCAACAAATGTTAATGTGGGGCGTGGACTGATGATGGAAACACGTAGATTTGCAGAAAAAACTATATTATCAAAATTACAGATCTAGTAGTATCAGTGTGACAACGAATAAAAAAAAAGGTGGCAGATGACATGACAGTAAAAAAGAACTATAAACACTATGTGGCGACCAACCGGCCAATTTCCAACATTCGCATTTGTGACCGTTTCTACCCACCAGCCCGCATTGGGCCAGCGTGGTGGTTTTACAGCCCATACTCCTCATGTGTTTCTCCATGAGGAAGGCCTGTCCCAGCAGTGGGACGTATATAGGCTGATGACGATAATCCTACAGCAAAAGTTGTGGCGGTAGTTCAATAAAATAATAATTGAGTATCATTTACAGTCTAGTAAGAATATTTTCTAGTTACGAAATATATAATCGGAGAAACACGAAGCCATTCACACAATCCGATTATGCGGAGCTAATTCACAGCCGCGCCGTGTAAACGCCTCTCTGAATATCTCGTTAGTAAACACCTGTCTCACATAATACAGCACGCTAGTCCGACCCGGATTTGTATTGGCAATCCGGCTAACTTTAATAATTACACCCGGATACGAATACTAGCTCGCGTACCTATTGTACAACTTTGAAGTCCCAGATATTGTTTTGAGGTGAACTTTGGATGTTGAGGACCACGGTACACGAATTTCTCGAGCATAGACGGTGTAGGATGTTATAGGGGTGGACTCGGTGAGCTTACAAAAATATATCGATAATATTGGGCCTTACCTATGAAATTGGTGTTTTTATTCTGCATTAGGTACACGGAGAAATATGAAAATAGTTATGAAAACATTCCGGAAGCAAAAAAGCCTTTGGAAATGGCACCAACCCGCATTGGGTTAGACCGGTCGTTACATGTATTCATATGTATTTTTATCTTCCTGGTGTCTATTCTTGTAAAAAACTGTTTGTAGCTATTAAGGTACCCACCTCTTTATTATGTAATAGTTTATCTTATCTTAATAGTTCTACTTATAAAAGAAAAAAAGAAAAGAAAATAATTTATTAGTGACACAGAATTAACCTTAGTACTAAGCTTAATATCTAAGAAAATTAATCTTTATTCAATTCTTTATTTAATTTATCTTTATTTAATATCTCCTCCAGCCAGCACACAAAGCACAAACACTTTTTTTATCGAACTACCAATTCATTTAAGTATATGACACATATCAAAACAAACATAAGCTTTGAATGTTTAAAAAAAGAATCAGCAAAAAAACCGCACAGCAGTCCAGTCCAGCGATTAAAATCTATCAGCGGAGGGAGGGCGAATTAACATTCACGGCACGCACGGTTCGTATACGGCGCGTTATCTTCGCATCGCACCGGAACGGCATCGAATATCGATACGCGGTACAACACTAGTGACCTCCACTGACTCAAAACTTCGACACAATTCGTGACAAGTGAAAATCGTTTTCTTGGTGTCTGTGGAATTCGATTTCCAATGGGCATAAATGTTTTGTGAAAGTTAGAAGAAAATGATTAAGAGAAGAATCTAGTTATCAAAAGATTAGCTCAAGCTATGAAAATAAAATAATAATAAATAAATATCTTCAAACATCAACTAGCCCCATTTTAAGAAACTAATGCTGCTTGTGTTACGGACACTAGATGACGGATAAATATATTAAATACATATAAATATCCTAAATATATATAAACATCCAAGACTGTAAAACAAATGCCTGAAAATTCATCACCCTAACATTTGCCCTTACCGGGGATGGAACCCAGAACCTCTCGAGATGGCGACGCCTTGAGACATACAGACCACTCGACCTCTGAGGTCGTCGAAATATTGTTACATTATTAAAAAACCCGCGCTATAACAGTAAAATTCTGGAGATTCTCTAAAAACGTAGTAATATTGCCGGCTTTGGACTCTTATACCACGCAAGTATTTTGAAGACCGTTTTATCCCATCCTTTTTTCATAGGTTTCAAGGTCAGTAACCTTTGGTGAAAAGTCAGCATATGTGAACCTGACCTAATCCAACGTATTTTCGAAAAGTCAGCTTCTAATCTAATAATTCATTCCTAAATAGAACTCGGTGTGCGGAAGGCATGCACTCTCCTACAATTTTGGGTCCTTTGAAGGTGTGAATCTTTTTCGTCCTCAGCCTATATACGTCCCACTGCTGGGCACAGGCCTTCGTCATGGAGGAGTATGGACCGTAACACCACCACGCTGGCCCAATGCGGATTAACGGCTTAACGCGCCTTTCGAAGCACGGAGGAGCTTGATTTAACAAAGTTTTGGGGATCCACCCACGGCCTGACCATGGCGAAGGTTGCTTTGTTTTCAATCGAAAGCCAAAGGGTTCTAACCACTACGCCACCGAGCTCCTAAATCTTTCTAAGGGTATATATCCAACAACATTGCTTGGTCACCCATCTTGTCTTCAACCAAGGTAAGGCTCCTTTTTCAAACTCTAAATTGATGAAACAACCACAACACAACAAACACTAATCTAATGTTACAATCATCTATAAATTTTAACAAATCTTCGCCGCGACTAATCTCGCCATCACAATCATCCCCCGCGACAAGCACGCGTGATTCCCAGATAAAGCTTATCGAATTTGAATATTTTTATTAGCGATGGGCCACGCACACACAGAGACTGAGCTCGGAACGAACACCACCTATTACGTGTATTGTGATTACAAAAAAAAACTAAAATAACTTTGGTCGGAAAATAGATCTACAGCCGCTGTAACGTTCAGCAGAATTATCAATGAAAGGCGCTAAGCACTAAAGTAAATTTATCGTACAGTCTGCACATCAAGGCCTGTAGACACGACTGAAATGAAATGATATGAATTTGTTTTATGTAATCATTTAGGTAACAAGTAGCTACATTTATGACGCGTCAAAAACATTAGAAAATAAACTAACATAATTATTATACACTTCTACTTTACTCATATTGATAATCGTTATCGTCAACGGAACATTTGAGTGATTTTAATATGTTTCCGCTTATTACTGCTGCTGACTGTACCAAGGTACTGGTGTTGGTCGCCTTTAGTTTCTTTTAATAGATTTGATGTTTAGTGAGTATTGAGTTCTAAGTAGTATTGTAAACTATTGGGTCCTTTACCTATGAAATTGGTGTTTTTATTCTCTCTTAGTAATTTGTCCGTAACTATTAAGTTTCAGAACATTCTTATAAAATAATTGCCTCTTCTAAAAATAGACCATATATTTGAGCTCGTATTATTTAATTTGATAATTTTTTGTAAGTTTAATTGTGTTAAAATTATACACAAAAACAATAATTTTTAACTGCCTCCCGAATACATCATTTGATTTGCATTAACATAAAAACGATGAATAATTTTTATCAAGCGTGTTCACACACATATTGCTAAAGCTTGTCTAATGATACACGCCAAATATTATTATCTCGGGATTTGTCGTTATGAAGAAAACTGATAAAATGGTAGTATGTAAAAGCATCCCCAAAATCTCCATACAAAACACCAATTTCATAGGTAAGGACCTAATATATTTTATTGTAATTAACCGTGCTTGCCCCAGACGGCATTCCGGCATGCCAACTCAATAGATTGCTAATGTGTCTCACTCCCGTGAATTGGGTGGTTAAGGGACATTTCACAGGTGCGCTGACCGACAGGGCCGCCGGCGAGATTTCCATACACTTTTACGTAAAGCGCGCGCGTGGCTGTGATAAGATGTTCTGTATCTCTTTTAATTGTATGCGCGCTTGCATGGCCAGCGCTGGAGGCCACGCAAGCTTTAATATTAAACACTCGCAAGCTTTAATATTAAACAATCATCAATTCATTAGAAACACTACGCATACGCAGAGATCTGTATCATAACTGTAAGTTTTCACTGTAAAAATCTCAACTTTTTTAGTTGCATTAAGAACGTCACCCCTAGCGGAGGTAGTTGAAATACGTCTCCTGTGTAATTGACATTCATAACGCAATTAAAAAGGCGACGTTTTTACAACAATAACACACTCTAGGGGCTCTGTAATCTTTGCCTACAACCGAGAAAAGGCGTGAATGGCTAAATCGAACAGCATTCCAAGAAACCTTTCAAAAACCTGTGCATTTTCCCAGCACTATATATTCGTCTATTCTATTTTTAAATATTAATGGGCCCACATAAAGAGCATTACGTCACCCTTGTTTTCGCTGCATTTGCATGTGCCCGGTGTTTTGCATTCGGATCAAAGATGCATTATGACAATGTATTCGGTAACACGTAAATAAATAAGTGTAAGCGCTTGATCCGTTAATAGGGTGGTGTTTGTATACCTTTTATTTCGGTACATGTAGCTGAAGTGAGAGCCTACTTATTTAAATTTTTATAGTGTTGCCGATGTGGCCATTTTTTAGTTGGGGCTAAGCTATGCCAGGAAACGATTCCTTACATCTCTGAGACTTCTGTGAAGCTGTAGACCTAATGTAGGTGTACATCTGGCTACCCCTTCGGGGGAAGAGGCGTGATGATATGGATGCATGGTTACGAAAACACCACTACGCGAGGCGATGATAGCCGAATGTACAATATAGTTCATGTTTATTAAGAACATCGCTTAGGACACACACTACCTGCTGAATAGCAACAGGATCGTCTGTATCATTTGCCTTCCGCTGTGCCCGGTGCATGGCAACAGGCTCACCCACAAGGACATTAACAACTACTCTGTCTATTTCTGGGAAAGAGACGCAATGATAAGTACATACATACATATAATCACGACCACTATCCTCTAAGGGTTAGGTTAGAGGCAAAAACAACGCAAATGCAGTACGCGCTTCACCAAGCAGTGACTGCACATGTGCTCAGCGTGACAGGTGGTGAGCCCGTCGCCGCTATAAGCTATCGGATGGTTGTGCAGTTCTAAGTCCATTAGTTGCCTTTTACGACACCCAAGGAAAGAGATGGGTTGGTAGTATTCTTTTAATGAGCCGCTACTACACGACAATGATAAGTGGAGGTATATAAATACAAAAAAAGAATGAAACAACTAACTCTGATAAGAATCTTTAAAATAAATTCCTCAAAACTACAATAGTAAATAAAACATATAAATACAAGAAAGCAGGGGTCAAAAAAACAACTTGCGTACAGCAACAGTTTAATAAAGCCAGCGAAAATCCGTTCGGTTAAAAGATCAATAAAGAGCCGATATGAGGCCTGGATATCTGCGCACAATAGTATATCTAGCGATAGTGGAGCGATGTCTGCCCATAATATTCTTTGGGGTGCATCTCATTTGCCTTAAGAACCTGCCTTTGTCAACAAA
This sequence comes from Parapoynx stratiotata, assembly GCA_910589355.1. Classification (NCBI taxonomy): domain Eukaryota; kingdom Metazoa; phylum Arthropoda; class Insecta; order Lepidoptera; family Crambidae; genus Parapoynx; species Parapoynx stratiotata. The sequence continues at coordinate 18,247,293 of OU342462.1, read as the reverse complement.
GTTGGGGGCGGACGGAAAAATCGATACTGGCCGCAAACGGCCGACTGCGATCATCGCTGTCTTGTGAATCGCGACTGTTTTAACATTTTGAATTTGGATTACATGTTTTGGAATTTGAATTTGGAATAGTTCAGACAGTTTCTTTTTTCAAAGTTCAAATCAGAGAGTAAAGTTAAGATTGAGACCCAAACAGTGCTATTGCAGTAGAAACCTACACGCACTTTCTTTTTAATATAAATTGCATCTTTATTTTGCATTGCATTCGCCGATTTCCAAGACTCGCCTGACGTTGCTAGTTTGAGTCCGGGTAGGGCTAGGAGATGTCTTTATCAAAAACGGTACTGCTGACTGTTCATATAGCTGACGAATTAGATAATAAGAAACGAGTAAACAAAGACTTGGGTACTAGCGATGGTGAGAAAAAATCAGGTTAAATAAACTTCGCATTTCTTGATCAAACAATAAGATACATTTTCAATCAAATCAAACCACCAAACAAAACACACGCAAGACCAGAAGCGAATAAAAAAGTAGTTATCTCTTCAACACGTTGGGAATTGAATATTGAATACAATTACGCGTGTAATGCCTGATTATGAATACGGCTATTAAAACGATCACTAATCACACGTTATCTTGATGTTGTTTTGCATAAATGTGAATTATTGCCGTGAGTTATGTGCGGGCCTCATTAGACATTCATTGACGTTTGTTACGTTGGCGTTCGATGGCTCTGGACTCCGGCGCGTGCGATCGGTAATTAATTACATTCAATTATTAAAGGTCATTATTATAGAAGACATCTTTGTAGCTTGTAAAAAACTGATTTAATCTTCAAAGTCTTTCTTCTTCTCTCTTTTTCTTTCTACTTCTTTATTTTTCTTTCTCCTTATTCTTATGTAGGTACTATTTATACCTCTACACTATTACGAGGTTTTAGTTTATACGTTTATATTTTAGTTGATTATTGAAATTTTTTGATTCAAATATAATTTAAATATTACAATTTATTTTGTCTCTCGGTACTTTCTTAAAACAGTAATTACAATTATTATTTTAAACTTATGTATCCAAACTCTAGTATGCAGGTGATTGTAATGGATGTGAAATTATGTAATATATCACGTGCTTTAATAATGAATATTTTATAAAAGCAAAGGAACATATAAAAGAAATTTTTTCTAAAGGAACTGTATCTCTCCGTATTGATGAATAGATGCGATACGTTTTTATGACGAAGCCGTAACAAGAAACCGACTTATAACATTTTACAATACACCGGAGTATATCCATCGCATCTCATTTACATAAGAAAACAAGCTCCAAATTATCCATAGAGAAATTCGTCAGAATTAAGAAAACTTCGCAAAACAAAAATCCATATTAGTACGTGTTCAGAATTCAAATCAGACACTCGGCTGCTTTATTACGTCGATATGTAAATTTTGTACAGCGTCACTACCCTTATAAAGACCCTGTTTGAATTGAAAATTTAGTTGAACGAGCGAGAGTAAGCCGTATTCAGCCAGTACGGCGACGTCTTTCAGCCAACTCGCAGCTTTTCAACGTTATAGCGCGTGGAAAAGCCAAAAAGGTTCTATATTTAAAAGTACAAAACCTTTTTTCATCTACACCCATTCTAAATTTAAATTCAGAACTTCAATGTGTCAGTGTTCGGAAAACAAACAGAAAAGCGCGCCAAAACTGACGTGCATAGATTATAAACACTATTTCCTTCGCCGTTCTCGTTAAAACAGCACGGTGGACTGTATAGGAGTGACGTGACGCGTGGTGTTTCGATCTGTCAAAATGTGACAGAGATGGAAGATAAAGGTGGGGGCGGGCTCGCGTGCCGAGTCGATCGTAAGTAAACAAAATGATTTCAGTAAAACCCGTACTTTGATGTGGAGGCTTGCTTTATTCGTAGCGGAATATTAATAAAGCTAGGTATGTTTAGAGGAATAATTCTTGAATGACCTCATCAAGGACCGAGAATGGCATTCGGTATGCGTCATGAGGACGTGACATACCAGTCAGACTGTTCCATATATTACGCACTATATAGATAACTGCTTTTCATATAATAGGCATTTTATAATATAAAAATCGTAGAAGGCAAAGGGAGCACTAGCGCAATGCCAACTTTGTTTACATTTACTATTTTATAAAGGCATCAAAAGAATACCGACAAAGATTATTTGGAGTTTTTTGTTATTAGCAAATTTTGTAAATAGGTATTCGGATTTCAGTTATCTTATGTATTATGGTATAACTAATTATTAGTTAGAATTAGATTTGTTACTACATATATTTGTAGAGCTGGGGTAGACACATGCTTTGCATTATTCAAGTGCATTTGTGTATTTTATTAATTTTAAACATATACAAATTATTAGAAGCTATCATTGCTATTAAAGTCAGGGATAGCTGAGTTGGAAAAACGGCCCTACTCGTGTAATCGGTCGCCGGTTCGATCCCGACCTGTACCAAAAATTTTCACCAGCCATTTCAATGACTAAATCAAAAATATAGATATTGAAAACGGATATATGACCACTTGTAGAGGGAGAATTTGAAATATCATTCTCACACAAGGGAACAAAATCGAGTAACTCCAACTATAAACGGAACAATAGACACTTGGATGACTTTAAAACAATAATTTAATTTAATCAGCGACACTAAATTATATCGCCATGAAATATAAAGATGCTTCGACGAACGGACATAATTTCAGTCATTACGCAACCCTTCGTGGGGTGGAGTACTGTGGACCACACATAAACTGTGCCAGTTCATTTTAAATTCGATTCTAATCCAAACACATTAAGGTTCATTTATACAATCGTTATGGCTTCCTCGCGTTAACTGACGTTTCAACAAGGAATGCTTATTTGTCAGCATTAGGGTATTTCATTATTATCTATTTGAAATTAAATACTTGGTTGAGAGCGTAGAGTTTGGTTTTTAATTTAACTGCAATGAAGTCCTTTTTTAAATGTTTAAAATTCGTTTGTTTTCAATAATTACAATTTGTTTTACACATGTAGGGCGGCTCGTGTACAGTTGTAGGCTAGAATTATACCTTTTCACGCTTCTTTTGAAAAAACCCGTGTCCTATAGACATTTTTGGAGCTGCCGATAGCCTCTGTAACTGCATTTCGCCAAATCCATCAGTATCGGTCTTGGATGCCCCAACCGTCTTAGCCAAGTGCATACAGCCCTCTAGCCGTAGGGCAGCCATTAGCATAACAAGCTACCATTACGCACCTACGAGTACAACCAGTGCATTTGCATTCCAAACCATTTCCGCTACACCTTACCGCGATACAAATAAAGACGAAAATAGTTTTTTGAGCCGCAATAAAGAAAGTGGTCAGGTCTTTTGTTACACGAAAACATGAATTTGTCAGTCGAATGGTTCGTTTGTCAATTTCTATCGATTATGTACAGCCGGAGGCTAATCAGGGGCTTCAGGGGTGCAGTTAGGTATTTTTCGTCACTAACTAGATAACAAGTGGTTTAAAATTGGAATTTACATAATAATGCATGGGGAGAGGGTGTGACCTGTACGACGTGAACACTTTAATTACGCATGCATATTGACAATTCGATTTTGATGAATACGTTTTCGACAGACACTTGAATGGTAACTTGGGATATAAATCTAATGATAAGTCAGTGCCCACGACTGTAATTTAAATAACTTCTGACACAACTATCAAACTAGCTTGAAGATCTCATTATATTTATAACACAGCGATACTGCAAACAATAGCATTGCTGTGTTAAAAATATAATGTGAGAAAAAATTTAATATATTAATACTAGCTTCAGCCCGCGACTTCGTCCGCGTAGAATATTTACTTTGAGATAGTGTGATGGGATGTAGCCTATATAGCCTTCCTTAATAAATAGGCTATTCAACACTTAATTTTTTTTTCTAATTGGAACAGTAGCCTCAACTGGTGTAATTGAAAATTTACTCCTACTCTATTATTAGAAGCAATGTTTATAGAAGCGTAAATTTGTACTTCATATTTCTGGGAGGCGTTATTTAATTTTTTTAACATTCACCCGCATGGCACCCATGGGATCATCGGGATATAAGTTAGTCTATGCCCTTTCTCAGGCTCTAGACTATCTGTGTAGCAAATTTAGGTTAAATTGGTCCGGTAGTTTTGACGTGAAAGCGAGACTGACAGACAGAGTTACAATCGCCTTTATAATATTAGTATGGATAAGGTCTTTATGTGCCTACATGATAATTTTCTTTGTAAAGGAAAAATTACTTAACGAAAAAAATTCAAAATTAATATACAACAATAAATTGTAAACAAAATTGAATCAAATTATGACCTATTCTAATGTTTTATTTTATTTAATATAATTAAATCAAATAATCTAACAAAATAATTACATTGAATTAAAATTAAAGGTACAGCACAAACGCTTCTGGTATGGGCTACTAATTAATATGTGACGGATACATTTATGCGTAATTATTTAAAATAATTTTATATTTATGCAACAGAAACAATAATTATAAAAATAAACATTTTAAACTTCTTTGAATGTAGAAAAGAAAGGAAATAATTTGCAGAAAAGAAATAAAATGTTGAAAAATAAAATTTTATTTATCACACAAACACCAATAGACAGCACCGCCCGGGTCTAGAACAGTAATAATAAAAATGTTGTATACCTACAACCTACCATAATAATATTCAATTCTATTTTTTTATCGGAAGCTTCCAAAAATATACCTTACCAAAAAAACATTTCGGCAAACGCTTATATTCTTATTTATTTACTCAAACACATTGTCCGTGAACCGGAATAGTTAGAATAGCAATTTCATCAAAGCTACAGCGCCCTCTGGCGGAGGACTGCAAAAACATAGCGGCTAGCACATGCCGCGAATTATCAGTATCCCATGATAAAACAAACGCGCCGTGTTTGTGTTTACCGAGTTGTTTTTAAACAAAACTCGGCATGTTGTTTTGCTGCCGCATCTATTTTCAACTTTGATACGTATGAATCGTGCAAAAAGTTAATATTTGTGTTTTGCTCAAAAATGTGCGTAAAATGAATGTAGTAAAAATATTTGAAAAAAAAATATAAAAAGTTTACTAGCAGAGCGTGGTTTCGATCCACGGACCTCTGGGTTATGGGCCCAGCACGCTTCCACTGCGCCACTCTGCTCTCAATCTGGTTGACGAAATTACCGTATAGTTTCTCAAACATTATTTCTGTGAATTTTCGCTATATTTTACAACTACGAGCAACTGCTTGAAACTATTATGACATAATACCACCCGAGTAAGGAAAAAAGTCATGTGGTAATATGGTTTATTGTTAAAATATTTATTATTGTTAAAAAAAAATATTTAAATGCAAATAAAACCAAAAAAAGCCGTATTTTTATGCCATCCTTTTCTTCCTTTTATATAACTTCTTATTTGTTACATACTCAATGAAAAATAAATCAGCATTATAAAAACCCTCACAGCAACTAACAGCTTAAAAATTCAACAGCTTGCAATAAAATAAAATAGTCAGAGATCAAGCCGTAGTTTGGAAACCACTTGACACTATTCAGGGGCCTCTTATTCAAGGCCTTTGTGGATTGCTCAGTGAATCCTATGGGAACCCGGTGCATGGTATCTGTAGCCTGAGGCGATCGCTCGTTTTCGTGCGAGTGATTCTGAATTAAGCCACTTACCCGCGGGTACTTCGAAAATTGTGCACCATTTGTTAAAATTTTGTTATTTAGTGTGAGTATGGTATTGTCAGTCTCTCTTAACTATTCAAAGTGGGGTGAATGCTATATATACTTTAGCTACTTATCTAGGTAAATAATAGGCTAGTTGACTCATATCAAAAGTTATAAAAATAATATTTAATTCACATAGTATTTAGTACAAGGATCCAAAATATACCAAGTTCAATAAATATAAATAAGGGATTGCTGTAAAAATTCAGTTTAAGCATGTTTTATTTTCACTTTTTTTTTCATCTGCCAAAAACGCTATCCGCCATTTTCATGAAATTGGTGAAGTAACGCTTCATATAAACAATTACTACGCATGGTCAAAATCCGTCAAACGCCAGTCACAACCAATCAAACATGTATGTCGGCTGTGTCAGCCTGTGTCACGCATGCGTACTGATTGTTTTCCAAAATCATGACCTCTCGGCACAGATAATTCATAGACCATCATGACTGATAGCGTTTTTGCCTGTCACGCAAAAACGTATTTTAAAATTTGTTGTGTTAAAGGTCTCAATAAAAATTATATTATTATTATTTTTATGGTGGTGGAGGTAACATTAATGAATCACTTGGGGCCCAAAAAAGGGGTCAACTAGCCTATTTTTTCTATCAAGAAAAACAAAAATCATTATACTCCAGCAGAATAGAAAAATATTTTGCAAACAAACGATAAAATATTTTTTTTTATAGCGCCATGTTCAAATATCTAGTTTCATAATTTTGAAGTTTCTTTAAAAATATCGTAAATTACCTACAGCACTAAGTATCGTAAAAATACCATGTCGTAAAAAACCAAAGCGTAACCTGTAAAAATAAAGCTTGCTAGTTAAATTAAAAATGATGAGATAAACTTGCACTAAAATGGTAATTCAATATTTCTTAACAGTTTTGTTTTAGTCTAGAGTGTGGAAATAATGAATGTTAGACGAAATTAGAGATCTTATTAAGAAATACATGGAACCCTTAATTGAGAGCCTCGAAATAATTAAAAAATTCTACAAAAAATTTGTACATATCTACGAGTATATAACCGTCGATGTCTTTATCACCACAGTTTAGCAGTGAACCTGATATTGACTATAGACCATGAATTCTAAATTGTCCAATCATAAATAAAAATCAAATAAAAAATAAATCAAATTAGAATATACAAAATTAATTAATAACTCTACCTTATAAGATGTCCCTATTTTGAAATATCCCCATAGTGCTACGAAAGGGAAAAATAGTGTACTAATAATGGTAGCGTGTAGCAAAAATTAACAAAATGCGTATCATTACTTGTAGGGAGGTCCTTAATCGGCTCCGACAATGGCCGGCACCTAGGGACTCTGCCAATAAAATGGTACAATGACCCCCCGTGGCTACGGTCCCCAGATCAGGTTCTTTAGGGTATTAGACGCTTACAGCCTAGGGTGTCACTTTTATTACTTTTTACCGTTCATTTGGACTGTAAGCTCATCATGTGAGCTTATTGGAAAGTGATTGCTTTATACAAATTAAGAGTAAATTAAAATTTATTTGCTACACACAGAGTTGTCGCTATAGGTGTTGATCAGATACTTCCAACCAATTAGAATAAAATTATACAGAAATAATAATTATATCAATGTTCGTAGGGTAATATATTTATTCGCAAAAGGTGTCACTATCTCTGAGTTTTCGAAATTTTTACCTGAAAAATGCAATTGAAAAACATTTCCAAAAAAATGTCACAATATCACAATTATTGCATGTCTTAATTTGGGCTAAGTTAGGCAAATCTTATTTTTATTTGTTATTGTGTTCCGGTCGTAGCACGGTATAGTATGGCCCTCTTTCACAACTCTTACATACATATTATTTATATTTTACTTTATATGGAATTAAAAATTGTGGTGATTTTTTTTATTACTTTTATTTTCCTTGAAAGGAAAACTATTTAATGGAAAACCTTGACAATATTTGATGATGTTGAAATAAAATAAAATCGTGTTTTCTCATTCTAACATTGTCCAACGACACAAAGAAACACGACGAAAAAACACATGCAAATAGTTTGCAGTGTTGACAGCTCAAAACAAGCACGCGTAGGGCCGGACAAAGGGGACATTACACTCGAACCATAAACCAAAATTAAAAGTTTTCGATACATTGCGCTCTCACAATGAATCGCTCCCGCTTCTGACTAAATACCCCACATTAAGGTGTCGTTAGTCAAATGACATAACTACCGTCATGAAATAAACATAATCATGTCAAACAATTTTGAGTCTTACTGCTGTAAAATATAATATAATTTTCAAAGTAAAAAAAACTGGTTTTTGTGTCTTTTTTAATGGTGAAGATGGTAATAAAAAATCTTTATGAACGGGGGTGTTGTGTGACGAGCTTACCCTATTTATGTAAGCGATTTCGGCAATTCTGCCGATTGTTTTACGAGGCCGTGTCATATTGTTACTACTGCCAGTACCGGGTTATAAAAATATTTTACTTCCGCGATAAGCAGGCAGATAAGGGAACTCGCACGATATCGATTTGATAAAGAAGTAGATAGGTACGACATAGTTTTTATCTAAACATTATAGTATAGCTGCATGAATCGATTTTAAAATTTTCTGAAACTGTTTTTTTTTTAAGAGTGATTTTGGCAGAATACCTTGTGACATCTTATTCATTCCACTCAGACTTGCCTGTAATTTGTAAAATGTAGAAAGTAAGACAATTTTATGTAAAGGGAGGATGGAACTCTTGCAGAGTTTCTTCTCTTGACAAGGCCTCCCGGTAGTGAACAGGAAGAAAAAATGTAGAGGTAAACAAGTAGAAGTATATATAGTAATAAATAAATAAATAAATGAAGAATTTCATTTCATTTCATTTTTTATAAAATTTTTACTGACCGGCAGACTGGTATATAAAAAAATATATAGGAATTTTATAATATGGGGATCTTTACTGCCTACAAATCAAAAGCAAAACAGCAAATACTTACTAGATTTATTGGTGTATGTGGGTTTTTCAAAAAAAGTTTCTTCCATATGCTCTTAAATGGAATAGGTATTTACCGATGTAGTATTGTGCTATAAAATGCTTGTTGTTTACATAATAGTGCAGTGCCTATGATATAGTAGGGATGTGAAAATAATATAAATAGATTTTACATGCATACATACATAAAATTAGATTAGGCAGAGATTACAGATTTCCACTACGATCCTGGCCTCTTCTACCCTCATTAATTTATTCTCATTAATAGATTTTAGGCATACAGAATCGAATAAGATTTTTTTTTTCACTTTGGGATAAACGTCCATTATGACAACGCCACACCTTTCTCCCTTGGTGGTAAGTAGAAATTCTCTATCCATTTACATTATCATAAAAATAAACATCAGACCATAATCAAGTCTTGTACGAGAAAATACACTTGCAAATACTATAAATCCAGTAGGTATTCCTTATCGTGTAGGTACTCGTGCGTATTCAACCCGCCACGTCACTAGTCACTACCCCGCACTCCGGCACTCGCCGACATAATTCATAAAATAATAGTTGCCGTCGTCAAAAGGGACGTTTAACAAATGATACGGCGTACTTCTATTGTTAAGTCTTTTGTTGTTTTGCTCATACTTACACCATTCCATTTAATAAAGAGCTTAACTGCAGCACAAATGTTAATTGACTCTGATTCTTAGTTTTACAAGTTAAGGCACATTTTCCTTAGTTTGAGTGGCTCGGTATGTTTTTTCTTTTCGCATCATTCGCAATGTGTACAGCTAATAAGTCAGATGTGTATAATTATTATTTTATTGCCCGCGATTCGAATGCAAGTCATGAGCGTTTGTTTGGGTGCAATGCAGTCTTTTTGCATTCGATTCTAGGGTTCTGTGATTGTTTTGGCTGTTTTGATCTATTTCCAAAGAGCATAGCCAAAATTCGAAACAGGGTGCCAAATTGTTTCTGTATAGATTTAACAAAAGAGGCATGGGTTCCTTCAAATCAGGCGTGAAAAGGCATCTTATAAGCCAGCAAGGTGGAGGTGGCTAGGCTTGTATTCTTTGGTGCTGTCTTAGCTTCTTTCGCATATAGACTTATCTACTGCTCACCATCAGGTGTTGTGAGTCATTTGCTGTCTTATCTTTTTAACAAGTTTGACTTTTTCTCCCATGTAAATGTAAATGCGACAACTTCCAGTGTAGATTCCTTCAAAACAAGCTTAGATGCCGATGAAGCAAGCATAAGTCGACAATTTGGGAATATATGATGCGATTTTGTCGCACCAACTACCCTTACATCCAGACTACACTCTCAAGTAACCAAAAACTTTTTAGTCGAATATTAAATACCGCATACGGAACCGCCTCACAATGTAATGTTATCGAATATGCCTTTTCACCATTCATTGTTCATTGTCCAAGCGTAGGAGGTATTATACTGCACCAAGTGTGACACGAACTGTCACGCTGATCGTTTTATATCTTATTCGTGCAACGAGACAATACGCTTTTCTTTTTTATGCACGTGAATTACTTTAGCTACCAGTTAGCTGAAGAATGGGACTGACCCACTGGTGACTTTAACTGACAAATCCGAAATGTCGGCTTATTTTGAATTGAATGTGACTTAAGTGTATTGGGGGCAAGACCGCTCAAGATCCTGCCCAGCGGTCTTACCCCCATAGTGGTCTTACCTTTCTCAATGGGATAAGAGACACATAAGAAGTATGAGCTATCGCATAACTATTGCAGACCCCTTCAAATATATGAGCGAAAACGTTTGCAAAACCCACCCAATAAAATTCTTGCTAAAACCAAGGTTTGAGGTGTTAATTTTGTTCAACTAGTCGATGTTTGACCATCGCCTCGGTTGCAGCAATGGATGCCTTGTATTCAATATCGAAGCTAGAACATTAACTTTCATGAGGCTTTGATGACTATGCAGAAATGTATGTTAAAGTTATTTTACCATACCCAATCCAACATACAAAATTCACTCAGACTCAAACGTATTGAAGTCGCATCATTGCATATAAAAATCCCTATTTTTTAATCTGCGGCAATTCCGTTAATCTGAGCCGCCCGCCCAGCCGCCAAACAAAAGGTCCATTCAAACAGACAATTCCCACGGAACCATTAATCTCATACACAAAAACAGCGTCATGCATTTTGTCGCCATAACTCTAATGTTTTAGGAATGCACCCGCTCGATAGCCATCGCCACGTGGCCGCCGGGTTCCGTAGTCACGTGTACTTCATTATTTTCGCGCCGAAATGTTCCAACATCGCTTTGTTAGGAGATTAGGGGGAGGTGCCACGAACGCTGACGTTATTTTCTTTCGGCCTTCCCGATGAATGCCGGACTAGTTAATTGTGTAATTGGGTTTTAAGTATTTTGGGATTGGAATTGACTGTCGATGTCGGGACGTTAAAAACAATAGGTACAGAACGAAATTTAAAAGTTATCCCAAAAATAATAAAGAAGCTTGCAAATGCTATTTCCATTGAGCTTTTTCAGGATGTTTGAAGCACCATGGGTATTACTTAGGCGTTGCTTGGCAGGACATGACAGAGTTACATAGCCACTTAGGCGCTCAGAAATACCACTACGCCTCCAATTTTATTAGTAAGTAGATTTAGGCAAATACTCTAATATTCCAACTCAATTGTTTCTGGGTTTGAATTGCCAACTCATTGTAGTTTTTTCCTTACCAAACATTACTACATTACTACCCTCCAGATCGAAATCAAAGTTAAACAAAAATCGTTTCTTTAAATTTTATTGATCTCACACTTTCCTCAGCATATGAATACGAACCGATCTGTAGTTGTAGCATTTCACAATTTCATTTGTCTCATTTATTATTTTTAGACTACTTTGCGCCAGCAAGCGTACCAGCTACCCTACCACATATCAATGGCTGGTTTGTTTAGCTCTGGCCCCTCATTAGCCAGCCCCATAATATTGGAACACGTCCGCCAGTGGGCGTTTCCGGCCATATTTATTATTTTTGTCACCATTGTACCCACGGATCATAGCAGGCATTTAGATGAAATTGGGGATAACGAAGACTAATCCCGCTGTGCTGTGTTGCGATCGATCGGTTTGCAAGCGCGGGCGCAGCTTGAAAATTAAGCATTCAACGTTTTGCTTATAGGTTTATTTATTCTATTGTTTATTTTATGTCGACAGTTGCTCAACTTATCTATCAGTTGGCATTAGTACGTTATTTCTACCAACATTGATTGCTTCATTCATGTCAATATCATTATAAAAAGAAAACAAATTAAGATAACAGTCATTACATGTCTTGTAGTCCCTTAATTAGTGTACTGTACTAAACTAAACAGTCCACAGTTAAAATCTAAATCAGACGAAAGTGAAAGGTTGCTTTCATTCTACAAGTAATTACAACCCCAGTAAATCTTTGCGTTCATTTGAGAACTATGTCAACATTCAATTCAATCACCTTGATTATTAAGACTTATTACGTAACAATAATCAAAATTCATCACAATATTTGACCATTTAGAAACTATCGCAGTCTGGCCGAATGCCCAATTTAATTTCATAGTTAGATGCTATCTTTGGACGTTTTGGCAAGACGTACAGTCACGTAGTACATTAGCACTGTGCTGTGGCATAGTGCAAGGGTGTAAACGGTAAGACATCTACCGAAGAAGTAAGTGCAATACTACTATGATGATCTTCGTGGTCGAGTGGTCTGTATGCCGGTCTCAAGGCGTCGCCATCTCGAGAGGTTCTGGGTTCGATCTTCGGTGGAGACAAATGTTTGGGTGATGAATTTTCAGGCATTTGTTCTCCAGTCTTGGATGTTTATATATATTCAGGATATTTATATGTATTAATATATCAAATAAAGTTATCCGTCATCTAGTGTCCGTAACACAAGCAGCATTATTTGCTCAAAATGGGGCTAGTTGGTAGGTGTGAATGTTTGAAACATATTTATTTATTTATTTATAATTATACTAAATGTACCCAAAACAGCAAACTCTTTTTTCATAATGTGTTAAATGCATTACACTAGCATTTCAATGTAAATTACTAAAGTCATGATTACGAAAATCATGGCTGTTATGGGCTCACTTCCCTTAGCCGTCCCTTTAAAGGGAGAATTTTACAAAAAAATCTCTCACTCTATCTCTTTTCCCTCTATGGTCCGAGATACGGGACTAGATAGAAGCAAATGTTTGTGTGACGAATACAAACTTTTGTAACTAACGGTAAACGGCAAGTAATGTTTGTTAATGTTTATTTCTATCAAAAATATACAATCTATCTCAACCATAGGTGTGTTTAAACGACACCTTAGTTCCCATAACACAAGAATTTATTTGACTGTAAGAAATATTAATTCTTAACTATAGCATTTATATAAAATATTTTGGACACTTTTTACTGTTGAGATAGTTGAAATTCAATTAGAGGTACTTAATTAAGATGTAGATGGTTCTTAATGTTACACACACATCTACACAAACAGATTGAAAATTGTTAATAAAAGAACATTTATAGCTAGACTAAGATATAGAAAAGATTTATTATTAAATTTAAATAGTCTTAAATAGTCATAAAATCAAAACCAAGATATCTTTATTGTAACATTGCAATAATCGCATCAATATTTGCACACAATGACTGTAACATGTACTCCATGGGAGGGGACTAGTTACCTGTAGTACAGGCCTCTGAGGAGACCTTTTCAGGGACTAGACTCTTCACAAAGTCTACAAGTATGAGTCAAAGGATAGCCAAATAACATTTATATAATGCTACTTAGTAATTAAGAACTCCTTTATATTACTTTCTCCTTTACTTATTGTGAAGAGTAAATAAAGAATTTATTATTATTATTATTAAGATGTTTTACACTATGAATCCATTGGATGGCCCTTGGCACCTCCCGCTCCGACCCTTACTGTATCAGATCTGCGAATGTCTACTGAGAGGGCTCAAACTGAGTCTGAAGCTATAAGACTATTTAGACGTCTGATATCTTTGGGCCTCTAGGGAATATTAGCTGCAAGGATATTCAATGTATTTGCTTATTTCATATTACAAGTGCCAATGTTAATACCATTTAAGTTACAGAGGTCTTCACAATACCTAAGAATCCATAGGCAAACTAAAGAATTTATTGGTGAACTTGTTAAACTTCATTGGGCAAATAAATACAACCTGGTTCAATACTTGGTCAATTGTCTATTAATTTCAAGTACGCTTGCGGATAGTTGTGATTTTAAGACATTTTAGCCCTCGTGATGTTTATGTAAAGGAAAGATAAAATCATCAGTTTCTTGTGTATTCTTCTAAGGGTAAATCTTTCTGACAGCTTTGCGAATAGACGACGTAGCATATTTTGAAGTTGATTAGACTACCTAAACTACCTAAATGAATTTAAATTTGCTTACTATACTAATTATTACTGACAAAAATATTAGCGTGTCGTTAATAGTCACATTTCAGACCCAGACACCAAAATCATGAACATCCTAAAGAAATAAAATAAAATAAACACAGTTTCTGAAAATTATTTCATAAGAATTACAGAAATAGATCTGAATGAAACACAACGGAAATCTGAATGAGGATGACAACTAAGCACTCCATCCTCATCAAGCCAAACTGAACATCTCACTAACAACTAGAAACTACGCAGAAATGGAATTACAATGCCTAATTGAATTGATTCAATAATATTTTCACAATTAGCAGCAGGCTCGCTCGTAATTGGATTGTCTGGTAATACGAATAAAGCCTGTTTTAGTTTACCCGGGTATTTGAGATTGGAAACGTACTTAAAATGAGGTGCATCTCGGTGAGATTTCAGTTTCAATATTTGAGATTTGAACCCTGTTAGAACTTTGAATCTAAGGCAGTGAATCTATTTTCAATATTTAAAATGTTGAAGAACTATACCGAAACTTGGGGACTTGCGGACGGACGGAAACTCGTAGACGGTCGACAGAATAAAGAATCCTATTAACTTAACATATTGAACCAATGAAATGCATACGATAAAGTCAAAGTCAAATAATTTTATTCATGTAAGTATATGAGGAGCTCGGTGGCGTAGTGGTCAGTGCGCTTTGGCTTCGATCGAAAACAAAGCTGCCTTCGCCATGGTCAGGCCGTGGATGGGTGACCAAGACTTTGTGATCTCTAGCTCCTCCGTGCTTCGGAAGGCACGTTAAACCGTTGGTCCCGGTCGCATTTGTGGCCGTTTCTACCCACCAGCCCGCATTGGGCCAGCGTGGTGGTGTTACGGCCCATACTCCTCATGTGTTTCTCCTCCATGAGGAAGACCTGTCCCAGCAGTGGGACGTATATAGGCTGATGACGATGTAAGTATATCACTATCACAAGAATATCCACTACGCCATTTATTCATAACACTACCTGTTCTGAGAAGAATGGGTAAAGAAACGCAGTAAGGTTTCATCCTCCCTTCGCATTAACTTTGCCTTTAGATCTAGAACGTACATAATAGCCATTCACCAGTCCAATTAGAATAAAAAGTTAATAAAGCGAGTGTTCAAACCACTCGTATCAAAAAAGTAAGGAAAGCATGAGCTGACCCGACATCGACAGTTGTACCAATTCATAGGCATGACGCGTGAATCAGACATCATTTTAGGGAACGTTGCGTACATAGAAATTTATACTATAATTCAACGATATTTACTATCGCTCCCTTTCGTCACTGATAATGTAACAACAAAACTATTAAAAACGTGATAAAAAATCTAATGTAATGAACAATTACTAACTTTCATATCTCCTATCGCGTCAAAATCTAATTTGTGTAAGGAGAGAGTTGTCGCATTAAGTCGTCCGAACTATGAGAGTCCGTAACAGATGTATATAAAGTTTACATCTTTCACGAAATCGCTGGCTCATACATTACCAGATATAAAACCGAGTATCTTGACACTTGGATACTTAGGCCTACTTGCAAGAAATTTTAATCGAGTTATAAAACTCGATTTTGTCATTCTTTGGTCATAGTTTTACTATGGCTGTTATGTCAAAAATTTACAAAATCGGGATTAGGCTAGTTGACCCTTTTTATTTTATAAATTAATAATTACTGATAGCCATCACCATAAAAAATAATAAAAAATAATCTGAAGCCACAATACATTAAAAATTATAAATTACGTTTTTGCTTAAATGTCAAAAACGACTTTAGTCCTGATGATCTATGAATTATCTGTGCCGTAGCGTCACGATTATTGTAAACAATTCAATACGCATGCGTGACAGTTATGCTTGATTGGTTGCGACTCACGTTTGACGGATTTTTACCATGCGTTGCAATTGTTTACATGAAGCGTTACTCAACTAATTTCACGAACATGGTGCATAACGTTTCTGGCAGATGAAAAAATACAACATACTTAAATTGAATTTCTACAGCAATCCCTTATTTATACTTATCGAACTTGGTATATTTCGGACCCTTGTACTAAATACTATGTGAATGATACATTATTATCATTACTTTTGATATGAGTCAACAAGCCTTTTAAACTACGTTTAAAATTTCCTCCAAGACATCCTTATTGTTATCTTGAAAGTAGAAATTAGTTGCTTAAATCACGCTTAAACCCAATTAAATAGCTCGGAAACAGCATGAGCTTTTGTTCTCTCTGAAACTGGAAAGAAAATCCATAGACAGAAAAATCATTACGGCGGATTGTTTTGAAAAAGGCCGCCCTACGGTCGGCGGCAATCAATACAGGGCCGCACTCGCACGGAATACTAAACAGGGCACTTGCCCTGCTGCAGCCCTGGGGGGCACCACCGTAATCGCAATTTTGGTGAGGAAAACTGAACTCGACATCACTATAATACAAGTTTTAATCTAAACAGACGGTTGCTGACTTCTGCAGGTTGTTGCTGTGTTTGGGACGAAAATTTTAATATAGTCTAAATTTATATTATATATACATCAGCCTGTGATATAGTAGGTATAAGTATCTTTAAACAACTGCTATAAATAAACATCACATAAATAAGTATAGGTACTGAATCGAGCTGAACACTAAACACATGTAAACGGATTAAATGCTGTGCTTAGAAAGTTTTGAAATCAAGAAATATTTTAAAGTAATATTTCTTCAAGTAATATTTTTCTCGTAATCACAAAATTATGACTTCCTTTTTGTGATCTCAGCCAAAGAAAAAATACAACATACTTAAATTGATCTCAGCCAAAAAAAAAAGCAAATACGAACTTAAAGCCGAATTTCTTTTATCCTCAAAATCTAATTTTATAGACTTTGACTTAGGCTCACGACAGACGATTAGTTACTATTGTTTTTAAATGACAATCGATACAAGCGTGTCGCACGGAATACTAAGTATGCTAGGCTTCCGACGGTCCACGAAGACAATTTAAGGCGTCGAACGAAGAAATACCCCTTGTTCCTGTTAGATAACTATTTTAGATAACCAGCGTTCTAAAAGAAAAAATAGGTTACCCTAGATTCTCGAAAAGAGGTCAGATTAGCCACTAAGGAAATTTTTGGATTAGGAAATTTTAAACCTAGTTCAAAACTCGATTTTGTTTTTTTTGACATTTCAGCCGTATAAAAACTGTCAAAAAATTACTAAATCTAGTTTTAAATCTCGATTTAATTTTCTGCACGACGCCTTAGGGCGTCTACTATAAATAAAATCGAGATTTAAAACTAGATTTGTAATTTTTTGACATTTTTACTAGGGCTGAGAAAAATTATAAAATGTACAAAATCTAGTTTTAGCTTCACAAAAAATAAAACCTAGATTTAGATTTTAAATTTCCTGCAAGTGGCTCCTTATTATCTGTTTGATTATAATTTAGTAACGATAAAACTAGTCCCCAAACTCGGGTCGCTGTGTAAGGTTTTGGAGTCGCTTTTGATATATTTTTCCATATTCAAGTTATTATTAATGTTTTAAGCAATATCTTAAACATGCACCTATTTAAATTTTCTTTAATTTTGCACTACATGTCTGTGCTGGTTTAACAAAACAACACAATCACAACATGTCTCTAGAAGCTTTAGAAATCTGACTCAATCAGTGACTGATTCAGAGCTATTATTGTCTGTCATTCTAATCACCACTCCAGTCGTTCAGAAGCACATTTTACTTCTTTTAAAACCCGTAAACAGCCAGTGCCATTGAAGCATCCCAAAGAGCGTCCCGGTAACGCCGCTCACTTGATTTGCAATTCAAAACTCACCCTTGAACTTCGTCGCGCACATAAATTTAACAAATCGAAACACAAAAGATTGCAAAGGGTTTCTATTTTTGGCGTAAAGACTAAATTGAGGTGTAAAGCTTTTAACTTCGTTGATATTTTTAATTCTTTTGTTATTTACTAAATATATTTTTTTTTATTTTGCATTACACTTATTACGAACTCACATTTTACCTGGTATGTGACAGGGGTTAACCCACAGATGACGCAAGTAGATGTACCTACTGCGCGTGTTCGAAAACCCCGACCAAACGTCGGGGTTGGCCGCTGCTAAGCCGCTGCAGTTTGGATCTCCCGTCTCGAAGTTACGACTGTGACGTCACTGAAGACGTTAAAAAGTTGACATGCATGATTTCAATGCATATCGTTATACTGGTGTTATCTATGTAAATGTATATATGTGGGTGAGCCTGTTGCTATACAATAAGCACAGTAAAGCAAGAGATTTTCTAATGTTTGATAATAAAAAATTGTTTTTTAGTGCACTAGCCGATACAGCTACAGCTCAGAGTGATGAGAGTTACTGTCATGTCAGGTTTTTCATTTTTAATATTTTGTTAATATGCGATTAAAATTTTTGATTCTCGAAGATCGTTTTTGTACTTATACAGAAGACAAGATTAATAATTAATACATTATCTACTATTCATCTGAAAAGCAGAAAAATGCGAAAGAAGAGAATAGTTTATTTTCTTATTACGACAGAAAATAAACTTTTCTCTGTTTCACACTCTATGAATATTTAAATTAAGCCAACCAAACCTTTTTAAAACGGAACCTCAAACTAGCAAAATTAATAGTAACGTCCACATATCGCGTTTTATTATCTCCCTCCCTTAGGACAGGGGAAATTAAAACGAGCGATCAGGCGGAGCGTCGCTGTGTTATAATTAAAAAGATAAGAAATATTTTCTTTCAGCAGAGTAACCCTTCGTGGGGGCCTGAGGGACCGGTTACGGCGTTAGCGGCCCAGGAGACCGAACCCGTTGTGTTTCGCTGCTGATTAAGTAAACTAAGATAACATTGCTATAGTGAACGTCAAAAGTCAACAAGGGAGTGAAACGTTAAGTTGATTTGCTCTCAAGGGTTCCAGTTGTTATCGCAGATAGTTACTGTTTGAGATGATTGGATTGGCCTGAGATTGTTCGCGATATTTGGGAGGTTATCCGATCCGAGTTAGGTACGGTTTATAAGAATTCTCGGTTTTATCGGAATCAATGGGTGCTCCGAGATTTTTGTAGTGATGTTTGAACTTCGGTTTATTAAGATAGCCGACTATGAGACCTGACATTGTAACCAACCCCACCCGAGGGTGTATATAGAATAATCGATGAGTAATTTTTTTTTTCGCCACAGGATATTATAATTCATTAAATAATATATTTTTGTTTAATGTTTTGGCCAAATGATCGTCTAGTATAATAACCCTCGTCATGAATTTAGTAACCTAGATCCTTTTAGTGAGTAAGAAAATCTTTAGTGCTAGTAGTAGCTAAATAAATATTATCTACAAATAGCAACCTAGATAAAGAGAACAATTTCATAAGCATATTCTTTAACCATTAAGTCATAACAATTAATAAAACGTATGTAAACTGTATTTTAAGGGGAAGGATCGAAGCTCCATCCTACTAACACCATCGTCCGTATTTTTGTACTTATTGAGGAAATGATAATAACTCTCCGTACTTAGTAGTATATACTTCATATATCATTATAGTGGTAAAACTATTTCTCAATATGATCAGATTATTATGTAATCTAGTATGTAATCTTATATTTATTTTGGAAGTGGTAAATACTAATTCTTAACATCTATATATAGTCAAATTATTATATAATCTTATATTTTGTATAGTAGGGGTATGTCTCCTCCACAATATCAAAACAAGCACATGGTATGAAGTAGTATGTAGTCTTATTTTTCTTTTGGAAGTGGTAACTCATTCTCAATATCTATATATGGTCAAATTTTTATATAATCTTATATTTTGTATGGTAGGGGTATGTCCCTTCCATAATATCCAAACAAGCACATGATATGAATTAGTATGTAATCTTATTTTTCTTTTGGAAGTGGTGAAGCGCCTCCTCGCTCCCCACGGTGAGTGTCTCCACGTAATGATTCACACTCCCCCCTTCCTAGCCCACAGGAAGTTCCATTTTGACCCTCCCTAACATTTAGGCTGAATATAATATTGGTAAATAGTTTATGCGACGCTAAGCCACGTTCGACTGAATTAAGGAACGGACAGAACCCATACACAGGGAAGCACGCACATGTGGCCCTGTTGAGGACTGAAGGTTCCATGCAGCCGCCGAAGCTAGCTCCAGCAATGTAGTAGCCACTGTGGCAAGTCTTTAATGACAATAAGTTATTAGATGAAACAGTGAAAGACAGACAGAACTTCCCAGGAGAACTCGCACATGAGGGAATAAGAACTGAATGTCTAGTCGTCCATGTAGATGACTTTCTACCTAATAAGGCAGTATTGTTGGTTTGCAGGGAGGACAGAACCCTTGCTAGGGCAGCACACGCACGTAGCAAGAGTCTGAAATCCTGGCAATATTAAGTTTGATATAAAACAGCAGTAGTGTTGTTGTGATTTGCAGGGAAGACAGAACCCTTGCCAGGGCAATACACACAAATGGCGAGAGACTGAAATCCAGGCAATATTAAGTTTGATATAAAACAGCAGTAGTGTTGTTGTGAATTGCAGGGAAGACAGAACCCTACCAGGGCAATACATGCACATGGCGAGAGACTGAAATCCAGGCAATATTAAGTTTAATATAAAACAGCAGTAGTGTTGTTGTGAATTGCAGGGAAGACAGAACCCTACCAGGGCAATACATGCACATGGCGAGAGACTGAAATCCAGGCAATATTAAGTTTGATATAAAACAGCAGTAGTGTTGTTGTGAATTGCAGGGAAGACAGAACCCTACCAGGGCAATACATGCACATGGTGAGAGACTGAAATCCAAGCAATATTATGTTTGATATTAAATATCAGTGATAATAGTAGACAAATTCTCTAGATGATAATTCAAGGAAAATCTTGTTTTCTAGTAAATATAGGTGGTGCCGACCAGATACATCGTTTTAAGTTATCTAAGTTAGTAAACTTATATTTTCCTTTAAGGAATCCTAGTTTTGTTTAAAAGTAATTATAATACTGCCCAGGTACAATATTATCTTATAGGTACGTAACCTTCTTACCTAATATTATTATTATCTTAGTTTTCATTGATTCTAAAAATATATATATTTCAGAGTGATTTTATACGCTTAGGATAGACAATAAGTTCCTATAACATAACGTCTAACGTGTACTTACATAACCTAATTAATTGCACACAGTTTCTATAATTCTCGCTTCGATGGAAATCAGAACCTACCGAGACTATCATTATAATAAAATTTATGAAAATTATCTTAGTAAAATATTGCTTAGTTTTACGTTAATGTGTGAGTGTATGATTCTAATGCCAAATCTATTAATTGTTTAATTTTAAAATGTTCGCGCATAAAGTTCGAGTTTATTTGCCGCAAAACACATACAAAATAAACATAATTAAAATAAAAGAAACAAAACAAAGAAATAATAAAATTATGTCAATTTGAATAGGTGAACGTGTTAAGTATTAATGTTAGTCAAATCACCCAATCCAAAATTGACATGGACTTGCTTGGTTTTATTCGCGCATTTATTTACTAGTATGTTTTATTGGTAACTTAAGTTTCATACTGAATTATATCAAGTAGATAAATCTATAACGTTTAAACCAAGCGAGTTGTAATAAACAGCACAAACCTCCGTCGTCTTCTCGGTCTTGGACCTCCAACTATCTCTAATATAGCATGGAGATCCCGGACCTTTACCAATACCAAACCATCTGTTGATGTCTCCGCTGCTACGTTCCAGGAACGCCGGGCACTAAAGGAGCCACTACACTAACACACACTCGAAATCGATATCAGCTCTAACACTTGATCAGCTTCTAAAAATCAGCTGAACTCTCTCGCGCACAACCCGTCGCGCCCGTACTACTATCGTCTGATCTGGATATACACCCTGCAAAGGTGCATGCGAGTACCACACCAACCAGCCATCCGACCAGCCGGTCAGTCCTCTCTCCCACTTTTCACCTCCCTTTGACCCTGTGAAATCCCTATTTATACTGAAACACTCACACACTAACAATTTTTACACGAACCCTAATTAACCAATCACATCCCGAATATGTTCTTAGACCATCAGATTAGCGTAGGGATGGGCATCGACTAATTAAAATAATCCCCACACGTGTCGATAATTCATTCGTACCTTCTGAAATACTATTCAGCATTATTTCCGTACACCTATCTAATAAATATATTAACGTAAGTAAATCTAAAGTTATTTAAGAAATAATGAAATATTGGAGTTTATTTCCGTATAAATATCTAATTTTTACAACAATACAATACATTAACATTTCCATAACTTGTTTCTACATACACATCAAAATGAGTAAGAATAGAATTACTTTCAGTATTTACCTAAATTAATTTTGTATACCATTTATAAATCATAATCAAATCTAACCCTGGACTTAAAGTTATCGACAACCGCTCTCTAGTACACATCCTTAATTCAACGACTCTTGCGTATACGCATAACTTACTTCGTGCTCTTATAAGCCTAAGGTCAAACTAATAGAGTGCATATTGGAGTAACCACAGTATTTTTTTGTTTACCTGAAATACTTATGACTTCTCAAGTTCCGTTTCATTGCTGATTTGTCCTATAAGCCATGTTTATTTATATTGTACTCTATTGTTAAGCTATAAAGATCAACTTTATGAGATTCTACCTATTATATTTCTAGCGCTCTCTGCGAACAAAATCTTCAGAGCTTTTAACGAAATATTTATTATTTTCAAATATATGAACGGCATACCGTTACATTCACCCCCTAAAATTTTATTCAACGAAACTATTTCTAAAAGTTCTTGCTTGAAGAAAATTTTACAAATCCAATTTATTTGAAATATAATTTGTTAGTAAAAAGTGATAATTCTTCATAGAAATTCTTTATAATATGATCATCGTTGTATTAGATTTTAATTGATGTTTAACATCCAATTTTTGCGATTTTCTCTTTTTTAGAGAGTTCCACCTGGTTTCTACCAGTGAAAAGTCTACCATCCTAATGCCTTCAATAAGGTATCTACTGGACAGTACATCCTACCTAGCTCTCATTATCAACCCTCACCAGCCCACTGCTGCTCATCATCATAATTACTCATCAGTCCACTGCTGATCATCATCATCCCTCATCAGTCCACTGCTATACATCATCATCCAGACTCATTATAGCCAGATAATAATTTTATACTTTATATCTCAGTTTTATAAAATTACACCCCCAATGTCTCCTAACAAACATCTCATTATTTAATTGTGTACTTATTTATTTTATTGAAACTTATATATAACTACACTCAAAAGTACACAATAGTATCAAGTTGGGCTTTATCAAAAACTAAACTAAACTTTTACTATTAGTAGTTTCATCATCATCGCCACTGGATGGGTATTTTTTTTTGTTATTTTTGTTTATTACAAAACCAATGATATGTTATAATCACCCCCTATTTTTCTTGATTGTCGAATTATTTCCTTATAATTAGTTTAAAATTTTTAAGTGGTGTCTTTCGATTTTGTCGTGGACAAAATTTTCTTTATTGTTATTGCTACTTTTCTACTCACTAATCAAACGCAGAATCAACGTCCTTACGACTCGCACCCCGTAAGACAAGAAACGGAACGCATCGATTTGTGACTTCATACCATGATCCTTCAAATCATCATAAGCCTTTGTACATCTATTTTACGAAATCATTAACTAACACGTTGTGATTTAGTAACTTTATGGATTGGATTGGTTGAGAAATCCACACGCCATTCTTTACTCTTCTTGCATAACGATGAAACCAAAATAAAATCTCTCAGCCGATGAACAAGGTACAAGCAACCAGCATACATCTATCAGGTACGAGCTACCAATATCCAAACTATAACAACGTACAATCTCAATGAACCAGTTGGAATCGCAGAACTTCCACACAAAGTGTTGTTGATGTTGCTTTTGCTAAATTGCTACTGCTGCTCTTAATGCTGCTGCTGAACGACGATCAATTGATGCTAATACTCGTTCTACCTATCTGAATATCAAAATATCAGAAATGTACCAAATAACCTACAACATTATTTGTCCAGGGACGAAAATGTTTGCATCAATATACTTCCCCCTAATGGGAATCGAACTCGGCTCTCAGCAACGATGTGATCTCAAAATTCCTCTTTGACCAGAGAACAAAATAATTGCAACAATACACTTCGCCTCTAATGGCAATCGAACTCGAACTCTCATCAACGATGTGATCTCAAAATTCGTCCTTGACCAGAGAACAAGATAATTGTATCAATACACATTGCCCCTAATGGCAATCGAACTCGAACTCTTATCAACGATGTGATCTCAAAATTGATACACAAGCTGCAATTATCAACAAGCATCAATGACCTATGAATGTGATGAACGCACTCAATATATACTTGCCGATAGCTGGACTCGAACCCGGGACACCTGAGATGGCAACGCTGTCTTCAAAACCAGCTCACAAGCCACTCAGTCATGAAGGTCCTAAAATAATGTCTTCGAAGCAATTGAATCTAGTACAAGTGAATTTTGTCTTCAAATCAACATCGCTCGGTGATAACGGCATCCAACTCCTCACAACAGATCTGGTGTGATGCGTGCGCTGAAAAGTCAGGTAGAAATATTCCGTTCTTCCAGTTTACAGTTCATCAAAGAAGATCCCCACATTAGTTTCTCTCAATAATTATGATGTAAAACATCGACCCGTAAGTATATCTTGTGTTGATAATATGGTAATAACTAACATGCCTACTCTAGCCCAAAGTTTCATAACAAAAGCATTAAAGTATTATGTGATGATATTTTATTTCACAGATATGCCGGTTGTGATAACAATTCTAAGCAGCATCATTAGTCTTGGTCATTATTTAATCAAATGTTCTTATCATCAGGTTCACAATAACAGGTCGCATTTCATTTTATATTTATACTAACGCTTATTTATACTATTACTCATATTTCGCCAATGCCGACGAAGATCACAAGGTACCAAATATTTACTTTAGGTGTGTAACAAGACACTGAAACAAAGACTCGCTATCGTCGTCAAATTATTATTTTAATCTATGACCCTTTATTATTTCAATCTGTGACCATGCTTTATTCAAGCGATAACACCTAATCCATAGTAACATAAACATGTTCATTTGAGTCGCTCAAAAGTCAACCCAAGCTTATTGTTAATGGGTCAATTGGATATGTGTGGGACCAGACCCCGCGGCACTATTCCGCTTACCTAGCATAGGTGCTAACATTTTACTAATAAATTAACTTCACGACGTTTAGTTTTGTTTGTTATAAGCATTTTAAAACAATGAAAAAATATAAAATATTAACAATAACGAGAATCATAAAACTGTGGCACAAGTATAACCATTCCTTCATAATAACGAGAATTATAAAAACCGTGATACAAGAATATCCGTTGTTCTGAAGTACCTACATAAGTTCGATATGTTACCTATTTCAAATTATCGCCTAACATTCACACTTGTGAATTTAGTCCACATGTAGCCGTTGATTACTTGATTTACTTACTGCGTAAAGTAATAATAAACCATCTTTTAATTATACTCATTACTTTAACAACCATTCATGACAGGAGTATTAACACCTGCATTCGTCACACAGAACCTGTCTCCGCTGGGAATCGAACCCAGAATCTCTCAACCACGTATACATAATTGTACAAACTCTAATCTCTACCGGGACTCGAACCCGGAACGTCCAGAGATGATATCCACCAGGACTCGAACCTAAAACATTCAAATTCTGATCTCCACCAGGACTCGAACCCGGCACATTCAAAGATCCCTAAAAATCGCCATACTAAACATCAAATACATCAATTCCAGCTAGCTACTTGACCAACCACTTAGTTTTTTTTTTATTCAAGTAACTACTTGACTGAGGCTAAAAATTCGATCCAAACATGAGAGGGCTGACATTTAAAGTTTAATAAAAGTATGGCTAAAATATTTTTAGATTATTGTTGATATTACGTTTTTATTTTGTTATTTTTGTACGTGTGTAACATACCTCCGTATTACACTTAGAATTTATATCGAACTATAGTTTTAAAATACACTACTTTAACTTAATTTATTACTATGTAACTGTTCTATGGATTGGCTGAATGAAATATCTTTCAGAGATAAGTCCGCCCATTATCTTTTATCTGTTGCCTTACTTTTTTTTTTTGTTTTTTTTTTTGTAATTTTCTTCCATAAAGAGTGTATATATTATTAATAACATAGCTGATAATCATAAGTTACAGTGTATTTTCTATTGTTGTTGTTTTGCACCCAAGAAACGGCGATCAGTTGATGCCAATTGTTTCACTATGTTCCTGTCGGAACTCTGAATGTATGTAGTGGTGTATATCTTACATGTGACTATCAAATGTTTTTTTTTTTAATAATAACTACGGTATCTACACACAATTAGATTTAAATGAATTAGGAAATGGGAAGCCCCTCCACGCTTCTCATGATGAGTGACAACCATTGAGACACTCTCTCCTTCAAACACATGAAGTTCCTAAATCAACATTAAATACTGTGCATCTTCCGTCCACCAACCTTCTCATTGAATGTATTTGTTGCATGTGGTGTAATATTTAAACCAAGATTACAAATGGTAACAATAGATCAAAGCTTATTAACTTCCAACACGTCAGAAGAAAACCATTATACCCCAAAAGATAGCCTAGAATCTACTTGGGCGACTTGGTTGTGAGGCAAGCCTGCGCTGTCGCAATTATTGGTAAGGGCTATCGCGGTCAGGCCTATAGCCCATTTTCAACACAAATATAATTTGGATTGAAAGTGCAATAATTCCTCGTCTATCCTAGAACCATCTGACCTAGTTTGGGCAATAATAGCCTTAACAACTTCTTTGTCTCGCCAATAAGCCTCAATACAAATCGTCACCCCCGCGATCTTGGAGAATGTTAAGTGTGCGTAAATAATCTCAGCTGCGTGTAGAGTATGAGATTATTTTGGTAAACAGTATTAGCACTGACTGTCATCTGACCTAACCCTAACATCATTACCAAAATGCACTCATTTGATACAGTGTAATGTGTCCAAATCAAATGCCAATGGACTAGAGTACACAGTAAGCCGTGATTATAGCAATTAACTTATATTCAGACTGAGATTGGTTTGTGAAGGTTTATAAGTCAACTGCCATTAAGACGACATTTTATAGAAAATGTATTATACTTAATGAAAATTAAAAAAGAAACCGTAGTCACATTATTTTACTTTTATTTGATTAGTCCAGAATATAAAATTCTGTAGCTATTTAATATAATATGATTACACCCCCTACTATCTCTAAATTGTAAGAATATGAAATACTTTAGGTTGATTGGAAGAAATCGCCAAACAACAAGACTGTGCATTATTATAATTGTATAGTTTCTCACTTGCCTCGTCGTGTGTAAACAAATGAATTGAATATAATCATTGAAATAATTTTCCATATGCCTTTATTCCTATTAATTTTACTTGTTTACTAATTTAAATACCCTAGATTTACTTAGACCTAAGTTTATCTTAATAATAAAAACCTTCTAGATATAAAGCTCCAAAACTAGTAACTTATGACTAATAAACATAGCTTTGTAGAGACTTTCCTAAACTCACTCTCCATTTCACGGACAGCAAATTGTAGGCTAAATAATAGCCTACGTATAATTTTGTTAAAATTTTTAATGAATTTTGTATCCTGGTCACGGCACCAAATTGTAACCAACCCCACCCGAGGGTGTATATAGAATAATCGATGAGTAATTTTTTTTTTCGCCACAGGATATTATAATTCATTAAATAATATATTTTTGTTTAATGTTTTGGCCAAATGATCGTCTAGTATAATAACCCTCGTCATGAATTTAGTAACCTAGATCCTTTTAGTGAGTAAGAAAATCTTTAGTGCTAGTAGTAGCTAAATAAATATTATCTACAAATAGCAACCTAGATAAAGAGAACAATTTCATAAGCATATTCTTTAACCATTAAGTCATAACAATTAATAAAACGTATGTAAACTGTATTTTAAGGGGAAGGATCGAAGCTCCATCCTACTAACACCATCGTCCGTATTTTTGTACTTATTGAGGAAATGATAATAACTCTCCGTACTTAGTAGTATATACTTCATATATCATTATAGTGGTAAAACTATTTCTCAATATGATCAGATTATTATGTAATCTAGTATGTAATCTTATATTTATTTTGGAAGTGGTAAATACTAATTCTTAACATCTATATATAGTCAAATTATTATATAATCTTATATTTTGTATAGTAGGGGTATGTCTCCTCCACAATATCAAAACAAGCACATGGTATGAAGTAGTATGTAGTCTTATTTTTCTTTTGGAAGTGGTAACTCATTCTCAATATCTATATATGGTCAAATTTTTATATAATCTTATATTTTGTATGGTAGGGGTATGTCCCTTCCATAATATCCAAACAAGCACATGATATGAATTAGTATGTAATCTTATTTTTCTTTTGGAAGTGGTGAAGCGCCTCCTCGCTCCCCACGGTGAGTGTCTCCACGTAATGATTCACACTCCCCCCTTCCTAGCCCACAGGAAGTTCCATTTTGACCCTCCCTAACATTTAGGCTGAATATAATATTGGTAAATAGTTTATGCGACGCTAAGCCACGTTCGACTGAATTAAGGAACGGACAGAACCCATACACAGGGAAGCACGCACATGTGGCCCTGTTGAGGACTGAAGGTTCCATGCAGCCGCCGAAGCTAGCTCCAGCAATGTAGTAGCCACTGTGGCAAGTCTTTAATGACAATAAGTTATTAGATGAAACAGTGAAAGACAGACAGAACTTCCCAGGAGAACTCGCACATGAGGGAATAAGAACTGAATGTCTAGTCGTCCATGTAGATGACTTTCTACCTAATAAGGCAGTATTGTTGGTTTGCAGGGAGGACAGAACCCTTGCTAGGGCAGCACACGCACGTAGCAAGAGTCTGAAATCCTGGCAATATTAAGTTTGATATAAAACAGCAGTAGTGTTGTTGTGATTTGCAGGGAAGACAGAACCCTTGCCAGGGCAATACACACAAATGGCGAGAGACTGAAATCCAGGCAATATTAAGTTTGATATAAAACAGCAGTAGTGTTGTTGTGAATTGCAGGGAAGACAGAACCCTACCAGGGCAATACATGCACATGGCGAGAGACTGAAATCCAGGCAATATTAAGTTTAATATAAAACAGCAGTAGTGTTGTTGTGAATTGCAGGGAAGACAGAACCCTACCAGGGCAATACATGCACATGGCGAGAGACTGAAATCCAGGCAATATTAAGTTTGATATAAAACAGCAGTAGTGTTGTTGTGAATTGCAGGGAAGACAGAACCCTACCAGGGCAATACATGCACATGGTGAGAGACTGAAATCCAAGCAATATTATGTTTGATATTAAATATCAGTGATAATAGTAGACAAATTCTCTAGATGATAATTCAAGGAAAATCTTGTTTTCTAGTAAATATAGGTGGTGCCGACCAGATACATCGTTTTAAGTTATCTAAGTTAGTAAACTTATATTTTCCTTTAAGGAATCCTAGTTTTGTTTAAAAGTAATTATAATACTGCCCAGGTACAATATTATCTTATAGGTACGTAACCTTCTTACCTAATATTATTATTATCTTAGTTTTCATTGATTCTAAAAATATATATATTTCAGAGTGATTTTATACGCTTAGGATAGACAATAAGTTCCTATAACATAACGTCTAACGTGTACTTACATAACCTAATTAATTGCACACAGTTTCTATAATTCTCGCTTCGATGGAAATCAGAACCTACCGAGACTATCATTATAATAAAATTTATGAAAATTATCTTAGTAAAATATTGCTTAGTTTTACGTTAATGTGTGAGTGTATGATTCTAATGCCAAATCTATTAATTGTTTAATTTTAAAATGTTCGCGCATAAAGTTCGAGTTTATTTGCCGCAAAACACATACAAAATAAACATAATTAAAATAAAAGAAACAAAACAAAGAAATAATAAAATTATGTCAATTTGAATAGGTGAACGTGTTAAGTATTAATGTTAGTCAAATCACCCAATCCAAAATTGACATGGACTTGCTTGGTTTTATTCGCGCATTTATTTACTAGTATGTTTTATTGGTAACTTAAGTTTCATACTGAATTATATCAAGTAGATAAATCTATAACGTTTAAACCAAGCGAGTTGTAATAAACAGCACAAACCTCCGTCGTCTTCTCGGTCTTGGACCTCCAACTATCTCTAATATAGCATGGAGATCCCGGACCTTTACCAATACCAAACCATCTGTTGATGTCTCCGCTGCTACGTTCCAGGAACGCCGGGCACTAAAGGAGCCACTACACTAACACACACTCGAAATCGATATCAGCTCTAACACTTGATCAGCTTCTAAAAATCAGCTGAACTCTCTCGCGCACAACCCGTCGCGCCCGTACTACTATCGTCTGATCTGGATATACACCCTGCAAAGGTGCATGCGAGTACCACACCAACCAGCCATCCGACCAGCCGGTCAGTCCTCTCTCCCACTTTTCACCTCCCTTTGACCCTGTGAAATCCCTATTTATACTGAAACACTCACACACTAACAATTTTTACACGAACCCTAATTAACCAATCACATCCCGAATATGTTCTTAGACCATCAGATTAGCGTAGGGATGGGCATCGACTAATTAAAATAATCCCCACACGTGTCGATAATTCATTCGTACCTTCTGAAATACTATTCAGCATTATTTCCGTACACCTATCTAATAAATATATTAACGTAAGTAAATCTAAAGTTATTTAAGAAATAATGAAATATTGGAGTTTATTTCCGTATAAATATCTAATTTTTACAACAATACAATACATTAACATTTCCATAACTTGTTTCTACATACACATCAAAATGAGTAAGAATAGAATTACTTTCAGTATTTACCTAAATTAATTTTGTATACCATTTATAAATCATAATCAAATCTAACCCTGGACTTAAAGTTATCGACAACCGCTCTCTAGTACACATCCTTAATTCAACGACTCTTGCGTATACGCATAACTTACTTCGTGCTCTTATAAGCCTAAGGTCAAACTAATAGAGTGCATATTGGAGTAACCACAGTATTTTTTTGTTTACCTGAAATACTTATGACTTCTCAAGTTCCGTTTCATTGCTGATTTGTCCTATAAGCCATGTTTATTTATATTGTACTCTATTGTTAAGCTATAAAGATCAACTTTATGAGATTCTACCTATTATATTTCTAGCGCTCTCTGCGAACAAAATCTTCAGAGCTTTTAACGAAATATTTATTATTTTCAAATATATGAACGGCATACCGTTACAACATGAACTTCACGCGTACTTGGGTAGTGTAATAATAATTTATTTTGATTGAAGACAGATACAGTTCTGGAGACAGACACAAAACATATCACAAATGGATATTTATGGGTGATTGAATACAGGGGATTACGTACCTATTAAAATTTTAATTCAATTGTTGCTAGCGTAATAAATACATAGCATACTACGTATAAAATACTGCTAAGTTAAAGTCGAATTCTTAAATTTAACAAAAAAACTTCAAAAAACTACTAAATCCAAATTCTATTACAAAACAGTTAAACTTTTACAAACGCTCGCTGCCACTCTTGTGCAACTTTCAAAATTAAAAATAAAAATTGCATCGTGATTTAAAGCTTACAAATCGGCGCCGATACATTTCGCCATAACGGTGTCCCTCGTATGACAGAATCCAAACCCCAAATCTGGTGTCAAACTACAGCCCATCTGTCACGCGGGCGCCATAAAAACTTAATAAGCGATCCGTCACCATAAAATAACCATTAAAAAGCCGACGGACGCTTTTAAAAATGCATCAAGAAATGAAATCGGTAGTTAATTACCAAGAGACTTGCCGGATTGAGTTTCGTTGGGGAGAGTGCGAACTGCCCTCTTGATGCAAACTGAGTACTGTCGTAACACATTTCTCTTCAATCTTCTGATATACACATTTTTCTTATAAAAATACATACTAACACTTCTATCTGCTAGTTGGTTTTTGTTTATTTTCAAAACTTAGAAATTAAAATCAAATATATATTTTCTTACAGATACACTCAGTCCAGTTCAAAAATATATATGCACATTTTTTATTCCCTTCCAATAATAGTCATTTACTGTCAAACGAGCATACATATTTTTGAACTCGACTGTACTACAAGCACTACCCAACAATATTTTTTTTGTATGGTGCGTCTAGAATTTGGATAATAAAATTTGATCTAGGTATCGTTTATCGTTAAGTACGCTTTATTGACTTATCTATGGCCTAAATCAAGTGCCCTTTTAATATAAAATAAACTAGTACGAACCAAATAAACATAAAAATATAAAGAAATTTGTTAATAATAGAATGTATGTAGGTATTATATACAAATTCGGATGGAGATTTTAGAATTACTTGTAGAATTAAACCAAAGTATACAACTTCTTAAACTAATGATAATTCAAAAAAGATATTAAGATATTAAAACAGCAGGGTGATGACAGACTTTAACCCCTGAACGCTTATATGCAAATATTTACTATCGAAACACATAGGTATATCCGACCCCGTTCACGAATGAATGCTCGAGTGACTCCTAACGAATCATTCGGCCCCCATGTTTACCCATAGAAACGCCTACGCAGGTACTATAACAGTATTTACCTACTCTGTCTCCCAATTTGAAATTTGCACGTCTGGTCTCTCAGACCCGCGACGCGACCTGGTGGAGGGTTGAGGGTGACGCGGTGTTAATTACGATCTTGTTCGCGGCTATGATTTATATTTCGTGTTTTGGGAGTTATTTACTGCGTTTGTTTATTTTCGTTAGGGTTGGGAAGGAATCAAAAATAAAACCAAAAATCTACGAGTCGAATTAAATGAATAAAGAATGTTCCAAAAAAGATGTTAAACAATAAATACAATATAACGTTTTGAGGAAAAATAAGTGTTGCATAATGGTCATTATGTTACAGTTTCTGTGTTGAAAAGTGTGTCATTATGAGATCGAATCTGAGTTCATAATTCGAACATTATAACATGAGTGTAGATAAAAGATGTTAAACAATAGATATTGGAAAAATTAACTTGTTAGAGCACGATAAGCTGAAACAACAGTTTTTACTGCTTTTTTAAACATTGTTATACATGCAACATGCAAAAACAGAAAGTAGTTCTTAAGAGACTTAAAAAATCCCACCTTCACCAATCGATCCCACCGCCTGTATCTACCACTGAGTTTGAATTTTACTTATGTACAGTTCATTGAACATCGCTTGCCTCACATTGTGCCCGGTGCATGGCAGCAGGCTCGCCACCTGCTACATGGGGACTTAACATATCTAGCGAAATGTGGGTGTTAACACCTCTGCCTACCCCTTCGGGGAAAGAGGCTTGATGATATGTTATATTATGATAAAAAATTCTACTTGATTACTACTTGATACTATTGTTCTAGCGGAATTACTTGATTTATTAGGTCCTTACCTATGAAATTGGTGTTTTGTATGGAGATTTTGGGGATGTCTGCATTTTCCATACTAACATTTTATCAGTTTTCTTCACAACGACAAATCCAGAGATAATATTTGGCATATATCATTAGACAAGCTTTAGCAATATGTGTGTGAACACGCTTGATACAAATTATTCATCGTTTTTATGTTATTGCAAATCAAATGATGTATTCGGGAGGCACTTAAAAAGAGTTGTCTCCGTGTCCAATTTAACACAATTAAACTTACAAAAAATTATCAAATTAAATAATACGAGCTCAAAATTATGATCTATTTTTAGAAGAGGCAATCATTTTATAAGAATGTTCTGAAACTTAATAGATACGGACAAATTGCTTAGACAGAATAAAAACACCAATTTCATAGGTAAGGACCCAATATTAATGATTCCGCCGCTAGTACAGTAGCGCCACCTAACGTAATAAGTCGAACGAAGGGGTACAAGCAACAATAAGTTTTAGATTAAAAACCCATGTATGGGAATAGCGATCTATACTACTTAATTTATCTATGTTCTACATGTACTTACGAAGTTGAGGCAAAGCGAATAAATTGGTTTCAATTCTAGCAAATGTCTCTAAGGTACAGTAAAAAAATTAGCCCAAAGTAGCCAAAATCTATACATGGCTGGAAAATATTGGGTCCTTACCTATGAAATTGGTGTTTTTTTTCTCTCTTAGTATTTTGTCTGTAACTTTTAAGATTCTGAGTATTTCTATAAAATAATTACCTCGTCTAAAAATAGACTATATTTTTGAGCTCTTTTGATTTGTTTTGATAATTTGTTGTAAGTTTAATTGTGTTAAAATTGGACACGGAGACAACTCTTTTTAAGTGCCTCCCGAATACATCACTTTATTTGCATTCACTTAAAAACGATAAATAATTTTTATGAAGTGTGATATAACACATATTACTAAAGCTTGTCTAATGATAGATGCCAAATATTATTATCTTTGGATTTGTCGTTGTGAAGAAAACTGAAAAAATTTTAGTATCGAAAATGCAGAATTCCCCAAAATCTCCATACAAAACACCAATTTCATAGGTAAGGACCTAATATTTGTAAAATTTGCAAAATAAATGTGTGTATGTAAAAAAATTATCAGGAGTATGGGCCGTAACACAACCACGCTCACCCAATGGGGGTTGGTGGGTAGAAACGGTTGCAATAGCGACCGGGACCAACGGCTTAACGTGCCTTTCCAAAGCACGGTGGAGTTCTAAATCACATAGTTTTGGTCACCCATCCAAGGCCTGACCATAGCTTTTGTTTTCGACATCGAAAGCCAAAGCGTACAACCTACAACGCTACCGAGCTCCTCAAAAAAAAAAATATTTTAAAAGAAAAATCATAGGTGTCTAGAACGAATTGTGTCATGAACCAGAAGCGTCCACAGTTAGACTAAGGCCTTCACAGTGATCAATTATTATTGTAGGTACTTCGGTTCGTATTCCATTTACGAATATAATTTTAAACATCAAAAAGGACGCGTTACACACCACAAAATAATATTTCATGTAAAATTTTGCTACGAATTTATTTTTAGAGAATATCCAATATTGAGTTACGCGAGCTATGGCCGTCGTCAATAGCCGCGTTATTGGCGACGCCACCAAAATAGAAATATAATCCAATCACGCATCTCATTATCGGTTTGTTTTAAATAAAAGCCCAAATTGTCCCTTTGCATTGACAAATAACACCCTGGCAACTTCCTTATTAGCGAATCAGTTTGTAGGGGACCACCGCATGTACTTCGACACGGTCCCATTAAAACTGTGCTAGCTAAACGAAATTCAAACCTAACGTCAATGAATAAGGTTGGTATTCTAAGTTTGAAAGTAGGGTTAAAAGGTCGTATGCGAAGTTAAGGGAAGTTATTCTGCGGTGAACCAAAATGGAGGTTGTTTTTGGTGAAAGGCGTCAGCTTGTATGATAGGATTTGTGTATGGAAGTATGAACTAATCTCCCTCCGTCGTTTGATAACTCAATAACGTCGCATAATGAGCGGCCGGCCTTTGACGCCCCCCGTGGGGTGACGAAATCCTAATTGTAGATAAAAAGATAACTTTGACGAGTGCAGCTGACGGGACACGGTATTGATTGGACACATTGCGCTTTTTAGTGTTACTATACCTTAAAATGTTCGTGTTGAAATTATGTTAACCTTTTCTACTAGCATGAATTAAGTGAACAAAAAAATTTAATAAAAAACCTATTATTGACGGCAAGTTCAAATGCTAAATCAGTGAGTCCTTGTTTCTTTCAGAATTCTTATCGTTCCCATAAAAAAATGCATTGATTGAACACGCGGTTGTCCAAGAAAAGAATCTAATTAGATCAGAATGCTGGCATAACGGTGGCTAACAATAGTTGAAACAGCAACCTGGACGACTGCCTTTCAAAGCATGGGGCAATTGGAGAATCCAGGAGCCAACCATGAGCTGGCTCATCTTATGAATTTCCTCGAATTGGTGTACATGTATTCACTTAGATTTCAATTTACCATATATTTGCATCTTTAGCCTCCTTTCAGTCATTTTCTAAACCACCAGAGTGGCTTGAAGCGGCAACTAATGGGTCAGCAAGGTAGAGCTAATATTCTCTGAGTCCAGCTCATCATCAGATGGTGTTGAGGAATTTGCCATACATTTTTATGATTATTTTAATCTAATCACCCCTCCCAATTTTTGTCACTAGGTGTTTCATCAGAAATCTCAAAAAATATAATTATGTCATCCAAACCCTCAGAACAACAAAATCACGTCACACGGCTCAAGGAGCAACTGACAATACAGATATTAGAAGACAACAAAATAGAGATAAAGCTATCAGGATTGAAATCTAAACAACATTCACGCCTTCCATCTGTCTGTCCGTGCGTCCGGGGCGACAAATTGCGAAATTAAAACTCCCAGCGCTCCCAGCGGTGGGGTGTGTGATGTGAAACTTAATATGCTGATTTGGCGTGACGTCTTAATTGAAGGCGAATTTACAACGTGTTGTTTCAAATAACATTTGAACACTACTTTTTGTTTTTTTTAACTGATGCGTTATTTTTATACTATTTTTGGTAGCGATAGCAAAGTCTGGAAATTGGCTCAAAAGATCTCCCGTTCAATCCCTGCCTGTCACACATCTCTCCGCCTGTCCTATCTGTTCACTGATTTTACTGAATTGTTCTTTAAAAGGTGTCACTTGTCTTGCCTAGTACATCCATGTTAAGAATAGAAAAACATTAAAAAATAATGTTCAAATCTGCTCTTTACAAATCGTAGCAACATCATAAGCTCGTCTCTATAATTCACACCACAGAAGCCTCTAAGGGCCTGCCACCACCAAGCCAAGCTGAACTATCAATTTTTTGCGGGTAGCTGCGTTTTATTGGCGCGCCCGATCGAGGGCGGCACCAGACACACTTCACTCAACGACTCTCTAAGTTTCTTTAG
The DNA here is from genome assembly GCA_910589355.1 of Parapoynx stratiotata. NCBI lineage: Eukaryota > Metazoa > Arthropoda > Insecta > Lepidoptera > Crambidae > Parapoynx > Parapoynx stratiotata. The sequence continues at coordinate 18,209,968 of OU342462.1, read as the reverse complement.
ATGTGGACATTTTTTATGAGCTTTTCTGTGTCACACTTTTAATGAAAATTTACGGGGAAGCACTGACAGTATATACAAAACTGTAAGCATATGATGGAAAATTTTAATTGGTAATGCTAATAAAAATTTGTTTACTTTATTCAATGTTCATAAAATCATGTCTAAGGCCCGTACTACGGAACTAAACTCAAGCGTAGATCTCTGCTTGAGCACTGTTAGAGAGGGATGGCGCAATTGATCCCACACAGCGCCATCCCTTTTTACCTACGCTCAAGCAGAGATCTACGCTTGAGTTTGGTTCTGTAATACAGGCCTAAGACTTTATATTGGGTCCTTACCTATGAAATTGGTGTTTTTTTTTCTCTCTTAGTATTTTGTCTGTAACTATTAAGATTCAGAGTATTCCTAAAAAATAATTACCTCGTCTAAAAATTGACTATATTTTTGAGCTTTTTTGATTTGTTTTGATAATTTGTTGTAAGTTTAATTTCGTTTTTTGTTGTTTAATTCGAGTTTTAGTTATATGTTTTGCAAAACAACATTTTAACCAACTAATCCACCATTGCCATGTTATAAATGCACAAAATTGTGAAAGATTCGCTAATTTGAATAGAATTTTAAAATTGTACGTTTATATTTGATTTCCACAGACATATTCAACAAAGCTCAATCCTAAAGTGTCATACTAAAAAATTATTGCCATTAACTTAATTCACACACCATATACTCCGAGCTTATTACAGCATGGCGTGAATACGTCACGTTAATAACAACGCACCGAATAACACACGACATAAAACATAACAAGAAATATAACAAATAACAACGAGTAATGTAATAATTAAAAATATGCCAGCGTCGGACGAAAGAAAATTCCCTGAATACATTACAGAGAAAGAATTTTTTATTAATACGCTGATTGAATGTTATGTTGTGTGGATTGTTCTCTTATTAGTCATAATTAAACGTGTAAATAGGATAAAGTTATTAGTGTTAATGTGATTGACTTATGTGGGGGTAAGCGGTCACGCGATCGCTGGAAATATCAGAATTAGAAAACACTAACTTTACTTCTTAATTATTATTAAATGTTGTTTATGACCTATCAAACTTTAACACGTAGGTATATTTTATATTGCTGGTGGTTTAACAATAGCACAATATAATAGCATAATTATCATTACTACATATCCCTGAATCGATAGACAGAGGTTGGTAGCCTGATTTCGTTTGATATATTTCGGTTTAGAGGCTCACGCAATACATAGCTGTAGCAAACGGCGTGCTAGCTTCATTCTTCTTCTCTTGTCTCACTCTAAATTTAGTCGATGCAACATGTATTCTTTTCATATTCATAAGAATTACGATACATCTGCAAAATCAACATACATACGACTATTATCTTCTAAGGGTTAGTCAGAGACTGGGCAAAAGCACCGCAAAAGCAGTCCATTGCCATAGTCCGCGCTTGACCATCAGTGACTGCGCTCTGCGTGATAGGTGGTGAGCCCGTCGCCGCTATAAGCTGTTGGGTGTTGTGCAGTTCTATATCCATTAGTCGCCTTTTACAATACCCAAGGGAAGAGATGGTAGTATTCTTTTAATGAGCCGTTACCACACGGCTCACGCCTGTTTCCAAAGACTACCCCTTCAGCAGAGGTGCATGGCACACCCACACTTTCCAAGTAATTTCTTTGGGCCCGCGTAATAGGGGCAAGCCTATTGTCATAACTAAAACTCCAGCAGCCAGGAGAGTACCATACCACTAAATGGAACCTTTGCAGTCAAAGCATAATTAGATGGTAAAAATGGAAATAATATAAATGAAACAATGTTCACGTCCTCATCTAAAAGATAATGGGAATCAAGCGAAATTGTGATCAATTTCAATTAGAAAAAGACTCAAAACAGCCTCCCTTTAGCACCGTAGGTACCATTTCCCCTGAATTACACGTCATCATAAAACAGAATCTGTTCTACGCACTTTTATTGTAGCGGCTATCACGTGTCCTGCGCGGGGACGTCGAAAAACTCGGAAAAACACGAATCGGGTTCATGTTAATATTTGAGGTATTTTTATTTGAAATTTCCATTTACACGGAGCCTCCCCAGCCTCCCCCTCATACATATTCATCGGATGCACCCTCTGTACACTTTCTCCGAAGCGCAGTTTACGCTCCACGATATTCGTGTGATCTGTGTTCTGAAATCCCGACTAATGGAACTGATTTATGAATATTTTTTTCATCACTCTTCTTGTAGATCGCAACATCCGTTATTACTTCAAATCTGTCCGGAAATAACGAGATGAAGTCCAAAAATTATTTATCTGTTCAATATAGCAGATTTTTTTTATTCGTATTTTTTAAGGGAATAGGAAATGAGCTTTCGTTATATTAATCTACTTCAATTCTTTGTCTTAGAATTAAGTCATGTCAATAAAAGTCACAAAATTTAGCTCCTCCTCCGTGGTGAAGGTGCAGAGCAGAGTAGACACAGGCCCAATGCGTAATATAATAAGATGGGGCTCTACTATCGCCCTCAGCTTATGTAGAATCAATTAGGGCATCTCTCAAGATTTTCCTTCGAGCAGCTGATTTACATCAAAAGGCTCAATGACTTCGATGTTAGCCTCTAGTAGTGCTCTGGTATCAATTGCAATCGAAATAACAATATTCAAATTCAAGCAATATTAGAAATGACATAACACCGGCGGAAAGTGACAATGCCCACACGAAGCCTGAAAAAGTAAAAACCCAATGTTCAAAGGCTGTATCAACTATTTTATATTCTGTAACCGGAACACATGTTGCGGTTTTTCATTTTGTCCGCGGTATCGACGAAGCGCCGGTAGATGTCTATTTCGGCAACAAGATTTTGAACCCTACTGCCATCGGAATAAAGTTACAGTCAGCGTTAGTTTCCGTATGTATCTGTGTATGTGGGGTTTTTCGGTGGCTAACTTGCTGGCGTTTGTATTGCGTTTGTTTTGCGCGGTTCGGAAAGTTCTCTCGGACAAAATGCCGGAGATTCATGTGTGTTGTAAACTTGTAAAACTAAAATATTAAACGGTCTGCTCGCGTTTGTTTATGGCCGGTGTTATTCCGGCAAAGTTTGATAACGCTGCTACCTCGGGTATTGAAAACAATTCTGACTAACGCGAAAAATAATTCAGTGTAATTCTAAGTTAAATACTACTAAAGAAAACATTAAACCTTATTTTATTAAAATCAAGGTCAAATCTTACCGAGTTTCTTCATCGTTCTTATCAAAAAAAGAACTCATAGTATTTTTGTGAATAGGCTAATCTCTTTCGCGAATTACGCAACAGTTTTGATGACCTTATTATTTTTATTATATTTATGCTCTAAGATGCGTCTATTCTGAGTAAATGGTTTCGGGATTCGACCTATGTAAATGAAGGAAAAAGCTCCCAAGTCAATCCCATTATTCCTAGCTTATGGTGCACCAAAAGGTTTCTAAGCCAAGGTAGACTGCGGCGGAAGTGCGTCACACGCGCGCTGACGTCACCGGACACCGGAAGCGGCCGTGGCGCCGCTCGCCGGAACCGGATGTCGCCGCATTGCACGTTATCGTCTTAGGTCACTGACCGACGGTAATGATGATCTAGTGTTGTCCTTCTGTAATAAATTGCGGAATTATGTTTGGTCTAGAATAGTATTACCAAAGTAAGAATATATCAAAGTATTGTCTATTAGACATGAAGTAAGCATACTGCACTAGAACTTGTAATACAAATAACGGTAAGACAAATTTCAAGTGTTCGTCGAGATGTTATTTGTTGCATTTAGCAGATATCCTAAAGCTGCAAAAGGTCAATAGATCAATCCTCATCAGTACCTTAAAGTTTTGATGAACGAAAGATCTGTTCAAAAACTGATCAAAAACGAGGAAATCTGTAAGAGAACTAAGGTCATCGACATAACTCAAAGGATTGCGAGCCCAATGTGGCAGAGGGCAGGGCACATTGCAGAACTGACGTTGGTAGTTGGTAGGCCCGATCGTTATAGAAATCTTTTGGGGAGGCCAGTGTTGAGCAGTGGACGTCATGCGGCTGATGATGAGTAAAACTAACCAATAATGTGTTGTTCTATTCAAAGCAATACACAACGAAGCAAGCACTTATGCCAAGCGGCAGAAAATGGTAACAAAGACTGCAAACGACTTTGAAATATCTATTTATTATGAATATCAGTTGTCTGACAGTGTCCATGCTACCCCTATTACATAGGGGCTTAAATATATCATAAATGTGGGCGTTGACATCTCCGTCTACCCCTTGTCCTTGTCAAGATACTCAGGCGTGATCTATTTATAAACTGTTTTTCTCATTGTTGATAATGAGATCTATTTTCAATATTTTCAGCTTTTGACGCAAGATTTGAACATTCCGAATAATTCCGCTGAATGTTTGCGTTCTTGTTTGTCTGTCTTGAAAGGTATAGTTTAAAATTTGGACGCAGCGGTGGAAAAATTAAATAAATTTAATTGTGCTTGTTGAAAATTTCTTCATTTATTCATTTAACTTCATAAGTTGATTACGGTCAAAAACTGGAAGTTAGACAGATATTTTATCAAAACATTGAACTCTTCATCGGGCAATTCACATTATATAAAGTGATCATCGCTGCCCATGGACATCAACAATGCCATAATCAATCCAAGCAAAACCAAAAGAAATCCAATAAACAGTGCAGAAGCGACAATCAGCGCGACGACGTTCACGACATAATCCGTAATCTCTCTCAGACATAAACACCGAACACGACAGATCTCGCAGAACATAAAAATGAACCGGGAACTTACCATAAATATCGCCCCAATCTCCTCTGCAATAAAAACCGCCGATACCGGAGCAGACAGGAAAATCTCCCACAATGGAGCGAAATGAAAGCAAAACTTAGTGTAATTAATTTCGAGTAGGTACCTACTCAACGCTTTTGTAATAAATCGTTTCATCCGAGAATAAATTTTATCCATCCAGACCTGAACTCCGTCTGTACGGCTGTCCCTTTCGCACTTACAACAAATTTGCATAATATCACGTCACCTGTCCCTTTCTCGAATTCACAAATGATTTCCACTTTCCCGCTTTTCTCTAATCACGTGTCTTAAATGCCGGCGAGTCGTCCGTGTGAATTTCAACCTTGGTTGTAAGAAAATAGAAGTGTCAATTGTTTGTTCCGTTAGTTTTCCTTGTAGGGTGTCCGTGCGTTAGGTAAAGTTTGTCGAAATAATTTCACTTAGATATCGGAGAGCGAATAGTCGACGAGTTGTCGACTTAGCTCAGAGATAAGAGGCAATAATTCTTAATCTCGGCGTAGGGAGCGGGTCGCGGTCGGGACCGAGACATTGTTACAGAACAACCATAATTTCATACTCCGACTTAAGAGTTTGAAATAAACGTTACGGCGAATGTAAATACCGAGCTGCAATGGCCAATTCACTCGTGTAATACAGGGCTGGTATTCGTAGCTGCGCATCGGGGGATATGTAATAGATACATAGATGTATAGCGTGATTTTTTTTTATTTTTACATTGCATTTTGTGCAGATTGAATGTAAAAAAATTAACTGTCTATGTTAAAACAAAATAATTAAAAAGTGACCAATGGCTTATGTGCCGTCTGCAGCACGAAGAAATACTTCATAAGAATCTAGCCTTGGTAATAGGGAAAGTTGCTTTTCTTTGCAAAATCAAAGCCAAGGAGTTTAAAACAATATCTATTATATTATCGTCATTAGAGACTTATGAGTAATGCCATTCCAAACCATAATTTTCATGAACATACGAATTCTCATCGTTATTTACTGCTACATCCAATTCTAGTTCTATGGTCAGCTCATCATGTAGTTGATAGAGTCATGGCATCGCAAATATTGGTTGAACTGATTGAACAGCGCCTAATCAAATCAAGTTAGCATTGTTAGCATTTCATGAAACGGGTCTAGTTACCTCTGTTTATAAATTAATACTATAATCCTTAAAATAAATAAGGCACAAAGTTCAAATTATTATGTCGTTTCACCAGCCTGTATCCGTCCCACTGCTGGGCACAGGCCTTCCTAGATGACACCACCTCGCTGGTCCAATACGGATTTGTGAGTAAACACGGTTGCAACGGCGACCAGGACCAACTTTCCGGAAAAGGCTGGGGAACTCGTGATCAAAGCGTTTCGGTTACCAATCCAAGGACTGACCATAGCGAATTTAGATTTGTGTTCAATATTGAAAGTCACTCTACGCCAACGAGGTGTGTCGTTGAATACTTTTAAATCGCTGTTCATATAAACGCTAGCACACCGCAGCTTCAATATTTGTTCGAGCACAAATTGTTGAGTATTGCGCTTATAGCGGCATTTTGTTACGATAGCGGGTACATGCTTTTAAATATATATAAATTAAGAGAACGGCCACTGGACTGAATTTGGAATGTTACATATGATGTTCCATGTTAAAAATCACAGTAACTTTTGTCAAAGATGTTTAATGGTTCGAAGATACCGAGAAGTCAACATCAAATGCCAACGAACACTTTAAAAGAGTTTCTCAATTTCTGCAAATGAGACGTAGAGATTTGATTGATACAGACCTGTTACTGAAATTTTCGTACTTTCATAGACCCCGTCTAAAAAAATTGCAATTTAATAAAAGAAAAACATGTAAGGATCTCAATTTATATAAATTTTGTGCCCCTAATGATATGCTTAATAAAGCCCAGGTTTGCTAGAGTGAACGACAAAGAGAGGCCTTTCAGACAGTTGGCAAAATGGCAAGAACTAAACGTTACGCTTGGAGCAATTAAACCTGAAATTTACGGAGTATGCGTCGGAGAATCAGACGAATGTCCAATACAAGGCATAGGCGCTTGCCAGTATCGAAGAAAGATACTTATGTATTGTGCCAAAGAAAACAATTTTTTCAGATCACTGATTTTCATGCTCCATTCAATAGACTTTTGATAAATATTCAAAGTCAAAATTACTATTCCAAATGGCAAATGCAACGACAACAGTAATTTGTGTTGCTAAAATGTTAGCAACTCCAACATTCCCGCATTAGTGCAAGCAAAATGTTAACAGTGAAACAACTCAAGCTTTTTCGACTCCAACACTATTCTAAGTGACTCTTATCTAATTTTTAACCGACTTTAAAAGGGGAGGATCTCAGTTTGACCTGTATGTATATGTATGTTTGCGTCTGTAACTCTGCATCAACCTGTGACTTGTCCCTCGTCTTGTGGTCGAATTTGCTCAGTAAATGGCGAACAAGCGCCTTTAACTAGAGCCGCGACCACGTGCGCCGCCATTACAGCAGCGGCTCGTGTTGCGGCTTCAGTGCGGTGAAACATGTCCGCGGTTGCGATGAGCGGAGTAATGATGTGTACAAACAGTAAATCGTTATTGCCATAAATCTTATTTAGTCGTTTCTGCTCTACAGGGCTAAACCTTTTGGACCAATCCAAGCTAATCTAAAACGTAAAACCCATTTGCCACATCTTCATCGGGCAATTAGCTTTGTTGAATCAAAAATTATTTCACACATTAGTATTTTGGTGGACAAAAAAGCATGTTTGTCACTAATACGTTTTTTTATTAAATAAATTTTAATAAACGCGAATCAACCTAGCTATCAGTGTACTTATTGTAATTACAAAACATACACATTATGGTACTTTAGAGAAGTAGATTATGAATAGAAATATTGACTCTTACAAAAATATTATTGCATTTCATTATCACATACATTTGTCATTTAAATATATTTTTAAATAAACCAATCAAGGTAATAGAGAAAACACTTTTTAGATTATATTTGTGTACCGGAGACCAGTTCAGGGTCAGATCACTTCAAGACCAGACATTGTAGTAATTTTTTAATAAAATCTTCAGACATTCACAGCTATTAACTAGCCCCATTATGAGCAACTAATGCAGCTTGTGTTACGGACTCTTGATGACGGATGAATATATTTAATAAAAAAATTAATATGTTCAGAATATATACAATTCATATACCTATTAACGTCCAAGACTGGAGAACAAATGCCTGAATTCATCAGATAAATATTTGCCTCACCGGGGATCGAACCCAGAACTTTTCGAGAGTCCACCACGGAGGTCGTCGAGGTGCTTTTGCCTAGGCCTAGTCTCCGACTAACTCTTAGGGGATAATAGTCGTGATTATAATAGTTATAATCGAATTATAAAATCAAAAATCTAAATAAACAGTACAAATCGCTACGTAGCTAAACACTGGTTTATACAAACCAAATTCTACAATAATTGGACCATAGTCATGATTCCCTGTCCTCAAAGCTATGTAATACAAAGGTGCGATTGTACCGAGTTGTATCCTCGCAGAGAATCTCCCGGCGGTGATGATCAGATAGCGATGGATAAGTAAACGAGAGGACTGTCTCCGGGGACTTCGCTCGTACAGACAGGCTAGGGAAGGCGTGGAGTTGTTAGTACATCATAAAATTTCCGTTACATATAATTTCTAAACGCTTAGCTAAACTATGATATTGGTATCTGAAAAAAACGTGATTAGATACGAATATTGTTGACAGCTTAGATAATTTTTTTTTTTGGACAAAGTACCTTTTTGTGTAAAGTGTATGATGAAATTTGAAGCTATTTATCTTTATAATAAAAACTGTGTATCTTATCTTCATCGTCTTAAGTATTTAATAAATAGATGTTTAGAGTTCTGCTAAGGTTTCCAAATGGTCATATAAATTTTTTTGCGAATAAAATAGAAAACTGTGTTATGTGTAATAGACAATAGAATCATCAAAAAAACAAGGTTAGGAAGATTAGGATTTAAACATGGTTAGCGGGTTGTCTCATATTTAACTGTAAGGTGTAGTAGTTGTGGCTTTGAGAGATGTTTATGTCCATTTCATTAGCAACAATTAAATTTGATTGATATCAATAAATTTGATTTGATTTAAATTGAAATACCACAAAAAAGAACAATGTGTAGATAGCTAAAAAGCGATATCTGTTACCAACAAAAAAAATTAAATCTTAAAACTCAAAAATAAATAATACGTCGTCCTCTCCATCGCACCCCTAGCCGAAGCAACATCAAAGCCTCGCTACTAAATTAGACATTTTGCAGATACTAAAAGATATTTAGCCGTGCCTTACTACCGCCCCGCCCGCTGCCCGCCCGCGTCACCCCGCTAATGGCAACACTATTTTAAAGGGTTGTTTACACCCTCTAAGAGGTAACTCAAATGTTTCCAAGAATCCCCATTTACGATTGAACGCAAAGATACTGACTTATAATTGGCGCTTATTACGGTGAAATGTTGCACTGGTTTAGATTATATTTACCTTAATAAATTTTTTATTGGAATGTTATTTAGTTAAATGTGACATCATTGTATAAATCTTTGAAAACTGAATTGGACTTATAATTTAGTAGCTATATTGTTTTCCTGTAAAAACTAGTAGTTGTTTTCATAATTGGATCTCAAATAAATGTTTAGTTTAATACAGTCGATGGACAAGGGCATGGTAAATAGCTAGAGTCACCTTAAACACACGTGAAACCTATAGATGCAAATGTCTGCCACTTTTATTGGGAATCACAGGGTATAACGTAAGATCTAGACACAGTTTCCAGTAATTACACTGGCTTACCATTCAAGGACCGCGGCAATGAACTACTGCCTTGTAGCAGAAATAGATAGTTGACATAATGTCTGAAATAGTCGCATAGGTTTTAAAAGTAATTTTTATTAAGATGTTGTGTAGTGAACTCCTGGTGAGAATTTTCTTGTAGAATCAAGAAAGTTGCAAAAAACTTTTAAAAGGACGTGAATCATTGACAGTATCTATAGACAGACTGCATTTTAGTTTGCTATAGAAGATGCACCTATTTGCGATGACATCAACACCTTATATAAAATGTTTGTTGATAAATAAAACAACTAAAGAAAGATATATCGCGCATCCCTCACCCCACGAATACCGTCACAAAACAAGAAGCAGAAAAACTTATTAAAACACATTGACACAGAGATGGCGAGTGAACATCAAACGCGTTCCTAAAATATTCCATTTGACAAGTGACACCCGGCGGCTTTGATCTTTGTGCGTATCGACCAATCACAGGCGGCCGGTGTGATTGCTTGAGGGACTCTTAATTACGGATGACCTTTCGGGAAGGCGTGTCGGGCCCTTAACACTCCAGTGAGTGCCAATTTGGTTCGCTAGTGAAATTGGACCTTTCGCCAGTCTTGGTACGTGTGGAACTCTGTACTCTAGTTTGGGGTTAATTGGTTAGGCTTTTGACGATGGGGAATATTCTCCGCCTTTCAAAGACGAAAGACGTTGGCAAGACTACCGGTTCGATCCCGCCTGAACCATTGGGTTTGATTAACACTGTCTGAGGCTGGCTATTTTCACAAATTAAATCTTGTACTGCGTATCATCTCGGCGCTCCATAATTACTTGTTGTGCTTTTCATAAAAAAAAAGATTCAGTTGCAGTTTATGATGAATTGTGTCAGGTGCGTGGGAGCAGCCTCGCCCATCTTTTGGCGAAATACAATTGTTCTCTCTTGCCCTTCGAGACAGTATATTACTATATTAGTGTAGTTTTTCAAATTATCATTGCACTAGACTAATAATAGATTTGAATTTTACCACGTTTTATTAACTCACATTCTTGTTTGTCCTTTTGTCTGTTTGTTTGTCCGGTTGTATATTAGTAACTCAATTTTGAGGCACTTCCGGACTAGCTATCTTAAACGAAAGCTGTCTGATTAACTTCGAAAGAACCTTATCTAATTCTTTATACGCGACGTTTGCATGAAAGGAATACTCTACAACATTTAAGGGAATATAAACATTCTCCTGTTGGGCCTGTTGATTTAATCGTATGTTTGTGCGCGAGGTAAATCATTGTTATGGCTTAGGATTTGTAGGCCATGAATAATTGATGCGCCTCGAGGAGTTATTCATGGGAACTGTATTACTGAACAACTTTTATATGACAAAGGGCAACAGACAATGAAATTCAGACAATCTTTGCATTATCGCACCATCCATAAATAGAATTTTCTGCCTATTCAGTGACAAGTTTCCTCTTGCTACAACTCTCAGTTCTTAAAGAGGAGAGAAGCGGTTCTACGGGATGGCTCATGCGGATTTTTTGCCAAACTAGCTAACCCTCTACCAGTACTCTACTTTATTATAATTTTTGATCGTCCAAAGTAGTCCATATGTCCCACTGCTGGGAACTGGTCTTTAACATGGAAACAAACACATGAGGAGTTTGGACCGCAACACCACCAAGGTCCATGCGGGTTGGTAAGTAGAAATCAACGGCTTAAAGTGCCGAGCACTGAGGAGTTCGAAATCACAAACTTTTGGTCACCCATCCACGGCCTGACCACGGCGAAGGTAGCTTTGTTTTCGATATCAAAAGTCAAAGCGTACTCTACTACGCCACCGAGCTCCTCACATCGAGTTTTGATACTCGTAGTGAACCTATAATCACAACGTATCCTTTTTTTCTCCATACATTTGCCTCTCATAATACACCCAGTTGCAGAAACGAACTTTAAAATTTAATGTCGGCATTATCCCTAATACTCCATTAAATTTATTTATTGAAGTGTCAAAAGAACACCTTAGCGTAGTTTTTACGTTGCACAAAACGACATTAGCACCCTATCAATGCTAAAGAGACATTAGCTAGAACTATTTTGTGTTCCAATTTTAAATTTAATGAACTTTAAAGTTTTAATGTCTCATTACTAAATGTCGTCTTTAAAAAATCTTTGTGCAACTGAGCGGAGACATACAAAGTGCCTCTATTGTCAGATATATAATACTCAAGTAAATGTATAGAGAAAACATCGCATCTTTAATAGATGGTCCTTCAAATTGTGATTATAGGATTCCAAGACACCTTCTAAGTCTAAAATATAATCACAGTTGTTAATTTCTACTACAAAAAAGTATTTCAATGATAAAAACTAAAATTTTATTCTGACGATTTAAATTGCTCTCGAAACATCAAATTATGAAGTAGGCAAATAAATGAGGTAGGTTCAGTCACAGTGTTCAGAAGTTTATCGAAGGCAAAGTAAGTAGTTGGTAAAAAGTTCAGGCTACATGTTTATGTAGCACCGACGCCATGTCTCGTGCGCGGGATGTGTTCGTTACACGTCGATACCATTATCTGTGGCTACACTATACAGGCTGATATAATTCGGTAAAGTTTAAAATAGAATGACACGATAGGGATGCCCCGGTGATAAATAAAAACCCGGAGGTCACTTATTGTATTTATATTTTAAGAACTTAAGATTATTATAAAATGCAGGGCTACTTGTCAAAGCTATTTAAATTGTTTGAATATTTATCGATATAGTTTATTAACTATAATATATATTATAATTTTATTATTAACACTTAATTTTTATAATTTAAGTGTTGATAATACAACGGTCGAGACAAACGCTCCAGATGCTGACTCTGATAGGAATGAATTGGAGACTAAAAACAATGAAAAAAGAAGATAGATGGTTAGTTTAAAAACAGAAACAAAGAGAAAATGGCCAGAGAAGAGCGCAATAACAGCAATGAGTCGCTAATACTGATATAGCGCCTCGTTACAAGAGTTGCTCATGTGGCCAGATCCTGTGTTTTGTACAGTATTTAGCCGTGACGTTGACCTTGAAACAAGATTTGAGGAGAGTGGCTTTACCAAATGGAGGAGTTGTGTAAAGCAAAGTAAAATTAACAATAAACAAAAACATCACACAACCTGGCCTACTCGGCCAGGATGAATACGCCTTTAATACGAATTTAGATACGCCGAAGGTGGACTTTGAGTTACCAACATGTCGGTTCATAATCATCATTAGCATTTCTCCTAAAGAAGTTCACTTGTAGACAGAATCTACATCTACATGAATGATCATTTAGGGGACTTTAAGCCTAGTGCCACTTAGTGCAGAGTATCAGAACCTCAACTGTTGGCTGGCAGGGTCTATTGTTTATGTGTGAATGGGCTTAGGTACCCTTTTGCAAATTTTGCAAAATAGCTAGATTAAAAAATAAAATTTAATATTATTGTACTATATAATAAAAAAAACAATAACTTTGTGTATATTCTGTTGACGACAGACCTCCTTTTTAATATTTTTAACCTCCTTGTTGTATGTTTTTACCTTTTGACATTATTTTATATTTTGATAGATTGGTTATTCTTTTTGTATTCTGTGCAAGTGTGCAAGTGTAAATAAATAACCTGAGAGTAATAATTGTGCATAATATTTATTCACATCATCAATATATACGAATATTTTTATTTCGTACACGCGAATCATTCTACTTCTCAGTATTTATCTTATAGCAGGTGGGCTGGAAGATATATCTACTATAAATAAACTTTTGTACTCGTATTTTTATTTCATGTGTTAATTTTTTTTTTGAGCAATAAATAGGTAAATAAAAAATCCGCCTGTACACGTGACGTGTACGCAGATAGACAGCTGATGGCCACGATGAGTCCAGAAGACGGGTTTCTCCTCCTACATACGCCACGCTCGTTTATTTTCGCGTCGACTCAATAAATTCCTAACTCGGAGCCTGTCCTTAAAAAGCAGACATTGTTCTGGGCACACTTTTTGCCTCTTATTGTCTGTCTGAATTAGGCTGGATCCTCCGAAATGAGGAAACAACCGGATTAAATTGGCTGATCGTTTCTTTAAGCTGTTGGTTTACGTCCAATTATTATTGAAATAAAATAGTATACTTATCTGCATGTTTATGGTATCTGACTGTTTTGTAATATTTTGACAATGAAGATAACTATCTGTAACTTTGGAATAATTTCGAATATGCTGAGAGAGAATCATAATTTAATTGTTTTTATATTGTATACCGTAGTATATAAAAAGGACGTGGCATTAGCAACTAATTATCTTAGGAGAAAAAACAGTAAATAAATACGATATAAAGTACTTGATATGCCTCTTTTAGTAAAAAAAATTATTCGTAAAAATATTGTTGATGCATCATTTTAATAAGGCGCCTAATTTTTAAAGTATATGTAATTTCAAATAACATTTTATTTGTGAAAACATTTGTTTGTTTTAAGTTATTTGTTTACATTTTCAAGGGGTTCAAATCAAAACTTTTATAAAGAAAAGTAAGCACACAAATACTATGCTAGTAGATTATGTAAAAAAAAATTAAGATTATGTTTCAAACGTACCTACTTATTTTTAGTTGGTAGAGCGATGTTGAGTGGTTAAGTTTGTTAGAATGTTAAAAATATTTTTATATGTTGGTTGGAACATTAGACGTACTATTGGTTTTTCCAAACAAAAACAAACTAAACCCAAAATAAGGAAAAAAAGTACAGCCTCTGTTCAACTTCCTACGACAGATCCCCTGGATATGAATATCACTTAAACCGTCACTGATACCATATCGGTCGTAATCCGAGCGATACCGTTATTCGGTATACCAAAACGGCTCATTAACAGCTCGATTGGAATTCCTGAGATACGGCTACATCGCTTACTAAAAGCAACTCGGTGTTCTGTAGGGCGCCACGTTGGCTGTGATTAACGCGGCGCGCGCGCATGTTTCACTTAATTAGCTCAAAGACACGCGGCCCTCACACTCTCCGACTAAAAAGGAGATCTCAGTTAGCCTTAAGTAGACGCCTGTGTTCCGCGATTGTTCGTTTTGTATGCAAGCTTGTTGGCATTTCTGGGGGTTCGCGGTTAAGACATTACGCTTACCCGATTGGGTGCCAATTAGCAAGGTAGTGCATTATCGGCGATACAACCTGGACTCCATAACCTATCGTGTTCAAGCTTCTGCATCGCCTTGCGCGTAAATTGTTGACTCGCTCATTATCGTTAAGGCTAAAAAGCTCTCCATTTAATCAGTCTGAAGAGTAATGTCAACAACATCTGTAAGTTCTGTGATATCTTCTTAGCATTGACATTCTGAATCCTTATCACATAAATGTATTCATTTAACATAACATTTTTCTTAGACTGTTATTTTACCACAAAGATGTTCAAATCGTCTTAAAACCAAGAAACCGTCAGATAAATCAGAAACAGCAAATATTTTCTTTAAAATAACAAGTTATGCTAACAAAAGAACGATGAGATTACAATTTCTTCCTGCCTCATGAATTCAAAGCCAAACAAATCTGCGGCTAATCTCAACACAATACATTAACAATCTACCAGAACAATTCACCTACAAAAACTACGCATACAAATATGACAAATTAATACTTCTCATCCGTCGTTTCAATCATGCTAAGTTTAATTGGAACGCATTCGCAATTACATACACCCATCGAGATCATATCACCCTGTTACATCATATAGAAGCGGTCAGAGGAAAAAACTTGACGCGAAAAAAAACAGACCAGCAAATACACAATGCCAAAGAGTCTTCGCTTGCACTACTTCATTCCGTGAGCAGCTACTGTACGGGCGAAATGCGAGCAAAAACAAAACGGGCGATGCAATGTAGCCAACGGTAGCGAAATAATAAGATCGCACAACAAAATAAAGAAATGCCCTCGAAACAAAAGGAAGGCTAGTGAAATAAGGCGAAAAGGTTTAAGGAGTGACGCGGTGTGGCCCGCGCTCATTGTCTTCGGCGCAACGGAATAGGAATCGCAGGAGGAGATAAATCGAGATTGGAAACAATATTTCATCTGATAGTAAAGCAAGCAATATTCATATTCATTAAGCATGGCGACAAAGGACAATTCCTATTAGTGGTACTGACTTTTCTCATGCATCAAATGAAAAACCATTTGTAAATTATTATATATATTTTAGTGTTCCTGCCATTTTTCTGCTTGTTTTTAACCGGGGATTTATTTCAGATAATAAAAAGTAGTTAAGTTTCTGTTGACTACCACAAATTATGACCAGATTTTTTTATTTTTTCTGCATAACTTGAACCAAAGAGTTGCCATAGCAAATAAACAAGAATGTTAAAACAAAACTCCTATCTATATTATTAAGCGATTACAATTAAACCAAAAAATATAACGTTCCTGTTATTTATCGCGTCATTCATCGTTTATGAACACGTCAGGAACAGATTTTTTAATTCTTTGATAAATAATTTGTGTTCCGCGCTAGAAACCTACTTTGTTTAAATTCGAATCGAATGAATGTTGAAGAATTGCTAGACGAAATAATCGATTTTCAAGTTAAATCTAAGCTGGTAACACTCGTGTCACTCTCGTCACGACGTTGCATTGTTTTTGTTTAGGACTGACTGCTTGTTTGTCTGAAAAATTGTTTATTTCGGTATTTGTGTGGATTGAGTTTTATTCTCCACTTAAAATGTTAAATCTTACACATTATTGTGCATCGTGTGTGTGAATTTTATGTTAAAATCAGTAAAAACCACAACTAGATGAGAATTACTTTGATTTTTAGGTTATGTTATGTTTTATGAAAAAACTTTGAAGGTCCAGTTTTGATTCCACTAATTACTAATGCTGATAGTAAATAATTGTTTTATAGACCGTTTAAAATAACTTTGGAATTGACGCAACAGAGTACCGTAGTCCATACTTCAATGGACATGATCCTTTAAAAATTCAGTTTATTTACAGAAAGCACGCAAAAGAATTTATTAGGAAGACTGTTGCCTAAAATGGATGTAAAATTTTATGGACTCAAAATCAGAAATTTTGCCACATCCAAATGTTCTCGACTCATCACGAGCGTCAGTGAGGAGCCTCGCGAAAAAAACTCTCGCAATCGGACTGGCCGAGGTACATCATTGTTGCTTCCGATACCTGCCACTGTTCAGCCTCGGCCTCCCTTCCGCCTTATGCCCAACCCTTAAAGTCCACAATCGCTCAACGGAGAATATATCGCAACGAATATACTATTTTTGTTGTACAAGGCAGCTGACAAACGGCACGTACGACTCGCCTGTTAAGGGAAAGAGGAAATTTAAAGGATTTTTCAGTTACAGCAACGTTTTTGTGACTCACTTTAAAATGGGCATTCGGTTGCGTCGTTAATGTTTCTTGTGCCGAATGATTGGAGTTGACAGTATTGCAATAACAATGTTTATTTTGACGATTTCATTCCAAAGAATATTGTGCACACGTTATCAGAAGTTTGTTAAATGTTTTTCATTGATTGTATTTTGCTGCTACAAATATATTCTGCATTACAAATACACAGTACATGTATATAAACAAATAAGCTCGATATATTCAAGCAAGTTCTTTATTTCATATATCCCGAGTTCCGTTGCTATGCCGTAATGACACAATTACGCCAGACCTACAAAACACGATCGTATCACCGCTGTATGAACTTTTAGCTCAAGTAATATTAAGCAAACCGTCTATTTCAGTAACGATTGCATCAAGTAGCCTGTCTTGCTCGGTTACTAGTATATCTTCATCCTTGTTGTTATTGGAACGTTAGACTGAGATAGAATATTGTCAATTCTCAACTGCACTATCAAAATTCTTGTTTGATGCTCGGGTCGTGTCCGGGCCGGGTCGCATCCCGCTTGAATCCGGCCCGGTTTTACATTACAATTGTCGCTCCAACCTGTGCACGAATATGATAAATCAACCGATGCATGTACAGTCGTCGACGTTGTTCGTCAGGTAGTACTAACATTATTCAGAATTTGTTCAGATGGTTATTTTGTTTGTCATGAAAGTTACGTACTTAAATAAAAGTTTTACTAATGCATTTTTGTTGCCTGAAAGCATTTAGAATGTTCCGTCTAGAATTGTACATCGTTGATCATTTTCATGATAAAAGATGCATTCTTACGTATTTCTTTCATGCTAATGATTCAATACGAATCACGAGGAACAAGTTGGCGCAACAAACTTCCGCAGTTATTTTGCCAAATAAACATTTTTTTTCTTTCAGTAGAATTTGCACGGCAACGCGCCGCGTTTGACAGAGTTCATATCAGATAGAAGCCACTAACTCTGAGAAACAGTTTACATATAAATATGTGTACTCCGGCCATGTATTTTTTCATAGATAGAAGTTGTATTGCCAGTTTTTGATTGTAATTGTATGCTATTAATTTATTTTTACACTAGGATAACCACAGGGTACTGTGTTTAGACCGTTCTTATACCAAGTTTCACAAATATTTTTTATTATTTTAATGAATCTACATTGTTTAATTTATACGTAAAAGCACTAACCAAAAATATTAGAAGTCAAAATCTTAATTTCAAAAGTCAATGAATAAGAAAATGTGATCAGGATTGTACAATCCTCGCCTCCGAGAACGCTGGTTCGAGCTCATATCAGCGGAATTTACTAACTCCAACATACAAACAGCCAATGTATAGTTCGAGCTGTCTAGCCGTAGCTACCGTTTTGCAGCTATACAAATTAATACCGCTTCGTGCGATGCCTAGGCAGAGAAATTAGAATTTATAGAGTTTGTTGAAGAAATATATGAATTAAAACCTGCGCATCTTGCAGTGTAGAATAAATAACAATTGAATGAAATTTACGTGAAACAGTTTTATATTAAGATTAGAAGGACAAATAATAAAAATGTATATAAACCACCGACCAAAAAAATAAAAACAAAATCTTTCAAACGGCTAAACCAATTTTTAAGAAACATAGCTAAGAAAACTATCGGCTAACAAGAAAGAGAATCGAAATAATAGGCTAGTTCACTCATATCAAAAGTAATGAAAATAATGTGTCATTCACATAGTATTTAGTACAAGGGTCCAAAATATACCAAGTTCGATAAATATAAATAAGGGATTGCTGTAAAAAACAATTAAATATGTTTTATTTTTACTTTTTTATTCATCTGCCAAAAACGCTATCTACCATGTTCGTGAAATTTGTTGAGTAACGATTCATGTAAACAATTACTACGCATGGTCAAAATCCGTAAAACGCCAGTCGCAGCCAATCAAGCATAACTGTCGGCTATGTCACGCATGCGTATTGAATTGTTTACAATAATCGTGACGCTACGGCACAGATCATTCATAGACCATCAGCACCGAAAGCGTTTTTGACATTTAAGCAAAAACGTAATTTTTTTATGGTGATGGCTATCAGTAATTAATCATTTTGGGGCCAATAAGGAAAAGGGTCAACTAGCCTATTATTGAGCCAAATGCTTTTGATAGTCTTTCATGAGCTTTGAAAACAACCTCAATTTAATATAAGTTTCAACTCATACAATTTGATGTTATTTCATTCACTCTCGTACTATTTCACGATAAAATTCGGGACATGTTTCATGATCGAGTGTTTAAATTAAAATTGCTTCTACGTATTCAGAAGTATCATCAATTTTGAGTGCCATTGTCTAATCGGCTATTTGTTTTGCTCGCAACGTCCGCGTCGTGAGGCGCGCGCGCACGTTCGCGGAAGCCCTAATGAAGATCTTAATTGGAAACTCGTGTGCTCGCACCCTTATCAGGTCGCTTTGCCTCGTATGATATATAAAAAGCTTTGATAGCGTCCCATGAGTAGACATTGTATTCAAAAATTTCACAATTCATAATAATGTAGCTTGATGGCGACTTAGAATAGAATAGAATAGACTTTATGACAATGATTGTAAACATTAATTCGAATGTAAATATTATTAAGAATTAATATACTGCCTTGCAATAGCAATATATTTTGCAACAGATAGAAAGGGAAATAGAAAGAAGTAAGAAGGATAAGAAAGTTCAACATACTAAAAATAGTCTCCAAGTTTGGAAAAGAGTCCCAAAGTAGTACCAAACTTCTTATAATGACCTTTCCATTTCATGTTTCGGAGAAAAAAATTGGGATGGTGAAAATTAAACCTTAAAATTATATGAGAACTTTGAGGTATTACTCGAAGCGCACCTATGTTTAACTTTTGAATAGTGATGGCCATACTAACTGAAATTATCGATAATCAACGATCTAAAAAAATTTGTTATGTAAAAATTTCGTGATTAATCAGTGAATAGTATTCGCTTTATATTTAAACTCCCTTTGACATATTCTTATCATTTTGGTAACTAAGCACATCCATCTCAACATTCGCCGATTTAGCAAGAAGGCGTATAATATCTTTACTTCCAAAAAAGTACCAGGCTGACATAACTGTACAGGAACTATTTTATTTAATAGCTTACCCTTAGATGTAGGATGTAAGATGTAGGTGCGAAGAATTATTTTGGTGCGCTTTATTCTGTGCGCTTGAAAATGGGTGCTCTTCGAGGAATACTTCAGAACTTTGTTCTCTATGCTATTAGCCTTGGTAAGTATCGGGTACTTAACAAAAACAACTTACAATGAACAGGCGGCACGACAACTTCTGTAACCACTTCTTTAAAGTTTCTTCATAACAAGAAAAAGAGAGTCTACTACTTTTCTCTTAGCAGTACAAAATTGGAACACACTCAGTCAGTTAATTATAATAATATTCATTGCACAAAATTGGTACAGACAGTAAGAGAGTTACTACAAAGAGAGAGAGAGTTGATACAAGAAAATACAGTTGGGCATTGGCGAATTTGATCAATAATATTGAGCAGAGGTCCGCAAATTAGGCAGTAACTGTATCATAACTGCTCACTTGGTCAATGCGACACGGAATTTATACGTACTGGCAGAAACAACACAGTAGTATTGAATGGATACATTGTAAGAATCCCAATTTATGAATATGACCATTTAAAATGAATTAAAGTTTAATGCTGTGGCTTACATTTAAAAAGCCTAAAGTTTAAAATAAAGAAAAAGCAAAAAAATATATTAGAAACTTAGAATTAAATAAATAGAAGACAGCACCTGTAAGCTCTACGACTAAATTGTCGTAAAAATATTTTCAAGATGATCCCCTTTAACTTATCGCGAATTCTGTAATAAAGTTTGTAACCAAGCCAACTTGTGAATGGGTACCACAAACGCCACCGCAGCGCCGGACGCCAAACAAAATAACAACAAACGAAAAAGTCGAAAAGCTCACGCGAAACGACCATTACAAAATAACTCCGTCGTGTACCAAGTGATTCGATTTGCCAGCGTAAATAGGAGAAGCGACTGACATAAAATCAATCGGCTGGCACGCGAAGCTTAACACCGAAATAATGTAAATTATTGCTCGTAAAAGTGTCATTTTCGACGTACACGTGACGTCATCTCCGACGCAGATACGACACAAATTGAAGGATGTGTTCCTAGGATTTGCGACCCTACCACCCAAGGTTAGAGTTCCAAGTACCGTACGCTAGAATGCTGTTGTGGCTAAAAAGCACGCGACGTACGTTTTTGCTCAAACTGCCCCCGCTGTGTTATCTTCGTCATCAGTTAGACGTAGTATTTGCATGTCTGCCGTATCACGGCACTACCGCAACTTCGGCTGCACCGGCCACTCGCGGACCAGATATGGAAAAACGACACCCCGGGGCCGCGTCTCGGACGTCATCGCGTCAAATTCGAAATTCGTATTTAAAATAGGACAAAAGCCGTCAGGGCAGTAAACCTCAAACGTCGGGTGCCGATGTGGGGGTGTGTACGGACGCTCGCACACCACGGCGCGGAGACGATCATTTACATATGCGGGGGCGCGGGGAGGGGCGCGAGAGGGACGCGCCCGGCCCCGGGGACCGCCGCGACGCCCGGGATGGCCGCGCGCCAGACAGAGACCACTATATTATTATCCCGAGCTAAAAAAAACGAAAAGTGGGCGGAGGATTACGTTATAGTAGCGAAAGTAATCGATATTCTGTTTTAGTACGAGGTTGTTAGACCTGTGCACCGCTGCAGCCTAAATACGTAAGGTGGTTAGGTCACGGAGCGAGTCAGGTGGCGCGTCGTTTTTATGAAGCTCGCAGGAGGCTCGGGCGAAGGGAGGTGCGCCTCTGCAAGATTTTAGGGATCATAAACCTAGCTTTTACTGCTATCTATGTAGATGGGACAAGGAGGGTTCCTCATTCGTTATTAATACGCGATTTGAAAGGGTCAATGGGGTATCAAAGATGCAGTGTTTAAAGTAAATGAGCCGTGGGGCATTTTGCGCGCAATTTCACAAGTGTCCCTTTAGGACCGGTCACTTCCTGACAAAATAGACACCGCATAAGATAAACGGTTTACGATTAGATTCCAGTATTCATTGAATCTCAAGATTAAACAAAACATGGAGAAACTCAGTTTCAATAGATAACAAATCGTCAGGTAACAAAACTGTTGAAAACCAAATGCTTTCAGAACTACAAACAGAAATGCTGGTGAATAAAATACAAATGCTACTGTGGAATACTTAACATCCTTATGTTTGAATTACAAATGAACCAAGTCAGTTTCATTCATATTTAGCTTTAGTTTAGATTCAGTTCCTAAAAATATTTACGGAGTGAGGAAAATAAATCTATTTTTTTAATTTGATGTCAGGAAATTAAAGAGTTTTCTACATCATTAAGTAGCTATTAAATTTCATAAGTGAATGTGGCCAGACCGCTTTACATAACACCTCGTTTGAGCCCATCTTAAATAATTTGCAATAAATCTTAATATCGCGTAATCTTAATGCGTTCCACGTGATATTACATCTACCTACATATATAGTGATGTGACGTAGCGACGCGCCTCAACGTAAATGTGGGGAGAAATTTATATAGTGATAAAATCCATTTACGAGACCGGCACAATGCGGGCCGAACAAACTTTATTTCCATAGCTTTCATATCTAGGAGAAACCCGGACGGCTTAGTGACGCGCACTAGTATTGACAGAATGTCGATAAGTGTCGATTGTCTCACAATTGGTAGTAAATATATATTGGGTTATACAGATTTAATACATTGGTAGTATTATTAATATACTCAATTACTCAATATTTTAAAAACCTTTAACAAATTGAGAAATTTGGGATGTACTAAAAGGCCTAATAATATTAAGCAATTACTAAAAATTATAATGAATAATTACAAGAACTGTAGTGTACAAAGCGTTTATGGATACAAGAAAATTCCCTGCTATGAAAAAATATAAAACGTAAATACTTCTAATCGATATTTCATTCAACTAGCGTCTACATCCCTACCGTCCGAAACCACCCTCAGTTTTTCCTTCAATTTTCCTTTTGCTGCGATCTCCATTCACTTAATTGACGAAGAATTTTGATTGGTCCTGGTGCCTCGCCATATTTCTATGCATCCGCTGCGACGGGATCTTTTTTAAATTTGAGTCGTCGTTTATTATTCCTCTCTTATTTTAATGGTTAGCTTCGTTATTGTTCGCCTCCCGACTCCTCGATATAATTTTGGATTCTAATTGATAGGCGTCCGTTTTTTATCAACGTTCGACGTAGCTCCTCTCGTCGTCATTTTTCTGCGTATCTTTGTTATTGTCTTGTGTCTGTTAATGAGGGTGAATTAAAAATTCTGGATTTATTTTTAGAATCCTACACAATCTTATTTGTTTGTGCTGACTATTAACTCTTCAGAGAACTTGTTATGGTACTGGCGAGCTTAAAAGCGACCAGTAAAATGTAGTAACCAACATATCGGTTAAAACTTTCATTCATTAACGTGGGAGTGTGTGTACAAATGTAGTGATTTTCTTCACAGATTAGAACGAAAGACGAAAAACTCAAAATTCTTCTAGATTACACCATATCCTAATCGTATGCTAAAACCACAAATGTTCAAATTTTTTAAAATAAATTTTACATTAAATTCAGAAGGTTATTGATACTGGCAGCAAAAATAACCACCATAACAGGTGAGTGTAGCGTGTCAAAATAAAGGTAAATTGTTAGCTGGTAACATTTCAATCGCAGCAATTACTCGTCAAAGGTGGTACAGCTGAATGCGGGCTGATTAAACAGTAGTGCATCGGACAGTATTGACAAAACGCTGCGCTCGCGCACCGAGCAAATTTCCAGAATAGGTCCCCATTGAAACGTCTTCCAGAGAGCATTGTACTATCATCTCAGGTGCAGCAGGCTCAATAGGATGGACGGTGTGTTTTGGTATTCCCATGAATGCAACGCCTTATTTCTTATGTCGATAAGCTTTGAATTGTTCTGGATGGCAATGAAAAATTTGTTCGCGACTTTGGATGTGCAGAAAGGCCTTTATTTTCGATTGGAGTCTGGAGATCTTCGATTTGAATTATTTTGTTTTATTAATTCAATTTTAGCTCGGTTGTTTCGATCTATCCTTTTTCTACTGCAAAGCAATATATACATTTGTGTACATTTGTGTGTGTTTTTCGTTTTGAAGAATAACAAGCAGTGAAATTCTTAGATAGTGTGACACTACATCTAATGTCACAATAGGTTGTCACATTGTGATCCCTATACTGTTTCCCTATAAAAATATCACAAAAATCACAACATGTATTCGAGAAAGTCATGTAGGCAGTCCGTTTTCTGTTCCACCATTCAGACTAAGCATCGAATAATCTAGGACTAACGCTACCGAAGCTACTGATTTAACACAAACTATCTAAGATCAGAAAACCCATTTATTCTAGAGGCAGCTTGCCGTCACGTGAATGGGAAAAGATCTGTGACGAGGCGGTCGACGGCGATTCTTGCACATGAAGCCTGATTAATAAGTATTAACATTCTGAGCGCGCGCTGCCGGCGCCGGGCCAGGCCGGGCAAGGGGTACACGAATAGGGCACCCGGAACTTGGGAATAGCTAGTAGGATGAACTTGAAAAATGTAAGGAACTGTTACCATTCGGGGAACGGATAGCCCCAAGTGATTCATGCATCATCCCTGTGAACAGGCAGCCACAGCTGTCGGTGTCAAGTTACTCTTGATTGTCTAATTACTTTACAAGTCTAGTAGCAATTTGTCTAAATACTTGCTTAATTAGCTTTTAGCTATAACTATACTAACTCTACAAATATTATGATTACATGAAAATACATAAAATCTAATTACATAAACATCGCTTGAGAACTAACATTTTAGTTCTCAAGCGATGTTTATGTAAGTTTCTTGGTTGGTATTCCAACGTTCATAAGATTTCAGTTATATACCTAAATGAATATTTACTTAACTTCACTCTTTATAAGACTACGAACTCTGAACTTTTAACATTAATACAAAAAACATTCGCTTTTATTGTGTTAAAGCGAAGTTCCACGATTTTTGAACACGACTAAATTCGGTTGCAATTTTTCCTTTTTCCATTAGACACGCTTATAGGCAATATTGGAATTTAGGAGAGGTTTTATTGACTGGGTTTTATGTTAATTGGACTTCCTATCAAGACAAATGTACCTCCAACAGCATTATCCCTTACTTCCACGTAAACTAGTGAATAGTTTGCCCTAGATGTTTTACGACCAGAATTTAGCTTAACAGTGAAGAGATCTTAAGGATTATTTATTATTATGACGACTCACCGACACATGACAGCTTATAATAATATGTTTTGGTTGTGTTGACCTCAAAACATTTTTAAATTGTGTCTGTTAGAAAAAAGATTCAATAATACTGCTTGTATGAAAATATATTCACTTAATGTTCCTTAGGGATCATTATTCGCGAAATGTAGGTGATACCGGCTTATTTACTGGTTAAAGTAAAAGATGGTAGGTTAGTTTATAAGCGGTTACCGTAGCCGATAGACGCTCGAAGACTAATTGAGCGGATATAGCACTATTCGTTGATTTTCTATCCTGTAATATTCAAAACAAGAGCATTCATATTCAAATTAGTGTGATATGAGATGGTAGAAAGCAGATGCTAAATTGACGATTGTCTGAAGAGACTAAAAATTTTAGATAGTTGCATGAGACTGTGCTGACCTCGCTTTATATCGAGATATCGAGACAAAGCTGCGAAAAACAGATAATTTGCAAAAAACTCAATTTACGTTTACAAAAAAAAAAACTCTTAATTGCACCAACAAAAATAAACAATACAATGAAAAATACAAGTTTGCAAGGGAGGACTTATCCCTATTATCTAGAGATCTTTTCCAGTCTGTTACATAACATGATGATTTATAATATAAATGTCAAATAGGTAAGTGTCTTTCATCTACTGTAAAATGTTTATAATATGTCCAGATGGAACCGGACTCCGATTTAAAAAAGAATGAAATTAAAAAGACTTCGTTTACTATAAATCTTAGCTCCGTCTCTGTTACAGGCATAGCCAATTTGTACCAAATTATCATTTAATTATCAACATTTCCCAAAATTCAAACTGGAATAGCGTTATTCATTCCTGCTGAACTAATATTATTGCGGGGCGCCCACAGACGTGCATCCCCGCAGTTCATTAACCCCACCCCCCACTCCGGTACCCCCCACCCCAGTAGATAAACACTAGTATATGGCTGGTTTATTAAATAAGATTCCGATGGAGTTACGTTCTACGACTTGTTATTTTTTTTTAAATCGATTGTTTTATGGTTAACAGCTCTGATTAGCCTTTTAGTGATATAGGCCGATGAAGAGGAAAAATGTTCACCTTTTTATTGTCCCTCAAATAGCTCAAACCACTGAACTGAATGCACTTATTGTTTTGGAAATAGTTATTATGATATAGGCTTAGAATGAACCCAATAAAATCACTTTTTTAGAATTTTTAAAAATTAAACCTCTAATTCGAGAACTCATAAACATATAATCACGCATCTTTTCCTGAAGGGGTAGGCAGAAGAGTTAACACCCACGTTTTGCCAGATATGTTAGGTCCTCATATAATAGGTGGTGAGCCTGTGGCCATGAACCGGACACAGTGTGAGGCGAGTGATATTCACAAACGAAAAGAAATTCCAAAAATAGGGTAACGAGTTGAAGTTGAATGAATGATAATGCTCTCTATCCATTACTATTGATTCTAAATAAATTCCACGTATACGAATATAAAGCAACATCTTTCAAAGTCAAGTCCAAATAATCTATCTAAGCTATCTACTCAATAAGGACTAAATTCTGAAAACGCAACACTACTAAAGGAATGCTATCATAAATAACAAAAGCAGCCTGCATTTCAAGGCACAACCATTTCAAGGCGACCAGAAAGAAGTGAAAGTGTATGAAAATGAAAAACAGATAGAGCTTGCAAGAAAAGTAAGAAGAACTGAAATAAAAACAGAATAATTTTCTGTATAATAAGAACACATACGAGTACATACCAACATAAACACAAAAGGACATGATGAAAGTAGCAAATAATAAGACTAATGATGTTTTGATCGTCTTTTCGATGTATATGGTGTCCTTTATACTATAATATTAATAATGATAACCCCCTGTATCTGCTGCTACAGCATTAAGCGAATAGCCTATAATTATGTTCAGTACTTCCCTAATCAAATTAATAGATTGAACCATAATTAAAGTACGTGATACCAGTGACGACATAATAGCAGACAGTAAAGCAGAGCCTGCTTGCATTGTATCTAAACGACTATACTTAAGTTGTTCCATTAACTTGGTATCTGTAATATCTAGACCAAGCTATCTATATGACGGTTTAGGTCCAATGTAGAATATTGATTCCATATTTTATTTTAGTATATTAATTATTCATAGAGTGCTTTGTCCACAGATATACATTTATATAGATAACTCAAAGATAACGATTTGTATTGGAACCAAGCGTGTCAACGTTTTAACGTCTACCAGTGACGTCACAGCGTCACAGACGAGAGATCCAAACTGATTGAAAGATACCGATGCCGCCAAAGTCCCTCCACCAATTATCACACAACGAGGCATTTTTTTCTATTTTTGCAGCCAACCAGACAGAGAAAGACAAGTTAGCAGTGGCCAACCCCGACGTTTTGTCCGGGTTTTCGGATACGCGCAGTACATGCATTTGCGTTATCTATGTAATACCTAACTGTGTTTTGTCAGATGTTCAAGAATGTTGATATAAAACTGGTAATATAATTCTAGCATAGATTAAACATAAAAAAAAACACTAAGAATTCCATCGTTGTAAAGTTATCGGATTTTCCACTTTGACACGTAATACGTAAAATGCAAAATCATCGAGAGTTTCCTTTTTGTAGTAATCTGTCGAGGTGTAGACTGTACCTACAAATGAATTATTAATCACAGTATATATAGAAACAGTAGGCCAAACTTGGTTGATATTTTCAAGAATCATCATAGTATAAAAACTATTCACACTACATCATCATAATCATTAGCCTACTCCCGTCTACTGCTGGATATAGGCCTCCCCTAATGCACGCCACCGCTCTCCATTTTCGGCCGTCACAAAGCGTCTCACACTACAATTTGCGAGTCGCGGTCTCCAATCGAGAACTTTACGACCCCAACGGCCGTCAGTTCTACAGCTAGTGTGGCCAGCCCACTGCCACTTCAGTTTACTAATCCGGTAGGCTATATCGGTCTCTTTAATTCTCTGTCGTATCACATCATTCCTGATGCGGTCTTTCAGAAATACTCCGAGCATAGCCCTTTCCATAGCTCGCTGATTGACTTTTAACTGGTGGACTAATCGGGCCTTAAGAGTTCACGTCTCGGCACTCGGTCATCGACTTGAGACATTCAAGGATGGGTGACGAGAAAACTTCACGAAGCTTGTGAAATGCTGCCCAGCCCAGCTGAATTCTTCTATTGGCTTCTCTCTCGAAGTTGTTCCTGACTAATTGCAGCGTTTGCCCCAAGTAAACATATTCTTGTACAACTTCGAGACATACTTAATTTACTGTGATCGGTCCCGGATCAACGTACTCGTTGAACATGATCTTGGTTTTATCCAAGTTCTGATACTGATACGTTCAGAAGATTCAAATAGGCTGTTCACCATCTCCTGTAAGTCCTGCAGGGTTTCAGCCATGATGACGATATCGTCCGCTAATCGTAAGTGTGTGATGTATTTGCCATATGTATTAGCTCATTTGTCTTATGTATAACCTGCCTTACTGTGTAAATGTGGTCTATGGTGCTATAAATCCGTCGGAACCCGTCCTGCTCCGAAGGCGGAGCTTCGTCAAAGTCTTTTTGTACGACGATTCGAGATGACTCTCAAAAACAACTAATAGAAGAGCGATCGGTCGATAGTTCTTCAACAAGGTCTTGTCACCTTATTGAAAAAACAGTACGACTAGGCTCCCTTCGGAATTCTCCAGGAAAAAATATATAGTTAAATATTCGCTGGAGCTCCTTAAGTGCCGGCTTACAAGCAGCTTTCAGAAGCTCTGTTGTCTACTCCCGGGGCTCTTCCATTTTTATGATGTCCAGAGCCGCCTTGATTTCGTCTAGACTGATGTCAGGCATATCTTCCGTCATATGGCGGGTTAAGGTAGCTCATGAATCCATCTCATCAGATGTTGGGTGATTGCGACACGTATAAATGGCTATGGTTTGAATTCGTCAGGTGACTCCTTCCAAGCTGTTTTACAAAGACCCCCGGTCAACCCTCTATTGCTCTCTGAATTGAGAGTGTGTTGGAGCGTCGTCGGAGGTTACGTCATACTTTATTGAGAGTTGGACTTATTGAGTATCTGCAAATCTGACGAAGTGACCATCAGATTATTTCGGCTCCTATCCATCAAGTCCAGAGTCTCCTTCGTCAGTTTAGACCCTTTGCCCGTACGCCGTGATTTACACAGTTTGACACCCTCATCCCAAAGGATTTCTTCCACTTGGTTGAGTTCTTCGTCTATGTCAACGTCAGTTGTGGTTTCGTTTTTGTCAATGAGGACTTTGTTGACTAGGAGCCTAACGCCACCCTTTAACCGATTGTCCCTACCCCTCTCTGTATACGGAAGATTCAAGAGTAAAGGTGCCCTCACCCTCTCTACGGACTTCGCTCAGCCCCAGAACATGCCATCTTATATGTTTCAGTTCCTCCTCGAGTTTGGCTAAATGAGAATCGAGCCGTAGCGTACGACCGTTGTACGTCGCCAAAGTCAGTTGGATTCGGTGGCCTTCCGTAACTCAAACTAGACTGATAACAAGAATTATCACCAAATTTCAATAAACAAAGGAAGCCCTTAAAACAGCATTAAACTCAAGCCCTCAATTATGATAATGCATAAAAAACTCAGTACTGAACTCTGTTTTAGGGATGCCCGATGATAATCGATTTTCGATGAACATACGATGTTTTATAAAATACAACATCGCATGCGACAATTTATCTTCTAACATCGTAACATCGATATCAGGAACTCATAATCGAAATTGGCTCCGGCATCTAATCGACCGATTTCTATAAACACTACGCAACGCTGTCGATTGCAATTCATTTCATAAAACATCGTAACATCGATGTCAGTCAGGGGCTCATAATAGAAAATTCGAAATTTACTCCGGCACTTAATCGACCGATATCTATGAACGCTTCCACACACACACAGTTTTATCAAACAACGACGTCAATGACAACATTTGAAAAAAAATATCGATGTTGGCTGACATCGATGTCAACATCGATGTTTTTCTACCATCCGGCATCTCTACTCTGTTTCAGATGTTCCAAAGCGTGCCGAAATGTTAATGAGGGCAGAGTCAAGCACCAGACAAAGATATGCGCCCTCGGCCGCTCCTTCAATACTCCGTTACATCACCGACGGGGCCGCTTAAAAAGTTCGTGGTCCCTGTATTTACAACATGCTTCGTAGATAGTCGACTTATTATCGAATAACCAGTAATTTTATCATACTAAATACTATATTCTTTCTGTAGTTAAAAAAATGTTTCTATCAAAATCGAAAAAAATCTTAAAATCAAGATTAGTTTATTATTTATTAAGCACCAAAATGAAATGTGAATTAAGCAAATAAAAAATAAATATGAAATATTGTCACTTTCAAATATCTTAATGGTTCATTAATTTATGATTAAAAATGAAGAATTAGAAAATAGACTACTTTAACAATTATTTAGTTTATACAATTATCTTTCGTGTACCTAATAATGGCAGTAATAATAGTGATAATAATTATTGTAACTTAACATATTATGCTATGAATCCATGCAAGTATACGCCTAAAAGTCATGAACAGAAAGTGGATATATTTATTTATTCATTTACGGAATGTTCCATTTTCAAATCTCCAAAAATCCTTAAACTTTTTGGACTTTTCAGCCAGTGTCACCTGAGCCATCATTTGAG
Organism: Parapoynx stratiotata; assembly: GCA_910589355.1. Taxonomy (NCBI): domain Eukaryota; kingdom Metazoa; phylum Arthropoda; class Insecta; order Lepidoptera; family Crambidae; genus Parapoynx; species Parapoynx stratiotata. Next base: position 18,178,835 of record OU342462.1, on the reverse strand, counting down.
AATGAGCCGCTATGCTAATGCACCGATGTCTATCTCAAGGACACCGCGAAGTTTCCATACCGAGCCTCACCCGTGTAAGGACGGCGCTCATGTAAAATGCATAAGATACGCTTTCATACCCGGCTCTGTCTCGCAATTGTCTCGGAGGTGAAAGCGACCTGGCCGTGAAACGTACTGCTGAAATTTTGAGGAGGCGTCTTTGCTTGAACATCGTCTCGAATCCTTCGGGTGCCTGCTTCAAAATTCATTAGTGTTTTAAAATTCTTCCTATGATACCTAGAAATCAGAAACAATCTCAAAGAGCAAATATTTCAAATTGCAATTTTCGAATGTTTGAATTTAGAAAATTTTGCTTCTGTTTAATGTTTTTGGACAAAACTTCCGAAAAGTACTAGTATATTGATAGATGAAGAATTTGACTTTCTAGTAACTACACATCCTGAGCTGTACGTCGACGCAGCTAACCCACATCCTGAAAAGCAATGAGTGTGACCTTATTCTGAGGACGACAAAAGTGCGAGCGTGTGCCGCATCGTAATCACAAGGTCGACGCTCCCAACATTCCTGGAATCGGGAATGTCCTTCTGCTCTTTGTTAAATGTTTACCATCACATCATGCTGTAATACACTAGAATCGTAGGGGAGTGGATAATGCTCTGCTTAAGACAAAGGGATGGACTGCCGATAAGATTCTCAGTAATGCAATAGGTTTAAAAATGCAGATTGTAATGATTAGAAACATATAAAATTGAGTACTGTAATAACGCAAGCGTCTTTATGTAAACAAACACTTTTTATTAAAAATAAGACTATGAAAATTGGAATATAAAATACAAAAATAAGTGGCAATTAGAAACATACAAAATTGTAAATAAATAATTTTCACTGTTGTAGGGTCTGCACAAGGTGGACTGACGATCAGGCGACGACGGTCGCAGGAAGTCGCTGGATGCGGGCGGCGCAGGACCGGTCGTTGTGGAGATCATTGGGGGAGGCCTATGTCCAGCAGTGGACGTCTCTACGCTGATGGATGAATACAATATTTTTATTTTCTTTCCAAAAATATCCCAAATCCTTGCCTGCCTTGCCGAACCCCAAATCTTCCAAAAAGCCAACCGTGTCCGCATATTTCTTAACCCAGCCGAAGCTTTTATAGTAAAATAGCATAGAGGGCAGCAAATGGTAAATTTGTACAATATCCCAAGACTATTTCTAATAAGTTAGTATCTAATAACAGCCAAGAAATCCAGGGCTGTGCGTGTGACCTTATTCGGAGACCAGAAGCGCGTGCCGCATTACAATCGCAAGGTCGATGCCCCGCTTAATTTGGTGAATATTATATTGTTTTTGGATAAATATAATAGCAACATAGCTACCAGGACTCAGAAATATTGTTTTCTTTAATAAATTTTTTATAGCTGAAATGTCGAAGCCTGGAGCAAAAAAGTTGACTCTAAAGTTCAAAATGAACCCAACCATTTTCGACGTGTTTGCTAGATAATAAAATAATCTTAAAGTTTAGTGAAATGTGTAATATTTAAAACTGTAGCCGAAACCAAAAGTGATAAACAATATTTAACAAAATGCAATGTGATACTCATGAATGAGGTAAAACCGTTAGCCACACGAACAGTGATTCTTCGACGACGGGACGATAGATATGATTTTACATAATATTTCATTTTCAGAAAGTGAAATAAAGCATGAAAAATCAAAGTAAATTTCAACTTGAATCACATTTTAATATTAACATGACACATCAATTACCAATACATAGCTTTCCATCTATATTACAACTCCTTCCGTTCTAATTTTAATCTTTTAGGTTACGATTGATTCAAAATTACCAGATATTTAATTTACTGGCGAACTGTGGGTGTTAACACCTCTGCCTTCGGGGAAGTGGCCTGATGATATGTTTATGTTTATATATTTAATTTACTTTACAATCTTTTAGTTTGACCAAGACAAATATTTACAATAATTTTATTTAATATTTCCTTCATGCTTCTTAAGTTTTTTACTTACTGCATATGTAATGTGACCATGAACTAATTTAAGTCACGTCGGACTGAAAATGAATAAGTAGCCAACTGTAAATCACAGACACCAGAGTAAACACGCAAAGTTCTAATAAACCCATAAATTATTCTTGAACGTCAGAACGGGCGTCATAGTGACGTATGACACCATCACCTCAGAAAGCAATTCGAATATGAACTCTATAACTAAGTACAAAGGTACCTAGTTCATCATTATTATTCACACATGCTTAAACATAAATAAATAATGAGTTTTACATATCGCCAGTCTATTTCTGTAAATGGGTTATATAACGTCATGGCCGACTTAGAATTGAATTTTCAACTTCGCCGTTCCCACCTGAAACTTCGTTTGCTTGGAAAATACTGTGTTGGAATTCAATACCTAACAGAGTTTATATTTCAATATATTTTGATATGTACATGTATATGATTATCTCTTTCATTCTTGATATCAAGGTTTTGCCCAAAATATTCAAAAGGTAACTGAAAATTTGGGCATTTGAGAACTGTTTTAGTTTTTAATAAAGAACTTAGTAATAAGTTTAGATCACTTGTAATTAAGATTGTAATGATAATAAATGGAAATTTGGTTTATTATTTTGGCCACAGATTTTGTGATTTGAAATATGACTCGTAAGTTATTCCTATAGTTGCATAGTTAATAATTAATAAGCCAGTGTCTTGTGCATTATGTGCGCTTTGTCACAAAAAGCAACATCTTTTCTATCACTTAGGCACATACGTGCACTTCATCACGCCTTTATTCCCGAAGGGGTGGGCAGAGGGGTAGGCATTTGATATCCACACTTTCCCAATCATTTTGGTGGTACTACGTAATAGGATCCTAGGACCTATCATTCTTAATTCGTTGCCAACATTATTTGCTACACTAAGATGCAAATTAACATTATCTTGTTATATTCTTATTATAAGTTAAGTCTTGGACTATAAAGTTCAATATCAAGTAATTTTCTAATTACCTCTAAAGCGATCAAGAGAAGCGAAAGTCCTTTGGCCACGTCTGTCTTCGACAGCCAATATTCTCAAAGCCAATCAATTTCAAATTTACAGATATAGCCGCCTAGCAATATCTGTAAAAAGCAATTTAGGTGATAGCATGGGCTGGCACGTAGGGACCGTAGAAAGTTCCCATGTACGAAATAGCGACGTGCGTGTTTACGGAAACCAAACACATCACTGATTGAATATTGATTAAGAATTTCCGTGATTGTGCTATTGTTCTAAAGTAAACTGGTTTTAGATTAAAATTGAAAGAATGAAAATTTTATTTAATGATGTATATTAATTACCAAACAACAAAATATAAAGAAAACAAAACAAACTGATTGATTGATTGATAAACACGGTCGTTATATTATAAATGCAGTTTCTCTCAAGACTCAGCTCAGCACAATGCTCGTACTGTCTTTCAATACTCAATACTTTATTGCTTTTCACAGGTTGGATATTGGTCTTTGGTCTTTTGTTATTAATTATCTGTACAATAAAATATATTGACCATATTCGATATATAAGTCCTACTTTTAAGCTTATTTTATAGAAGAGATTTTTTCGTATAAGTTAAGTAATTTTTAAGTCATTTCAGACTTTGTATGACCGTAGTCCAAACTCAGTTTATAAAAATTAAAAGCAAATTAAATATGTTTTTTGAAGTTAAGTAATTAGATTTATACCTTCTATCTAAAAATATACAGCAAACATCACAAAAATCACTCATTTCGATACTACCACTACCTCTGCCTCGTTTAGTACAAAATTTTTCCACAAGCTTATTTCTAAGTGGAGCTGCCTTTCTCCGGACAATGTGCGCGCTATTGCTCCACTGTGCGACACATCTGCGAATGACGGCGACAGCATAGTAATGCCCTGACAACTCAACTTTCCATCGACACAGCTATGCAACTGTGTTTAGTGTCTCTTGTGTCTCCAATGGGCTTGTGTTGAGCTAGGCGTACTAACGTAACATGAACAATAGGTTTCGTTTTAAAGAATTTTGTCATTGAAACATTGAAAACTTTTCTGCGAACCAATCTTGTCTTTTCAATGAACTAGAAATAGATGCATTATTTGTTTTTTGTGATAAACGGTAACATTTGTTAATGAATGATGGATATTTTGTAACAATTCCGAATATTTCACTCTTCCAATAAACTCTCAATGAAGCATTAATTGAGCCAGATACAACATTAAGGACATTAGTGTTAGAAATAAGATAAAATAATTTTCAATGCCAAAATTAAAACCGAACGTTGCGTGTATATCGATATTATAAAGAAGCAGAGCAACGCACGCTACTGGCTACCAGTTGTTCGTGGCATCGTTTCGTATGCCAATGGGATAGGGCTCCACAATACCACCGACACCGATTGTCTTAACCGGCATTGTTATTAAAAAAGGTTTTTGTTCCAGGGACGCCAGAACGTGACCGCCGCCTCCTGCCGTCCTACATACAGCCCAATGGAAATTACTAGCTCTAAAGCTTGGGATTATATTATTACTTTCAATAGCTAACAAGAATGTACCGGGACTGTCAACGGTTATAATACCCGTGGATAATGCTGTAGGTTAAATTGTTAACTAAATTGGAAGGTTGTAGTTGGCAATGAGACGAAACTTGATAATATTATGTACATGACGATACTTGTGTCTTAATCATGAGATCATCAAAAATTAATGTTTTATAAAGAATAAATAACAGCGGGGAGCACAGAATGCGTTATTTATAGAAACTTGTTTGAGTCAGAGTCTTGTGTTCATATCTTTAGTTTTTGAAATGACACACCGTCTTCTAATGACTACTAAGTTGAAATTTTTAATTTCAACACACAGTTCTTATCGTTAACGCCATTCATTCATGAGGTAACAATCAGATGCAAACTAATAAGCGTAATCTGATATTTTATGTAAAGAGCGAGCTTTTGTTTATTTTAAAACGATGACAATCCAAAGAAAGAATTAAAACTAATTGGTTATGGGATCATAGTCCAATAAAGGAAAGTGTATAAAAGCCTATTTACTTAAATTAACTAATTAAAGAAAAGGAATGTTAATAAAAGTTATGGAGCTACCCACAAAAAGTGTAGAAGCAGCTTGCTTCAAACGATTGCATTAGCAAAATGGCCTATTCCGTTGCAGTCAGCGTTGCATAAAGTTTTTTAGCATCTACTAATGCAATAAAACAGTCACCCGTTTCGATCCAACAAGTGAAATAGCCAATGGATCGTGAACAAAGCGGATACATGACCATTTACAGATGTGAAGGAAGTTAAAAGCCTCCTAAAAACAAGGTCAACTCAAAGCATAGTCATGGTTGCATAGTTTAATGTCGGAAATAGAAAATATTTATCTCCCCATAAAAAAGTTATGCTTTCTGGTTCTGGGGCAATGGTTCCAGTTGCTTATCAAAATACCTTACCATGTTTGGCACAACTGATGTAAATGATTCTGTTCATTTGTTAAATAGCATTATTAGCTCGCGCATAAATTCTCCCAACAATGCGACTTATAGAGCGATCAGCGTTCTTTATCTTAATTAATTTAAGTAACTAGTTCTGGGGTGTACCGCTTATGAGAATTGAAAAGGTATCATATTAGTAGCCGAAAATATTTTCTAGTCTGTTTGTTTGTCACAAAATAATGGTATTTTTTTTTCTATTTCAGATAATTTTGGAAGATATACTAAGATCACAATTAAGAATTTTAAACTCCATTTGTGTCGAATGTTGTTAATTACCAGAATACACCATTGCGTCTATAATTTTTTTTCCATATAAGTGGAACCCCAAAAAGTTAATTTTCCCCGTTGACGTCCAAAGCATGCCTTCAAGCACCAACATCTGACGTTGGAGCGTCGAAGCCCGGCGCGCTCGGTGTTTACCAAAAGAGCTAGCTCGCAACAAAATCGGTAAAACTTAAGGGGGCGACGACACCGCCCGAACTGCGCGACTCGAAATGTATTCAAATATATGCGCGATTAATTCAGGCTGCATAGCCGTGGGACGGTGTTAGTAGTGGCAGCCGGTCTCACTTTCTACGTCGGATCGATGAGGCCGTGACCTTCGCAATGCCTCTTATTTGGCTCCAGGATCGATAGCCTTTTTTTCGCATTTGGGGGGCTTCAGCAGACGCGAGAGACAGCTGCAAACATCCAAGGCCGTAAGACTCGTCTTCCGATATTTTCTAAGGTTAATAGCTTACGTGTTTATCTTGGATTAAGATACCAATGCATCTCGTGCAAATTGTCGTGAAAACTAACATCATAGAAGTAAAATAAAAAATCATTGCGTTTCTAAAAATTTGAAAAACATCACATTTTGTACTTGACGAACGACGAAGACATTTCCACGAACTAATAAGCAAACTCAACTTTGATTTATATAAAGAAGTAGAACTTGGTTTAATACGCCTAATGATTTTTTTATTATATATATATTTTTTGTAATAGGTATGTCAGTAATTGATTGTTTCCAAACAAGAACGCTTTTCTACGACTTTTTGGAAAATTATTCTGACGATGGCTGCTGTTGTATAGTGTAATATAGGTAATTTATTGATATTTTCTTGAAAAATTACTTATACTATGACGACCGAAGGATTTTTTCATAAAAACAAAATAATTTTTCCTGTTTTGGTAGAGTTAAAATGTCAACTTTTTCTAGCAAAGATTTGTAATTTTTACATAATAAATGAGCTTCATAAAAACCGTTGTTTTATTTCACAGACAAGACATTTTTAATAGAAGTTGCTCACACTATAAACTTTGACAGCACAAAAAAATCCCTTACTATCTCCTAGCACTCAGCCCGAAGCACCGACTTTAAAGGAATATATATTTTCATCAACTTTACGATAACGGCCGTCCCAAGAGATGCAAACTACAAAAGCGAGCCACTAACTCGTATCAATACATTCTTTTATATCGGTTAAGAGCCACCGTTTTACAGGTTTTCGTTCAAAAGAAAAGACGCCCTTGTAAAATTCCTTTTCAGTCTCCAAGGAGTCGACGCGTGTAGAGTGTACATATAAAATACCTACAACTGAGTTGTGGCTGTGTGCGTGCGACGTGACACGCACACTCGCGCGCGGGTGTGTGAGTGGAATGCGGTACACTGGTACAGTGCGTCGCAAATATTAATGCAGGTGTGACGTCACCGACGTCTACTACAGAATATTAAAATGGCGAAGGGACTGTAGTGATATGAGAAATATTTTAGAATTAGGGGTTGTTACGGTACATCTACGTGTAGTGTATTTAATAACAGAATGATAAACAAATTAGTTGTCAGACAGAATAACAAATAAAAAAAGAAAATATTTTTATTAACTAATACGTTTAAAAAATATATGTTAAAATTTCTTACTTTGGTCAGTATTCAAGGTAATTTATAATTATTACTACTAAATAATAATTTATTAATATTTTTTTCATTTTCCTTTATATCTCAGTTAAAAAAATGACTATGCAAATTATTTCATAATAATTCAATGTTGTTTATTTCACCAATTAAATTCTGACATGCATGCATTGACGTATAAAAAGAATGAAATTAAATTATAATAGTTAAGCAATCTAATTATGGTTAGGAATTAAAATCACATTACACTCTCTTAGGGCCACTTGCAGGAAATTTTAAACCTACTTAGTTATATTTTCTTAATTTTTAACATAAGCGCAATAGTAAAATCGTCAAGAAATGACAAAATCGAGCTTTAAATCTCGATTTAAATTTTCTGCCAGTGTGCCTTAATGTTACTATGAAAGTAAATTAAAACTTTACTTAGGACCTGGCTTAAATAATGGTATTTAAATACACAAAAATGTTATAATAACATTACTTAAGTAAACTTGTTTTACAAAATTTACAAAAAAAAAGAAAAATAATTGTAAACTCAAAACACTGGGAAAACTTACCCAGCAGTGTCTCGTTGGACTGTACGCACGCACACATCGACGCGCGTACGTGCCGTCGTCTTGGCAACGGCGCGCATGCGCGGGCCCGCCCATCGCGCCCCCTCCCGCGGCCGCGCACTCTATCGCATTTCAGTATGATTGGCCATCGGAGGATAAGGTGGTGTAATTACACCTTTTTGCTGACCGTATTGTCAACGCATCGGATGACTGAGCGAAGCCTGGTTAACTATGACTATAAAAATTGCATTTTTACGACAAACACTATTAATACTACGATAATTTTATTAAACGTTGTTGATGTTCATGCTTTTTTGCGACTAATGATAGTTTATGATTGGCGTTTACGATAGGTTAGAAAGTGTTTTAAATTTATTATGTTAGAATCAATAATTATAACTAAAAACGTCACAAGCATGCCATTAAATTGAGAATAAATTATAGGCAACACAATTATTCGTGTCTAAAAACTTGCTCATCTATGTCTTATTTTTCAAGTCTAGTCATTTAGATGTTGTACCCAAACCGTCTTCTACATTTCGTTTATTAATAACTATGGTGAAAAAATAATAACTCAAAAGTAAACCAAATAAAGTATTTGAATGTGATAATTGGTAACTTATTTCCCTGCATATACGAGTATGGTTTTATAAATAGAATAGTCAATATATGAATATTCATATAATTATCATGGTGGCAATAAATTTGAAATGAATAATTACTTCAATACTGTATAAAACAACTTTATCTCCATTATTTTATAAGTCTTACTTTTCCAGAGACAAAAAATATGTGTAAAAATATTTACAATCTACACCAAAACATTAGGTATTAGTTATTATACTTTTTAGTAGTTTTTCAAATTATAGAAAGAAAAAAAGAAAGAAAGAAAAAAGTTGAAAATGAACTTTATGGTTTGGAACTATCTGTATTACCTAGTATTTGTAATGATAATGTTATTAATTTTGCAGTGGTACTAAAAGTGTTATACAGAAAAGTTTAATAAATATATTTAAAAATATTTTAAGGTGGCCAACTGTTTAAAAGGTGAATAGAATTATGTTAATTAATACAATAAGTGTATATGTTCACTTTTAATGTATGCGACATTGCTTTACTTTATATTATTTGAAACAAAATTTTAATTTTCTCCTTTGGGTGTCGATGAAACGTGCAATGAACTATCTGAAGCACTATAAGTGTCATTGTATCCTCCCACAAAGTTATTTATTTGTGTAATATAAATTAAAAGCTTAAATAATTTCAATAGTGTTATTATGTAATTTGATGGTCATTTTAGTTTACACTTGTAATTTATTATGTTTAAAAATATTTGATTTATTTGAAAACTTAACTATCAATATCGTAAAGTATGCCAAAGTAAATTATTACTAAATCAAGGGGCACAAAATGATAGAAACATCAATTGTTTGCGAAGCCCGGTGTTCGCGGGGCCATCGAGGAGCTATGATATAGTAAATCAAAGAAAGAAATATTTTTTGTTTAAATGGAAAAAAGTTTTAATATATTTGCTCTACTAAGGGTCGTCAATTTATTTATACAGCGATATAAAACGCTTCAGTCTATTTTTGCAACCCTTAGTTATGGTAATTATATTGAGACGGTAATAACGTAAATATGGTTACGTGGAAACAGATAATAAAATTGTAACACGCCGATATCCGTACTTTAAAAAAAATAACAAAGTTATACTGCCGTCTTTATTAGACCAACGGAAGTTAAACAACTGTTTTAAAATTTTCGTTTTGATACATCCCGCAAAAACTACGGATAGAATTGAAAGATGTATTGCTAGAACGCCATCTGAAAAAAAAATGTCTATTTGTTACATAATCCAGATGGTTTAACTCGCGCGTAATAACAAGCTAAGACAAAATCTATAGTCAGACTGTGATATCCTCACATAAACAAGACGTTAACGATACTGAATTGACCTCGAAATTGGCAAAACAAATATAACCACAGTTTATATTAACACGACTTATAACACAAAATCAGTAACCGTCTACCGTCCACAGAACAGGAGTTAGAGGCATAATGGACCTCTAAACATTATATACTAAGTAATACTTATCTATATGTCAGGACGCGACAAGTCGCATAGCAACGTGTGCGAGCGGGACGTTCAGAGCGAGACAAACAACCACCCGCACTCACGCTTTTCAACTCACACAGGCAACTAGGAAAATCTCACACGTAGACGTGTGATCCATGTGTGCGTGCGGGAAACGGAATGTAGGTATTTGTGAACCCGGCTTCAGTTGATAACGATTGTAGCGTAGATATGATCCGCACCCGCTATAGTACACCAGGAAGGGTTGTAGTGATTACCATACATTTTGGCAATCGGATAATGGAAAATATTAATTAAGGTGCGACTCAGACTGATAATTTGCTTGCTGTTTTGTTTGATCTGTTTAATTGTGAGTTTGGGATTTTCAGGACCCCTTTTGATGGAAATTGAGGAATACAATTATTATATTGCACCAATCACAATGAATAAATCACCATTTTAAAGTGTTCGCACTGGTTATTTTTTTTAAAGTTGTCTGTGATACGTGTAAAATATCAAAAATGCATTAGATGCTTTCCATGATTTTTAATAAAAAAGTAGGAATAAAATCTACCATAAACTTGGAAATTAATAAAGGACCATACTATAAAAAGCAAGTCAAAAATACAAAATCTTTTTAAAAAGTCTATCGCCAGTCAATCATGAAGCAAAAAGTTTTCAAATTGCCTACGGCTACGCGCGGCGACACGAACCTGGCACTGATACAGCTAGCGCCATCTATCGTGCAGTAGCAAAACCACGCAGAAAAAGGTTTATATCTGAAACAAAATATGTCAAAAGCAAATCACACGACCTGCCTAAATGTAAACTAATGAAAGCGCAGTGTTAACGCACTCGAAGGAAATTAATTCAAATGACCTTGCTTCATTAATGCCATAATGCCAAGCAACATAAATTAAACATGAGAATATTATCATTGTTCAGTTTTTATAGCGTTTACACTCCGGCATTGCCGTACTTTATTCATTTATTATGTTTTTATCATTCCGCGGGCTTGAGGTTGTAAATATTTTGATAGATTCATTTATCACACTTTGATAAACTCTACAAGTGTTCGACAGGTGTTGCGACTTTTTAGTACATGTATATTAAGAAGAAGAACCCTTAAAAAGGATAAGAACATAAATTGTACTAAATATTAGGGTTAGTTAACGAATCATAAGCATATTAAGCATGAAATACCGATCTTTATTTAATCTGCCAGCTTTTTAACTAACCATAATACCAATTTTTAGCACAGCAAAACATTGATTCGTCTATATGTCTAGCACAAAACAACAGTTACTAGCATTGCTGTGTTCGCTGTGCTGTGTGTTTTGAAAAGTAAGACACGCAGGGAAATGCCTTGTTACTGTGACTTTACATGTTATATCACAACGTAACAAAATGTTATTTACATTTCGGTATGACATAAAAATTACTATAATTTTAGGAACGACCTCAAGTAATATTTTATTTTAATATAAGTTTGCCTTAGACAAACCAGGCAGCTTTCTATAATAGATTTTACAATATTATGTTTATTCGTATATATTATTTATTTATTATATATTATATTATGTGATATATAATTATATATTTTTTAGTACATGCGATTCAGTCTACTTCTCAGCATTTCTCCTATAGCAGGTGGGCTGGAAGATATATCTATTAGAAATAAGCCCTACCTTTTGTACTCGTCTTTTTATTTTATGTGTTGTATATTCCCTTTCTTCCACGAGAACCCTTTCGCCATCAGCCTATATACGTCCCACTGCGTCCCAGCAGTTCTGGCCTCAGGCCTTCCTCATGGAGAAACACATGAGGAGTATGGGCCGTAACACCACCACGCTGGCCCAATGCGGGTTGGTGGGTAGAAACGGTCACAAATGCAACCGGGACCAACGGCCTTCCGAAGCACGGAGGAGCTCGAGATCACAAAGCCTTGGTCACCCATCCACGGCCTGACCATGGCGAAGGTAGCTTTGTTCTTGATCGAAGCCAAAGCACACTGACCGCTACGCCACCGTGCTCCTCCCCTTTAATTTTCCGGAATAAAAAGTAGCTAAGATGTTGACCAGGAATATAAGGTATCACCATGTAAAATTTCATTGAAATCAGTCCAGCTATTTCGGAGATTAGCTCGTACAAACAGAGAAAAAAAAATTAAAAAATAAAATTTTTGGTATTTTCGCTCTTTTTACATCCCCCTGACTTGGTTTTAAGCATTTTTTTCTATGTTACATTCCACCTCCACAGTTTTATTATACGTATAGACCGAAAATTTAAAAAAAAAATTGATATATTCTTTATATTATGTTAAATGTACTATTGTAATTTATCATCTTTAACTTTAGTTTGCTAACATCTTTAAGAGTATTGTTCAAAATCAAAAAAAAACAAAAGCATTTATTCAGTTTAGATGCGTCTCAGCGCATACTTATGAATGTCAAAAACATTTTACAATATTTCGTGAAAAAGAAAAACTACGCCATCCGTTCACAAAACTACCAGGAGGCCTTGTTCTGAGAAGAACGGGCAAGAAACTCAGCAAGTTTCAACCCTCCCTTTACATAGCAACATTTAAAAAATGTCATAAACCACAACGACTGTGTAGGTATATGTAATACCTACAACAATACTGTATTTTTACAAAATCGTAAGTCGTCAACGGCACCATATTTCACTGTCTCCGTACGTGTATAGACACATAGCAACAACATAAAGTTTCCAATATGTACGTGATACCAGTCACGTAGAGTATTTGGAGTGCCGCGTTCACTACACGGTAAATTCACAACAATAAAGTTCACTGCCCACCATTACGCATAAGATAAAAATTCAAGTTTCATCGAATTTTACTTGTAAAAACCAAAACAAAGCGATGGATTTACGCTTTACCAGGGTTTTAGAGTTTACCAATGCTTAGATATCGTTTAACATGAATGTCTTCCATATTTTATTAGCAACCCAGACTTTTTGGTAAACATGGATGCATGGACCTTTTGATTATGACGTAGACATCGTGTGGCAGAAATATTGGGTCCTTACCTATGAAATTGGTGTTTTTATTCTGTCTTAGCAATTTGTCCGTAACTATTAAGTTTCAGAACATTCTTATAAAATAATTACCTCTTCTAAAAATAGACCATATATTTGAGCTCGTATTATTTAATTTGATAATTTTTTGTAAGTTTAATTGTGTTAAAATTAGACACAAAGACAATTATTTTTAACCGCCTCCCGAATACATCATTTGATTTGCATTAACATAAAAACGATGAATAATTTTTATCAAGCGTGTTCACACACATATTGCTAAAGCTTGTCTAATGATACATGCCAAATATTATTATCTTTGGAACTGTCGTTGTGAAGAAAACTCAAAAAATGTTAGTATGTAAAATGCAGACATCCCTATAATCTCCATACAAAACACCAATTTCATAGGTAAGGACCTAATATTTGGTGGTCAATCCGAAGATCCACTCTCTCCTTAAGGGCTTTAAGCTCCCTGGGATAGCTGCCGGGACATTAGCTTAACGTGCCTTCCGAAACATTAAAAACTATGTACAGAGACCAAAAAATGGCGAACATAAATGAACGCCTATGCCCATTGTTATGATGACGATCCAAACCACCATCAACAAAACTTAAATATCGTTATTTTCCAACCAAAACTTAACATACAATTATTAGGTAGTAACTTTACTGTGACATGAAACCAGACAGAGGTTCGGCGTCGTGTAGACGTGGCCATTTGCCTGCCGGCTCGACCGTGAAATGAATGAAAATAACCGCCTCCGACCGGCCAGCTTATTGTAAACAAAACTTACTAAATTACCGTATTCGGTGTCATTGACACATATACGGGAAGAAGCACACGTTTAGACGACAGCAGCACATAATATTGGGTCCTTACCTATGAAATGGTGTTTTCTTTTTCTCTTAGTATTTTGTCTGTAAATATTAAGATTCAGAGTATTCCTAAATAATAATTACCTCGTCTAAAATAGACTATATTTTTGAGCTCTTTTGATTTGTTTTGATAATTTGTTGAAAGTTTAATTGTTTTAAATTGGACACGGAGACAACTCTTTTTAAGTGCCTCCCGAATACAACATTTTATTTGCATTCACTTAAAAACGATAAATAATTTTTATGAAGTGTGATATTACACATATTACTAAAGCTTGTCTAATGATAGATGCCAAATATTATTATCTTTGGATTTGTCGTTGTGAAGAAAACTGAAAAAAAATTAGTATGGAAAATGCAGAATTCCCCAAAATCTCCATACAAAACACCAATTTCATAGGTAAGGACCTAATATAAACTCTATTATAGCGGTAATATCTGAAAGGGACATAGTTTCCTAATACTGAATTATTGCCTTTTATTTGAATAGACCATTGACGTTATTCCCTAACAGATTAATAATAAAAAAATACTTTTAATCAATTAAGGGTTGATAAGGAGAACCGAAGTTCGATTTCCCACGGAAACAAAAGTTTTTCTGCTCGGTTTGTTTAGTGGTAGGGCTTCTAAGTCAGCCTGGCTAGCTACCACCTAAACCTAAATATGTCGCCATAATAACAAAGTTAAACCATTGTTGTGTTCTGGCAATTAGAGGTAAGATAGCCAGTTCCTCGGTTGTTGAGGAATACAGGTGGAGCTCGCTTCCACCTTCGGCCTTATCGTCAATATCAGACGAAGAGCTTCTCTGACACAAAAAAACTATAACAAATTACTGAATCTTTTTTGATGGTACGTACTATAACAAATGACTCTGAATCTTTTTTTGATAGTGGTAACTAAGTATGTAAGAGTGGCACCTAAATGCAAGAGGATCTTGCCAGGTTGACTAAAATCTAGCCTTTTCATACAAATTTTTGAAGAACTCATTGTTCTAGGATGAAGGGAATACAATGTGCTGACGACAAATTCCATTTAAGGATCGACATTAACGATCAGAAATGATTAATCAACCAGTGCGAAAACAGATCGATTTCTTCCAAAGTTTTACAAAAAAATCAAATGTTTCAATGGAAATTATGATAACTATAGCTATTTCTTGTGTCCCGTGTTAGTCCGGGACACAAAAAGAATGTACCAACTGCTATTCTTGCCTAGCATTTTGTAAAATGCTACTAAGGGCATATTGGGTACTGGATCTGTGATTGTGTAGGCGATGAGCTAGCCACTTGTTACTACTCTTTCACGATTTTTCATCTGACCAACCCCAATTTTTGTATGGCTAAATGTGGTCTTAAGGAACACAGTGCTCCTTGGACTCTACCTACCCCTTCGGGGATTACAGGCGTGATTATATGTATGTATAGCTATTTAAAAAAAATGAAAATAAACTAATTTATTACACCTATCGAACTGTTTACCAACGCTTACTCGACACGTTTTCCGTTTGATCATAAATATTACCTAATTGCTTTTTGCCTACAATCCCAATATCAAAAACTTTAAAAAAATCTTGAAACCTTATTAAGAAGTATAGTGTAACTTCAATTTATATAGGGTGTGCGTGCGCCGCCGAGCGCGACGCGACCACTTCGCTTATTTCACGCATCGGGGTGCGCGCAAATCGCGCCGCACATAGCGCATGCGCCGTTTTGGGAACGGCTGATAAAATGTACGCAGTTTAAATACATATTGAAAATATATTTTTAACACTCATATTTGTCACGTTGGTTTTGAAATTTTTCGAAGGTAAGGGAGGTAAGGAGGAAAGGTTCCCGGTGTGGCTCGGATGACATCCCGGCATGCCAATAATATAGACTTCGCTAATGTGTCTCGCCCACGGGAACTGAGTGGCTTAACATTAAAATTACATTATGTTATATCATTGTTTTTCTGGGTCAGTAGAAGTAATAATAGACACGTGAATTGAGATATTTTTTCGAGGCAAAGTGGAAACTGATAGCAAAGTTTCCCTTATAAACATATCGAAAGCAAGGGATATCGTAACTTCCCAATGAAAACAAAATTATGAAAAGATAAAGGACTAATGATAACAAAAATTGTATGAAAACACAAATAGGTACAGTCAACGCATGGAAAGTGTTATGCAAAGATAGTCAAGAAAGCACGAAAAGAATTTATAAATATTTGGAATCCAAACCAGTCATTGAAACACATTATAGGGACAGAAGGTAGAAGACCAACGTAAAAATTATAAATTTGCATTAATAAACTCGCAAATCTAAAATTAAATTTCCTTTTACCAAATAAATTCAGCCACAAAAATCGATAGGACAATAGGAATTTATATGAAATACAGATGTAATAAATCCGGGGCATCCCCGAATACAATTAAAGCGATCCGCGCAATCCAGGCTCGCGGCGAATTATAAATTCCCTGGGAAAGGCGACAGGTGGCACGGTAATCGCATGAAGCCTGCCGAATCATACCTGCGCTAACTATCGCCATAGAACAACATTGGTTTGCAGACTGGACATATTAGATATATCATACTTACTATCACGCCTATATCGTAGGCAGAAGGAGCATTTCCCACCCAAAATAAGGGGCGAACCTGTATTGTATACATATAACCTTGTAAAACCTGACGTGGAAATATCTATACTGACGAATCTTCTTCTTCTTCATGCCCTTTCCCCACTCTAGATGGGATCGGCACACAACATGTCTTCTTCTTACATTCTCCTCTGTCACTCGTCAGCTCAGCATTCACGTCTTTTATTCTCATAATCATTCTTTATGCTTTCAATCCATCGCTTCCTTGGTCTTCCTCTCATGCTCAGCATCCTTCTTGTAATGTGACATTCATCCCTCCTCATCACATATCCACACCACGCTAAACTATTGCTCCTAATCTTTTCTGTTACTGGTGCCGCTTTCAAACCTCCTCTAATATACTCATTCCTGATCTTGTCCATTCTTGTGACTGCACACATCCATCGCAACATTCGCAACATTCGGTCAGAATGATTCTCTAGCGACGGCCATTATATTGAATAATTTAAAAAGATCAGAATCAGAAATCAGAAAACCTGCTTGAGTTTCTTTCTCGTTCTGCAGTTCTCAGAACAGGGTAACTACTCAATGGTAACCATAGTTTTTTTATAAATAAGTTTGACAAACTATTTATTACTTAGGGGGTATTTTAACCGCCTCCCTGGTCTAGTGGTCCACACCACCGGGAGTTCATCGGGAGATCCGAGGCTCGTCCCCTATGGGAACAAAAGTTTTTCTATTACTGCCTTACATAAATTTGTCACCATATGTTGTAAGCATTTTTATGTTCCGGGAATAAGAGGTAAGAGAGCCAGTTCCTCAGTTGTTGAGGAATACAGGTGAAGCTCGCTTCCACCTTCAGCCTTAACATCACTTACAATTGGGTGAGATGAAGTTCAAGAGCTTTATGTAAAAAAAACTTTTCCATTTTGTAACTTCTGGTAACTATTATTTCAAAGCGCTACAAAATCAAACCAGCCACCCGTCATAACATAGGCACATGTAGCATTCTCCAGCTATATCCTCTATGCCTGGGTATATGTATAATTGCGGCAGAGTGACTATTTGCGCAGTTCGCCGTGCGACGTGAAATAACAGCGGAGAGATAACACCGCCAGTCGGCCATTGTTTTCACTGGCCCCCGATGGTTCCGCCCGGGATAATTTATTTTTATAAAACTATTTGGTGTGTAAACTTGCCTAACGAAATTCTATGATAGCGGCTTGACGTATTGCTCTGATACTTCAATTGTTTTGTGTTGGGGTGTATCGATATATCGATACTTTTCGATACTGAATTGATGGTACAATGTTTGGATTGTATCTATTTAGAAGGTTGTGACGAGCAAAATAAGGACTCAGAATCTTTAGCTGGTACCCGACCATGCCTACGCATTTCATTTATTATTCTGTTACAAAGGCCAAAATATAAGAAAAAACGATTATTGCTATTTGCGAATAAACTGATGAAAAGTCGAATAATTATTGTAAGGACAAAGAAAAAAACTTTAAAATAGTTTAATAATGCAATAATGAGACAGGTAAGTTATTTCGCTGATGTTATAGAATGTAACTGTAATATTTTTTTTATTAATTGTTTGGAAAATTTCTGAATAAAGTTGGACATGAATAATCTCATTGTAATGAAGCATAATTTAACTGTCATCAATGTCAACATCAATCTTCTTAAAAGCCACTCCATAATATTAGTGTTATAATTATTTCAGTTATTGCCTCAATTGTGTAAAAAATATAAATAGCTAAATTATATTCGAAAACTTCACAACCTTCCCAAAACTCTACAAAACATACTAGAATAAAATTACAACGAAAAACCAAATTTATTTTCAGTCAAAATCTCGGCCAACATTTTCCTACGAAAACACGTGTCCTTCAAATAGCACAAGGCAATAATAATTAAAATAATAGTCTCGTATATAGTTCTTGATATGTCAACGCTATACGTAAATATGTTATAAGTAGTGGTCATAAAGTTTTCGCCCCTCAATTAGGCGAGTGTGGTCGCAGGACTGTGTCTAACGATGCGCGGTCACGCACCTTCTGTCCTGTAAATGACGTAAGGACGGACGAATGGGGTATTTTTGTGGCTGCTAGTGTTGTGTGTAATGAACTAGTTCGACGTTTTGAAGTGGTAAAATATATCCCTCTTATGTGTAATAAATGGAGTTACTGGTTTGTTCATCTGAGTTTTCACTTAGTAATTTAAGCTACCTGTTAAGTAATTTTAAATAATGAAATTTATGTTATTTATTTATGTTACATATAGCTAATGTTGTCTAGTGACAAATGGGTTGAAAATTGTTATAAATAAATAAATGAAACATAAAAATTACTTATTCATTTAGATTTATCACTGTAAGTATATAAGAATCCATTTGCAAAAACTATCAAGTAACCTTGTCTCGAGAAGAACATGGAATATTATTGTTACAGGTTTACTGGTTAAGTCAACCTAAATCCTTGAAGAGGATGTAGTTGGCATCATTCCTGGCTGATTTGACTTATGAATACCCCTGACTGATTTGACTAAAGAATCCCAAAATTAGCCGTTTTCATATTGTACTCTGTAGGTTTTTTAAAAGTTGCTTTATTTTTGTCTTCTGCTTTATTTTTCAGGTCTCTTGCTTCTTTTCCATTTTTTTATATAGAAGGATAGTTGTTTTAGTACTTTAGATAATAAAATTGCTGTATCTGAAGTAACTGAGTCTGTAATAGTAGAGAGAAGTAATATCGATATAAAAAATTATGAAATAATTTACTGTGTCATATAATTGAGAATATTATCTATGGCATTCAGGCTGTAGAAAGCTTAAAACATCTACGTTTCATCAGCTATCCAACAAGGTATAAAAAGCAACGAACAACAAAAGCCCTTATTAAACTTATCCAGATAACCAGCAAACGAAGTGAAATTAAAAGCCTTTATTTATGAATGAACTGAACTGATCGTTACACCAGCCGAACTAGAAGCACAAGCCTATTGCTGGTAGCCCTCTGTAGGGTTTGTCACCCGTTCCAGGCTAGTGGACCTGTTCTCATTGGACAGCCTGGTAACCGCATATCCTGCCATATAATATTATGGTGTATTTGGTGGGGTTGGACATTGTAGCGTGAATCAGATTGGTGTAAATATGACGCACCTGTTCTGGCTAAATTGTTTGGCTCTATTTATGTACAGTTGACTCCAAATATATGTAACCACTTTTGACAGTAAATAACTCTGGATAAAAGGAAATAAAGATCATTCTAAAAAGAGATTTAAATCTTCTAAAATGTATATAGTTTTTGTACTCGAGTACAGTCATTCGTGTGACGGTCAAACCTCGCTTCGTTTCTGCACTTTATAGAATATCTTTAGCAATTTAGTCAATTTTATATACCTAGTCAGTCAAGCTGTTGACTGTACCTCTGCTTATGTTTGCGCCTGTTTTAATTCATTCTGTCAACTGCATGGGCTCAACAAAATATAGATTTCTGACACATATACATACATAAAAGTAAGTAAACCGGGTTTTTTACTGGAGTCACTGCTTGGTGAAGCGCGGAATATGGCAATGGACTGCTTTTGCGGTCCTTTTATTTTTATTAATGACTATTATCATATAGATAATAGTCTTGATTATATGTATGTATGTAAGTAATACCTACAATAGCAAAATATGGACCCTTATCGCTGAAAATCAAAAAGACACTACGTTTATGTCAAGGAATCGAAATTAGCTCATGTGATATAACAGAATATAAATATTATTAAGTGCCTCCCAATTTTTATATTTGTCTATTAGCACTTTTTTTTCTGTTGTTGTAAAATTCTCCCATGTAGGGAAGGCAAAGGGAACAAAGCCCATACAGCCAAGTCTTCAGTATATATTTCTTCAGTAGTTTGCATTGACTTTTTTTTTCTTTCGGTAAGTCATGTCTAAAGCTAAGCTTTGATAGCTTGTCCTTTAAGGAATCATTTGACTCTCTTTACGCATATTTTTTTCACCATTATCACAATGTAGATGCACACATATTAAAAAAACATTAAGGGTATGTACAGATTTTACCATTATTCCTTGTAACTTAATCATCAATTGTATAATTAAATAATCATATGCTCCATGAGGTATTAGGATTTTATTAAAAACCATCATAAGCTTGTGGCTTCTTTATAGGCAGAGTTATCATGTCAAACGACATTGACGTTTACTTTTTAACAAACCACAGACTATACTGTGCTATGATTGACCGGGTATTATTCAACTATTGAAATGCAACATCAGTTAATTTGAACAAGCCCGCGCAGGCAGTCGACGCCATTATGCGATCAGTTTGCATACATTACCTGTAATTAGTATCATAATATTGCGCATGTTGACGTCAAAGTTTTCACACAATAGGTGTTGGTTTTACACTTGATTTTATAAGATGGACCGAGGATCTGGTGAGGGTTTCGGAGGTTTCGAGTAGCTATTGGATGCTGACAGTGTAGAACTGATTATTTTAGAAAGCCTTGGAGGCCTATGTTGCAGTGGTTATCTCATCTGAATTATGATAATAATTTACGAATATGCTATGTCGTAAGGTAATTACCAAGAGGACGTTAGAACGGACAAGAAAGTCAACAGGGTTTCTTGTTTTCTTTACTCATACATTTTCAGAGAAAAACAACATCTCAACTGTCTACAAATTCTTAAACCTTTACTAAATATAAATTAAATTAAAAATTATGGCTCAATGGATGCCATATTCCATATTTTCCGGAACAATGATCCGTGGTGAATAAAATAGACAATGAAAATTACGTAGATATACGGGTGCATTATCATTAAACGCAAAAACTATAAATATATATATAGAGAAGGAAGTTTTAACACAAGGAAGCAACTTTACACTATAGGCAAAGATGATGACCCCACCTATAGATTGCGGTGAAAACAATGAAAGCATGGAACATATACTCTCTCTCTCTTGAGCCTACATTAGTCTACTGCTGGACATAGGCCTCCCCCAATTTGCGCCATTTTACCCTATCCCGGCCTGCTGCATCCAGCATCTGCCTGCAGCAATCTGGGCGCTATGTCGGTCACCTTGGTTCTCTGTCGGATAACATCGTTGCGGAACATATACTATGTGAATGCTATAGGAAATAAACGGCTACGGATTCTAGGGGCGGCTTACCCCAAACCTGAGGAATTTATAGGCATGCCGCCAGCTAACATCATAACGTTCATCCATGACAATTTGGGTGATGGCAGGGAGGGATGAATAGGAAAGGGGAAGCACAAAATTGTATTGTATTGCACACAAGAATTGTAATAAAAATAGACAAGGAAAGAGCTGTCATTAGATGCTTAAGCTCGTTACCTTGTAATGCACTGAAACAACCACATAACATATCATAACGCTTTTTAAGTACGCAGTATTCTTGTAGGTAGAGGTGTTAAACACCCACATTTCGCCAGATATGTTAGGTCCCCATGTAACAGGTGGTGAGCCTGCTGCAATGCACCGGGCACAATGTGAGGCAAGCGATGTTCACAATGAACTGTACATAAGTTTAATTCAAACTCAGTGGACTGAAGGTTATATAAAACCTAGCCTTCAGTAAATTAAGTAGTGACATCGGGGCCTTGCGATTTGCTTTTGCCAATTATTGCTTCATCGACCTGGCTTTGGTCAAAACCGAGCGGATTGATTTTATTACATAGCTTGCTATGCAAAAATTTAAATTAATAGGTCCTTACCTATGAAATTGGTTTTGTATGGAGATTTTGGGGATGTCTGCATTTTACATACTAACATTTTATCAGTTTTCTTCACAACGACGAATCCAGAGATAATAATATTTGACATGTATCATTAGACAAGCTTTAGCAATATGTGTGTGAACACGCTTGATAACAATTATTCATCGTTTTTATGTTAATGCAAATCAAATGATGTATTCGGGAGGCAGTTAAAAATAATTGTCTTTCTGTCTAATTTTAACACAATTAAACTTACAAAAAATTATCAAATTAAATAATACGAGCTCAAATATATGGTCCATTTTTAGAAGAGGCAATTATTGTATAAGAATGTTCTGAAACTTAATAGTTACGGACAAATTGCAAAGACAGAATAAAAACACCACTTTCATAGGTAAGGACCCAATATTATGTAAATATTCAGGCACATCCGAATCAACGACATTGCGCACACACTCCAGATCAACCATAAGCCTTCGCACTATTGAGAAGCATGCGTGGGGACGATTCACTAATCCCATTGCTTTTCAGCGGATTTTTATACAAAATCCCGTCAAGAATAATTACGGTGTCGAGACATCAATATTCATTACCGTGCGTTAGAAATCGATTACTTTTTGTGTGTGAAGTGCGTTGGCGCAGATCGTGCGTTACGCAAGTGATGCGTATACACAATGATAGACATCGATAAAAAATGAGCAATTACATTTTATGTGCAAAACATTCTAAAATACAAACTGCACGTATGCAGACTATTTTCACAAAAAACACTGGCGGATTGGCAATATTGCATTGTTTATTCAACGTTCAATGAGAAACCTGACGTTTCCATTACAGAACGAAATATGATTGCGTCTTTAGCTTTAACTTTACGATAGTAATTTAGCGAGCGTGTTTGCGATACGCGCGAAAGACTGCCAATATATCAGAGACGACGCTTTTGAAGACGGTGAAATAATTCCTATTGTCTATCGCACAAAGCGGTTTTTCGTACAGCGCTCACGCATATCTATGGAAGTTCTTGACACAGATAGCTTTGTGCGTACGGATCCTTTGTCAGTTGGGCAACGGCCGGCGTAATGGCGATGTGACAATATCGATATTCGGGAAATAGGAATGGGGTCACACTATTTTACATAATATTTTTAAGCTGTGAAGCAACTACAGATTACTCGAGGATACAAACGAATTATAGACAAACGATTATTAGACGACCTCCGTGGTCGAGAGGTCTGTACGCCGGTCTCAAGGCGTCGCTATCTCGAGAGGTCCTGGGTTCGATCCCCAGTGGAGGCAAGTGTTTGGGTGATGAATTTTCAGACATTTGTTCTCCTGTCTTGGATGTTCATTATATCATGTATATTCTGAATAATAATTTTATGTATATCTATTAAATATATTTGTCCATCATCTAGTATCCGTAACACAAGGAGCATTTAGTTGGGACTAGTTGAAGGGTGTGAATGTCTGAGGATATTTATTTATTTATATGCAAATCAATAATAGACGTATTTCAATACTAAGAGATAATTTTTCTCACTATGATTTTACAAAACTGTACAAAATCGACAAAGGAAATGGGAAGAAAACGATTTAATTATCTAAGCAACAACTTTTGCGCTTAAAACGAAAACTTCAATAAAGTAATTTTTAAGCTAGAATCAAACTCAAACAAAGATCTTGAGATTCTGGAACACGGGCCTAGTGTTCTGCCATTTAGAGATTTGAACTCAAAATCGCAAAATTTTGTCATCCAACGAAAGCGACAATTACTTCACTAATAAATCAAAAGCAGATCGAATGAGTATGAATATGAGGAGCTCGGTGGCGAAGTGGTTAGTATGCTTTGGCTTTCGATTGAAAACCATTCCATTCGCCATGGTCAGGCCGTGGATGGGTGACCAAAACTTTGTGATCTCGAGCTCCTCCGTGCTTTGGCTTAACGTGCCTACGTTAAGCCGTTGATCCCTGTCGCTATTGCGATTGTTTCTACCCACCAACCCGCATTGGGCCAGCGTGGTGGTATTACGGCCCATACTCCTCACGTGTATCTTCATGAGGAGGGCCTGTGATACGACAGATCGAATGAACACAAAAGCTTGAATCAACTCCATTTTATTACTGTTCAATAAACCGTGCATTGAAGAGATGGCCACCGTTGCGATTGCTTACAAAATGAGTTTTTATCTAAGATCTCGAGTACAGTACGTCTCCCGGATCCGCTCGTGTAATGACTCTGTTTTATTCGGGAATTAGCCAAACTGCCCGATACCATCTATGGGGATTTGATACACTTTCTTTTTCGACGTGCTTCGAGTTAATTTGTACAGGCTATATTTTTCTAAGCAGTTTATGTTGTACGTTTATCTTTACTTGTAGTTAGAAATCAATTGGGAATTTTCTGTGTCTTGTTTATAGTTATTAATAGCGAGAGATCAGCAGTGCGCATTGACGTAGACAATCAAATGTATTAAATTAATAATTTATATGATACAGTTTTTCGCAAAATGTCAAAACATCCCTTTTCGATTGTCTTAATTAAAATAATTATCACGCCACATGTCTCGCGAATTTTTTTACATTCTTTTTTTACATTCGACAGGTAAGCTCTTGGCCTTCATCTCACCTGATGGTAAGTGACGATAAGGCCGAAGGTGGAAGCGAGGTTCACCTGTAATCCTCAACAACTGGCTATCTTACCTCTGATTGCCGGAACACAACAATGCTTATAACATTGTTATTATGGCGACAAATTTAGTTAAGACGGTGGTAGCTAGCCAGGCCTACCACTAACCAAACCGAGCAGAAAACTTCTGCCACCCTGGGGAATCAAACCCGGACCTCTTATTCAACATTTGATTTATTTGGAAAAGAAAAATATCTCAGTCTGAAAATCTATACGATTGAACCATTATGATTTAGGACATTGCCAGAATCAACGCAATTCCAATAGATACAACACTTTCACCTCATTCCCCAACTGACTACGACACGGTCCTTCCATACCAGTAAACAAGCGGTACTCCAACCGTCACCCAGCAAAATGGGTCACGTGTAAAGTAAAAACAACAGCAGATGACGAATAATGAGATGCTAATGCATGTATCCCGCGATCGAAGCACTTCCTTCCGCGGGTAATTATGCGTGCGCGCCGCCCCACGAGTCCGCACATACCTGGGAACACTCTGGACGAGCGAAAAAAAACTTATAAAATTTGTAAAGGAGATTAGATTAGATATTTAAAGTAAAGCTACTTTTTCGTTAGTTGGACTTTGGATGGGTGATCAAAGTGTGAGATTTTACGCACGTTAACTTCGAAGCCTGATTCCGCAAACTTTTCCGCAGTGTTATGGGTGTGTAACTAAGGCCTATTATACAAATTCAAAAATAACTTTTTTATGGGCAAACTTGGCACTTAAAATCGTCAACATTTTACATTTAAA
This sequence comes from Parapoynx stratiotata, assembly GCA_910589355.1. Classification (NCBI taxonomy): domain Eukaryota; kingdom Metazoa; phylum Arthropoda; class Insecta; order Lepidoptera; family Crambidae; genus Parapoynx; species Parapoynx stratiotata. The sequence continues at coordinate 18,153,099 of OU342462.1, read as the reverse complement.
ATAATTATTTTACAATATAATAATAATCATTAGAGGTATAATATTAATGTTCATTTCATATTATCTACCACAACTAAGTTTATATTAGCTTATAGTTTCATATGTATATTTAACATTCTAGAAGAAAAGGTAGAATCTTATTTTTTTTGTTATTAAAAGCTTAAATTAACTCAGCCGCCACACATTCTAAAAATGGTTATTTGTTATACAAGAGTGCAAAAGGGTTTTTTAAAAATCTTTGCATTCGTGTGCAAAACTTAAAGGTCCGGCGAATAGTGAATTTTTCATACAAACGTAATACCAAAATCATTTTCAATTTGAGAATATCTGGCCATATCATCGCTGTTATTCGGATTAAGAAAGGATTTTTCTATGTTTCTGTTAAAATTACATAATGATTAATTGCGTTTTTAATATGAAACAAATAAGCGGAAAATATGTCCGAAAACGTCGAAAATTTTACGAAATATAATCGCATATATTTATAAGTTTATAAATATTTTGAACAAATTTTTTCAACAGAAACACAGAAAAATACTTTCTTAATCTGAATAACAGCGATGATATGTCCAGATATTCTTAAATTGAAAATGATTTTGGTATTACGTTTGTATGAAAAATTCACTGTTCGCCGGACCCTTAACTTTTTTTCCCACCTCAGCGAGGAAATGACGAAATGCAAAAACAATATAAAATCACAAGACACTTTTATTTCAGTTCAAGTACATTATGATAGGTAATTATTAGATAGATAGATAGATAGGTAATAGGTGATAGATAGGTGGTGGTAGATAGGTGATTATTGAATGGATAATCTTCAAATTAGTTTTCGCTCCTGTAGCTAGTAGCCACATGTTAAACATATCGTACTGTTTCAAATACTTCTCGCGCGATTGTTGAGGAAGAAAGCTCATTTGCGCATTTATAACTGTTTCAGTCAATTCAGATGGCGTCAAATTAACTTCATCTTCGCTAGAATCACTCATTTTAGTTAGTTTATTTTTATTGTATTTAGCTTATTAACCATTAGCAATAAAACGTGAAAAAAAAGGCGCGACGCGGGCAATGCAAAATATTGAAAAGTAACCAAGAAGGTTCCAAATAGGTTCCAAGTTTGAATTTTTAAACAATTAAAAAATTCAAAAACTTATTGTGTGCTCATTGTATACGATGTTCTAAATTCAATTTCACTTTGCCGCTCAAGAGGATAATAAAGGCTTTTCCACTCAGATAACGAAGAGCAAAAATGAAAAGATGTTTGTGTCGCACCTCCATGTTAGTTAGAAAACCCTATAAATTCTCATATCACAGTGCAAAAACTACTTTCGATCTATTTCGATCCTAGTTAGCTACCGACGGATTATTTATAGTACGGACACCCTGACAAGCGGACAGACTGGAAAAAAACCGGCCGCAATCATAAATGGCAAGCCCTGTCCTATTAAGCAAAATTACAGTTCTATTTTACTTAGGTATTAGGTATTATTTTTAGTGTGTTATTTAAACGGTTAGCAAAATATTCGAATTTTGGGCAGCATAAAAATATAATTTATCAGCTAAAATAATTAATTGGTCAGAAAATATTTATTGTGATGTTTTCTCTGCTACCAAATTGTTTAATAGGCACTTTCCCCAATATTATATCATGTGTTAAATGTATGTGATAGAAAAGCTTGAGTTCTTTCTTAATTTGGAAGAAACGTGTAGTTACCAAGCTGTAGATCATCTACTAATCTATGACGGAGTTCACTACTTACAGTAGTGTCATTATTACTTCTCGTGTGTTTCTTGAAGAAAGGAAACTTGCTTATTTCTCGATTATTAAATAATGGATTGAAATTATGCTTAATGCCGTACTAGATATTTATTTCCTTGATATAATAGAAGTATTTTTATACATGTAACTCTCAAAATGACGCTTAAACATTGACTTATTCCGTTCAAAATCATCGCAACGAAAAGTCTGCTACAAAAGTTTGTTTTTAATGTATTTTTTTCCCTAGATAAAAGTATGAAAATTCATATACTTAAAATTTATATATGCAGGTTGTATATGAACTTGAGGAAATAGATTTAAAATCGCCTCTTTTTTGGCAGCCGCCTCTTAAGCTGTGCACAGAGATTGAATGATGATTAAAAAATCGTATGTCGGAATTGGATTTATATCCCAAACATACAAAAAAGGTCTCTTTTGTAAGTAAACAGGGTTAAAACTATATTTTTTGACTTATTTCCTACATGTTCATCATTCACCATCCAACGCCTGTGCTCTAACGCATTCTAATTACTTTCTAACAATAGCAGCAATCTCTCGATCTCTATTGCTATAATAAGCAGCTTGTCAACCAGCACGCGAACAGCTGAATTTACCGAAAAACTTTATTGTAATTAAACACCGTGACGGTGGCACCATGAAAATATCCGGCGGGCTTACCGCGGTAATACCTGGTAATGGCGGCCAATAACGGTTGTTCCGGCCTATCGACGTAACTGTGTCATGGGTACCGATAAATGAGTTATACGACATTATTTTTACAATGTAATGACATATCTCGTTCTTTGTTTAAAACAGCCAATTACTTTACGGTTACAGTCTAGATGTTTTTTAATTATCAAAACTCAATAAGGCAGATGCGAATGGGATAGTACCTTTCTTCCTTGACCAAATCAGCGATGTTCTGAAAAAGGGCCTCGTCAAATACACCGCAAACAGAAAGACATGTATGAAGTTAGTAATCAGAGTCCTGTCTACTGTCCTCAGCCTATATACATCCCACTGCTGGGTATAGGCCTTCCTCATGGAGAAATACAGGCGTATGGGCCGTTCCACCACCACGCTGGCCCAATGCAGGTTGGTGGGTAGAAATAGTCGCAATCGATCGATGCCATCGTAATTACTTTCCTCTCTTTTCGTCAGTTAGCTCCGAATACCGAAATTTGTTAAATTTGTTTTATGTTTTCTCTCAAACTCGCTGTACGAATACTCGTAAGTATGTAATAAATTTTAATAAAATCCAGAGACAAATCCATCAACAAACAAAAAAAAATGTTTATTGTTTGTTTGTGCTGCGTCCAAATTAATGTTTTTCATTTCATTACATTTCAAACAGAGCTTCGAACATTGAACTTAAATTTTTTCCAGTTACAGCCCGCTAGATTTGGTTGGTATTTTGGTTTTGGGTTCTAGCCAGTAAGGGCATTCCTTCTGTTACAATTACTAGCATTGGTCTATAGTAGATACTAGTTTTGTTTGAAAATTACATATCTGTATCCATAGAATATCCATACCGCCAGCACCAACAATAAAATTTTGTCTATTTGGTATTTGTCACCGTAAGAACTTATCCTAAAGATTACATCAATACACTCCATACAACTGCAAGGAACCGTTTTCCCACACGTCCAAGAAAAATGAGTGGCAAGTCATGCCCGACATATGGGCATTTCGTTCCTCATGAATATTTATGGAGACGACCCCTTGCGAGCTAACGAACGGACAAATGAACAAACCTCGCAATGATACTGTGTGATTGGAAAGGGAAGATATACTGTATATTTTGGTGGCGAATGTTTCCGGGACTGTTACGGATTGAAATTACAGCGTTGGTGCTGGTTTGAGAATCTCGACCTCGTCCTCACGATGAATAGATATAAAGAAAACACATTTTGACACAGGCACGACATATTGTATAAACACAAAAGAATATAATTATGCAAATCCAAAATATAGACAAACAAAAAAATTATGTGAAATAAAACATAAATCGGAACTGTCTCAAAGGTGCGCTAAAACAGGTAGTCACTCAACTACCTCCGTGGTCGAGTGGTCTGTATGCCGGTTTCAAGGCGTCGCCATCTCGAGAGGTTCTGGGTTCGATCCCCGGTGGGGGCAAATGTTTGGGTGAAGAATTTTAAGGCATTTTTTCTCCAGACTTGGATGTTTATAAATATATTTATGTATATTAATTTATTCGTCATTAAGTGTTCGTTATACAAGCAGCATTAGTTGCTCAAAATGTGGCTTGTTGGAAGGTGTGAATGTTTGAAGATATTTATTTATTTAAAAAAAAATAGCATGTTGTCAGGGGTGAATCCTTACGCTGGTGTTCTATTGAAATTTAATAGAATATGTGCGAGCGTTGATCGATTCAATCCTCTCGCCTATACCACTGAGTAATTAAAAGTATACTTTACTGTTGCAAATATGGGTGTAAACCCACCGCCTAGCTATTCAGATATATACGCGTGATGATATGGGAGATACATCACAGGAAAAAACATGATTACTAGCAAGCAGATTTTTTTACTGCTTTTTGGTTAGGGTTGGAGAAATTTTTGTTCATGAGTAAATTGGAACAAGGTTTGCTTTAGTTTTAGCATCGGAAGAACGTGTTAGGAATATTCTAGTTTTTCCGTTGACCAAAATTTGTCTGACTCGTTACCAAAAATGTATGAAAATCACTTGCTGGGAATCAAATTTTTTTGTGAGGAATCCCGGATTACTTATTTTTTTTTATAAAAAGCTCAGAAAATGACTCCACACTACCTGATGATAAGCAGTAGAGGAGTCCATATGTGAAGATAGTGCAGCATGCTGACATACTGCCCTAGCCACCCTCACCTTGCCGGCCCAAAAAATGCTTTTTCACGCTATTCTTGAAGTTAGTGCTTACAAAATCTTGTCCCACCCTGCTCATAGTTTTTTTTTTTAAGATTTTAATTATCAAAATAAATAAAACAGTAAACATTTTTAAATTCTGCCAAACAGTTTGTCGGCAGTGGCTCCCGTGAATTTCAAGTTGTATTATTTAACTGAATCTTATTTAATATGTTCTAAGAACTAATATATAATAATTACTGATCCTTATTATACTACGTTAGTTGGTTATCTGTAAATGATATATATCTAAATATAATATAACCATAATAGAAGACTATGGACTTAATAACATGTAATGTTTTCTAAGTGTGTTTTTTAAATGTTTTTTGTGTACTACATTTTGCAGTAGGTCCTGGGGACGCTCGTTAGTATAGACGGGCGTCAGCCATCGTGTCTCGCGTCTTCCATAATAGTTTTTCATTGTGTTTATTGTCACTATAGTATCCAGGGTAGCGGGTATTCATAAATTTTAAGCAACACATCAACTATGCTTTCGTGGTATCTGCAATCTCCTTGCAATAGATTTTGCATGAAGCGTGTGCAAACTCAAACATATAAGATTTTTTCAAAACCTGTTGCTTGACTTTGGTTTTACGAATAAAGATCCTCTATATTTTACTTTTCCTTACAATATCTGCAGATACGAGTAATGTGTTATTTTATGCGTATCTGTAATAATGATCTTGTATTTTTGTAACGAAAAAAGTGATATTTTTCCATAAAGCTGAGATTCAGATTTTTAAGACAAACTGGAGCACATTTACAGATTTCATTTATTCAAATAACATTTAACATTAAAATAACCTCCATTATGAACTGAAATGATATTTTATGTCGATTTTATAGCAATAAAATGATAATATATTTTATATTATGAGGGCTTCTAAGCCCCAAACAATTAAATTCGCATTTTCCGCCAAAACTATCACGCGTAAAACAGCATATACAGTACCCGTAAGTTTTCAATGTAAAAAACCCATTTATTTAGTTGCGTTAAGATGGTAAATTTCTATGGGAAACGTGTTTCAACTACTTTCCGCTAGGGGCGCTTTTCACGTTTCCCATAGAAATTGACATCCATAACGCAACTAAGTTTTTTTACCATGAATACCCTAGTGTATATTCTCTAGAGTACAGATAGACACAACAAATCCACTTTTATGTCAGACACTATGATTACTGTTTGAAATCGTCAGCCAACAATCACTCGTCCAGGAAGAATTTCCCAGAATTCATTATTCATACGACGTGGTGGTATACGAATAAATTTGCTTCTATTATCGCATTTCGAGCACTAAAAGGTGTGTTTAAACAACTTTTTTTTATTTGATCAGCCTTCTAATAACTGGCTATTTGATGACCTGGACTTCGGACTGGTGTGGAATTTGCACTGGTTTTTGGAATATATTGACATATATTCCATATATTACATGGGTTGGCGCTCGGTGATGTACGCTTTGGCTTTCGATATTGAAAACAAAGCTACCTTCGCCATGGTCAGGCCTTGGATGGGTGACCAAAACTTTGTGATTACGAACTCCTCCGTGCTTTGGAAAGCAAGTTGGTCCCGGTCGCTTTTGCAACCGTTTCTACTCATCAACCCGCATTGGGACAGCGTGGTGGAATTACGGCCCATATACCTCATGTTTTCTTCATGAGGAAGGCCTGTGCCCAACTGTGGGACGTATTAAGACTGAGGACGACAACATGGGTACGGCGTTTTTTTTTATGTGAACTGTCATAAATGCCATCTTGATAAATTTCTTTGCATGTTTTTGTTTTTGTCACATTATATTGTCTTTTTAGTAGTCTTGATAGTCCTACTTAGATTGGCATCGTAGGAGAATAAAAATGTTCCCAATGAACAAATAAGATGCCAGCGAAAAATTAAAACCAGCATATAAAATTTATGTAATTCAGCTGCGATCTTGTTTTTTACGGTTTGGATAGGAGTTACTGTTAATGACATTAATTATAGATTTTTTGATCATACATGCATTTAATGTTTATGCAGTTGTTCCGCATTTTTTTATATTCGTATTTTAAAATAAACAATTAAAAAACAAAAGACACATCAAAATTTTTACTATTCTAAGAACCAAAATAGGGCATGTAAATATTTAGAAAATAATTTGACCTTTCAACTTCAAAATTCAAAGTCATTTCCAATCACTCATTATCAAAACAGATTTTTGATCAATCATTTGATGTAATGTGTGTGGCGCCATCTAGTGTGGAGTAGCAAAATTACGCTATGGACATATTCAATACAAAAAGTTTTGTTTTCACTTTTATTACTTTTTCATTTTATAAATTTTATATTCTTTATAGATAAGAAATTTTAAAGTCTTTAAAGATTACTTTTCCTGTGGAGCCACCAGACACAAAAATATTACGTCGCTTAGTACTAACGCATTATAGAGTATAGTAAGTATTATGTCCTATTCCTACTACATATTATGCCTTTCCTTTGACAGGAAATTAAAAACTCTTCATATCAAAAACATGAACACAAATCATAAAAAAAAAAAAAAAAAAACAAAGGTAATGTTTCATTTCTAAAATGTTTTGTGATGACTGTAATTGAAATCAGTTAAAACGGACAACAATTGTTACCGTAATTATTTTTACGTGCCAATGTCCATGTAAAAAAGTGTGATTATTGAATAACAAATTCGGTAAGTCGGCTTTTTTGTTTACCTTTTTGGCAACTTGGATTGAGACGTACTATACCTAGTTATAGTCAGATTCGTGGACTAGACAATAATCAACTTTAAACAACAAAAAATCGTTTTAACATTTATGTGTATACGTAATTTAACGTCAGTAACTTGTATTGAATAAAAAAATATTGGTTTTCTCCGCTTTTTTCTTTGTACTGGTTTAGTTACAATAATACCAGAATCAGAAGAGGTTCTGACTAGTTTTATAAAAAATACTGAACTATTTTACACAAATGCATATAAAGTTGTGGTGTTTATTAATAGTATTATTTATTTGCAAATAATAATTAATGAACCCCTATATAAATCGCCGCAAAAGAACATTAGCTTACAGAGCCAAAAATCATCTTTGAAAATACTTGCTACTGATATTTTTTAACATTACTCGTAAATATACTAATCGAATGTTAAAAATTATTTCATTCAATTCTGAAAAGAAAAATATACAATTTCGGAATACCAAAGTTTTTTGTTAGTAGACGAGTAGATAGGAAAGTGTCATAAGTGGCATATTTGCTCTTTACTCAGGTGTAGGTTATCTTTACTCAGCAAATTCTTCTTAAGTTACTAGTAAAATTGCTAATAATTACTAAATTATTGAGTATAGTTTACTATGACGCGGTTTGGTGATAGAACCACCTTAACTTGTTACTCATACAACTTTTTATTTATTTATTTGAAATACCCACCTAGAGTGGGAAAAGGGCAAGAAGAAGCAGAAGAATAACTTGAAAATATTAGATTTTCCTGTGTGTCTAAAATACAGAAGATATTTTTATAAAAAACCGTTATATCCCAAACGCACTTATATCCAAAGAGTTAGGCATAGTTTTATACCCACATTTCAAATAAAAAGCACCGATAGTTTGGGATAACGGCACGGCATGTGGTATCTAATCTTACCCAATAATTATAATAAGTGAAAATGAAATTGGTGTTTCGTATGGAGATTTTGAGGAAGTCTGCATTTTCCACACTAACATTTTTTCATATTTCTCCAGAGATAACAAATCAAAAGAGCTCAAAAATATGGTCAATATTTAGAGGAGGTAATTATTTGATAACAATATTCTGAAACTTAATAGTTACAAACAAAAATACGGCAATTTCATAGGTAAAGACCTATTACTTATAAAGCACAGTACTCCTATTACCCCTGCTAGCAATATGCATAGATGAACCCATAATAATATGCGAGGATAACTTTAGGTAACAGACAAAAATCAGCAGGCATAATTACCTTTACCTTGTCGTCTTCACCCTATATACGTCCAAAGATGGCCACAGGCCTTCCTCATGGAAACATATTGGGTCCTTACCTATGAAATTAGTGTTTTAATTCTGTCTTAGCAATTTGTCCGTAACTATTAAGTTTCAGAACACTCTTATAAAATAATTGCCTCTTCTAAAAATATACTGTAAGCTTATTAGATAAATGTTTATGTTTAAATTAAATTAAAAGTATTTATTTTAACTATTATACCATCAAAAAAAGACTATGTATTGACTAGTTTGCTTGATTGTTGTAAACGATTCCTATTGGTTGATTTTTGGCGCCAATATCACACCACCAAGTGGTGGGGTGATGGAGTGGGAAAATGTTTTAAGATGGCGATTCTTGTAAAAATAGATCATTCTGTTTTTGGCAACCTAAGTGAAAATATAAGTTGAGTTCAGTGTATCAGTGTCTCGAAAATATTATCAATAAATAAGTTGAGTGCATCTGGTGTTTGAATTTATTTATAAATTCAGAAGTGGGATCGAGAAGGTACGTTCGTTTTATTAATAATTTGCTGTTATTTTTAAAGTGTTTTGTTAATAAATCATTAAAAAGCATATTAGACAATTTACCTAAAAGCGTAAAAGTTATTATTACAGCAGGTATTTATTATTTTTAGAAGGTTGACACATTTTCGTTTTTTGTTTGTTCCTGCACATTTGTTTCCTTTTCTCATTACGAGTGTAAACATTTAACCTTTTAAAAGTTGAATTTTATAGAAGCAAATAAACTGGTTGCAATTTGAAAAAAAAAAATGAGTTATTATATTTAATTATATACAATTATAGTCAATGTTTTACTGTGGCATATGGTCACTGCATGATAAAACTGACAATATTTTATGTTAATTTTAGTTTTAAAATAGCCTAAGACCTAAAGCAAATGAATATGAGATTTTTATTTATATTTTTTAGGAATTTATAGAAGGTAGAATAAAATGTTTTTAGGTTTGTGATAACTATTTTGTTCCTTATTAACCATTAATGCAATTATACAAAACAATATAAAGTCAAGTTAAACACCACTTATAATTTATAAACTACAAAAATTTGAGCAGTAACTCGTTTTCGTATTTCAACAGTAACATGGATTTGACGTCGGATCAATCCGGCGGCGAGATTAATGAGCGGAGGAGTCGCAGCACTTTACGCCGATCGAGTGGTCGACGCAGTCGCCGCCGCTCCACGTCGGGTGCACGCGGCAGCAGGCGTCGCATTCTCAGCCCGGATTACAATGTCGACAGAGCAACGAGACTCAGCCGTGCGACGGCGCAACCCGCAAGTCCCCGTGTGTCACGTACACGTGAAAGCCGCAGCCGCAGTCCACTGCTTGGAAGGAGTCTGCGCTCTCCGCGGCTACCATCGCGGGAGCATGGCAGCAGGCGGCGCATTCGGCACTCGCCTCAGCGAGTGGCCTACGGTGAGCGGCCCAGTCGAACTCTGCGCACTCCTGAGAAGCGGAGCTACTTCACTCGAAAAGAAGAGTCGTCCTGTGAGTTACTTTCAAAGTTTTCTAGTATATTAGAGAGATTATGCGAAAATAGTAGTACTAGTAAAGTAAATTATGTAAATGTTATACCAGACTTTGATCCATCTGCTAAAAATCAGAATATAAATACGTGGCTTTCTAAAGTTAACGAAATTGCTAAAATACACAATTGGTCAGACAAACAAACAACCGTTAATTCAATACCAAAATTAATGGGAAACGCGAAACGGTGGTACGAAGGCCTTAATTCCGTTAATTTCTCATGGTCGCAGTGGCAGGAAAAATTAAAAACCGCTTTTCCGTCAGAAGAAAACTACGGACAAATGCTTTTCGACATGCTTAAAAAAAGGGCAAGGTTTGGAGACTCTTTGGAGGATTATTTCTATGAAAAAACAGCACTTCTCAACAGATGTGAAATTTTCGGAAAGAGGGCCGTCGAGTGTATTATTTTTGGAATAGAGGATAGGGCTATTAGGTTAGGGGCAGAGGCCGCGCAATTCGAAATCCCAGAGAAATTATTATCTTACCTAAGAAATGTTAAAATTAGGCAAAATGAAAGTACTGTCAAGAATACTCAATTTAATAACAAAAATCGAACGCGTGAGCGAGCCAATACTACCTCCGGTCAAAAGTACCCACTCAAATGTTTTAATTGTAAACAAGAGGGTCACACAGTTAATAATTGTACTAAACCGCTAAAAAAATGTGACAACTGCTCGTTAATTGGACATGACTCGAATGAATGTTTTAGGAAGCATGAAAAAGCAGGAAACAAAACTGTTCTTAAAATATGCGATGGTTCCAAAAGTAACGAAAAGTATATCCAAAAAGTTTTTATTAATGGTTTTGAAAGAACTGCGTTCATAGATTTAGGTAGTGATACTACGTTAATTAGGCAAAGTGACGCAAAGATTGTGTTAAGTTCATTAGGAGGGGAACGATTGACCATGAGTGGCTTTGGGGGTGCTAAGGTTCAGACTCTAGGGAGTTGTTTGGCAGATATTGAGATTCAAGGAGTGAAAGCTAACATTTTATTACATGTTGTACCGGACCATTTTCTTCATCATTCCATATTGTTAGGTCAGAATTTCACTGAGTTACCTAATATTAGCATCTTAAAAACTAGTGACGAATTGTTAATATCTATGAATCTGAAATGTGAAGGCGCTATTAGTGTAAAACTTCTTGTAGCGAAAAATGCAGAATTAAAACCAGGCGTAAATTATTTAGATGTTTATTCGGCAAATAGAATAGACGGGTCATTTTTGGTACATGGGTGTTTTTGTTTAAAGCCTAAGCGGGAATACTTCTTAGAAGAGGGTGTATATACACTACAAAAGGGTACAAGTACTTTGATTGTAAGAAACCTAAGTGACAAGAACATACCATTTTCCAGGAACGAATTATTTGCTAGAGCTGAAAAAGTCCAAATCATGAATTTAACAGTCCCGAATGTATGTAGGATAGATTCTTCTAAGGGATACTTCAATCCCTTTACTTTGTCTGATTTAAACATAGATAGCAGCATAGGAGAAACCCAGAAACTACAGTTGTTGATGTTGATCAATAAATACAGATCTTCTTTTGCTACTTCCCTAAGAGAGTTAGGTCGTACGAGCGTGGAAAAAATGGACATTACGTTAACAGATGGTGAGCCAGTGGTGTATAGACCATACAGATTATCTTATGGCGAAAAGGCTGAGGTTAGAGAAATGATAGATGAATTATTAGAATGTGGAATAATTAGGGAGTCTTCTTCACCATTTGCTAGTCCGATTATAATTGTCAAGAAAAAAACAGGCGACAAACGTTTGTGCGTCGATTATAGGGCACTAAATCGAAAAACCGCAAAACAACACTATCCTTTACCAATTATAGAGGAGCAACTGGAGAGGTTATCCGGGTTTAAATATTTTACTTCCCTTGATTTAGCCTCAGGGTATTATCAGGTCGAGTTAACAGAACAAGCCAAGTCAAAAACTGCTTTTGTTACACCCGAAGGGCAGTATGAATTTAATAGAATGCCCTTCGGACTTACTAATGCTCCAGCTATATTTCAGAGAGTAGTTAACAAAGTTTTAGATAACTTACGTTTTAACTCGGTCGTTGTATATATGGATGATATTCTAGTCCCTTCAAACTCTATAGAGGATGGTTTGGAGAAACTTGAGAAAGTATTCAAAAAAATTCAAGAGGCTGGTTTGACTTTGAAAGTTTCTAAATGTAAATTTTTTCAGACTACTATTGATTTCCTTGGGTTTGAAGTTTCGGTAGAGGGCGTTAAGCCTGGACAACAAAAGAGCGTCGCAATTCAAAATTTTCCTACCCCTAAGAATGTTCATAATGTGAGGCAATTTCTTGGTCTTGCTAGTTTTTTTAGGCGTTTTATTAACAATTTTGCTTTGTTAGCACGTCCAATATCCAAATTGCTCAAGAAAGATAGTTCTTGGGATTGGGGTGTAGCTCAAGATCAAGCTTTTGAAGAACTCAAAACCAGACTTATTTCTCGACCAGTTTTGAGTTTGTTTGACCCCCTTTTAGAAACCGAATTACATACCGACGCAAGCAAACATGGCGTTGGTGGTATTTTGCTTCAAAAGCATGATAATGTACTAAAACCCGTTGCATTTTATAGCAGACAGACCTCACCAGAAGAGCAACACTTTTCGTCTTATGAGCTAGAGACATTAGCTGTCATAAGTTCGCTGTGTAAATTCAGACCTTATTTGTTAGGCATCAAATTTAACATTGTCACTGACTGCAATTCGTTGCGGTCTACATTTTTAAAGCGTGACATGATTCCTCGTGTTGCCCGCTGGTGGAGTCTGATTCAAGAATACGACTGTAATATTCTGTACAAACCAGGAGCAGCTATTAGTCATGCTGACGCCTTAAGTCGTAACCCAGTAGGCGGTGATAAAAATAATATAGAAAGTATTTGTGTTCCTAATATTTTACAAATTACTTCTGATTGGCTTGAAACTGTACAATCTGGTGACGAGGAAGTTCAAAGAATAAAAAAAATCCTTACCGATAAAGAAAGCGATAATATTATAGAAATAAAAAAGAATTTCTGTATAAAACGAAATTTAGTTTATAAAATAACGGAACAAGGTCTTAAGTGGTTGGCACCCAAAGGGGTGAGATGGCAGATATTGCAAGCGTGTCATGATCAGATCGGACACTTTTCATTCGAAAAGACTTTGGATAAGGTTCAGACTGATTATTGGTTCCCAAAGATGCGCAGATTCATAAAAAAATATGTTGAATCGTGTTTAAGTTGCGCTCACGGAAAGAAACCTAGTGGGAAAAAGTCTGGTTACCTACATCCTATACCTAAAGAACCAATGCCGTTTCACACTTTACATGCGGATCACTTGGGACCGTTTAATGAAAGCAAAAAGAAAAATAAGTACATTTTACTAATTATAGATTCCTTCACTAAATTCATTTACTTAAGGGCAGTAAAAAACACAAAAAGTAATACCTCCATCAATGTTTTCAAAGATTATTTTGCGTTATTTGGGGTGCCAAAAAGACTTATTACAGACCGAGGAACGTCATTTACTAGTTCAAATTTTAGGGAATATGTCAATATCACGGGAGTACAACATATATTAAATGCCGTAGCGACGCCTAGGGCAAACGGCCAAATAGAGCGCTACAATCGCACAGTTTTAGATGCTTTAACGGCTAAAAATCATGGAGGAGACGAACAGAAATGGGACGAACACTTGCCTCAGACACAATGGGGTCTAAATAATACAATTAATAAATCAACTGGCAAAACCCCATCTGAGGTATTGTTCGGCCTAAGGTTAACGGGAGAATCTGAAAGTGCTTTGAGATTTTCCACGATAGACGATGGTAATGACTGTGCGTCTGCCTCATTAAATTTAGAACGAAATAGACTGGAAGCTCAAGAACAGATTGTAACTAATCAAGAGAAACAAAAGAAACATTTTGACAAAGTACGCATTCCAGCTAGAAAGTTTAAAGTAGGACAGTTAGTGAGGGTAGAACGAGAAGTTGTTGAAAAGGGTAAGAGTAAGAAATTAGTTGCAAAATGTCTAGGCCCATATCGTATCACTCAAATATTGCCTAGTGATCGTTACGAAGTGGAAGACACTCCCATAACAAAGAAAAAAGGTAAATCAGTATACAAAGGAGTGTATCCAGTCGACCGAATACATCCTTGGTTATCGTTTAAGAACATAGACAGTGATGGGTCTTCTAGTGATTCTTGTGACTCCGGTGAAAAGCAATGTGGTGGTTCAAATTAGGGTACTTATATTATTTATAGGCTTAGTAACGATTGGAAATGAACAATGAATGAGCACTAAATAATGATGAATAAAAAGTTGATTTTAAACTTAGTTTATGATTTTATGTATTTTCAAAATTAAATTATATTGATTGATTGTAGAGTGTGTTAGCAGCAAGAATTTGGTGTTGTATTGTATTGAACTGTCGAAAATGAGTATTACATGAACTTAATAATGATGAAGTTAATTATATAGTATAGTGCAGTAAAGTGTATTTTAGCATAAAATTGTAGAAAAGATAATAATTATTAAGTATTAAGTGAAAGCAAGGATTATGTACGATTATTGTTTACAGTGTCAAATTGTAGTAAGGATTAAAATTATAGCAATGAAACATGCATGATTCTAATACAAAGTGAAATTATTATAGTGGTAAATAATTGTAACTAAAGAAAAATATAGCCATGAAATTTCTGTTATACGTGGTAGTAATGTAGTAAGGTAGTAATGTGTTAGTAAAGTTAGTAATGTTAACATTGTACAGTAGTATTGATTGCGAGGACGCAAGTAGATCGTCAGGATGGACGAATGTAAGCTTATTAGATAAATGTTTATGTTTAAATTAAATTAAAAGTATTTATTTTAACTATTATACCATCAAAAAAAGACTATGTATTGACTAGTTTGCTTGATTGTTGTAAACGATTCCTATTGGTTGATTTTTGGCGCCAATATCACACCACCAAGTGGTGGGGTGATGGAGTGGGAAAATGTTTTAAGATGGCGATTCTTGTAAAAATAGATCATTCTGTTTTTGGCAACCTAAGTGAAAATATAAGTTGAGTTCAGTGTATCAGTGTCTCGAAAATATTATCAATAAATAAGTTGAGTGCATCTGGTGTTTGAATTTATTTATAATACCATATATTTGATCTCGTATTATTTAATTTGATAATTTTTGTATGTTTAATTGTGTTAAAATTAGACACAAAGACAATTATTTTTAACTGCCTCCCGAATACATCATTTGATTTGCATTATCATAAAAACGATGAATAATTTTTATCAAGCGTGTTCACACACATATTGCTAAAGCTTGTATAATGATACATGCCAAATATCTCTGGATTTGTCGTTGTGAAGAAAACTGATAAAATGTTAGTTAAATGCAGACATCCCCAAAATCTCCATACAAAACACCAATTTCATAGGTAAGGACCTAATACATGAGGAGTATGGGCCGTAACACTACCACGCTGGCCCAACGCGGGTTGGTGGCTAGAAATGGTTGCAATAGCGACCAGGACCAACGGCTTAACCTGCCGAAGCATAGAGGAGTTCGAGATCACAAAGTTTTGCCAACTCATCTACGGCCTGACCATGGTGAAAGTAGCTTAGCCACTACGCCACCGAACTCTTCAGTCTTGCTGGCTTATTAGGTGCATTTTACCTAATACTTGTTTACTCTTGTAAACTTCCATGTGCCTGGTGCATGGTGGTTTGCTCCTGGCTCCAAATATAGAACGATAGTCTATTCCACAGATAGCATCACCTAGCCTAAACTTTAGCCAAAGGTGTCAGCCGGCGACCGTTGAAAAGCGAAACGGAAAAAAGTAAAAAGAACAGTTTTAAAACGCCGACCCATGTGCGTCTAATTTTATTCCCCTGTTCACTGGTTATGAAATATATGCAAATGTATGCGCTCGGGATCTGCGTGTGCGTTTATCGGGCCATCGTCGATGCGGTCCGATACTGCTTTTTTAAGCCTACGCGTTGGCTCCGTGACCTACGGGCCGTAGACAATCGCGGTATGCTAATACTCGCGCAGATGTTCGATTGTTTTTTTAATATCTCCTGTTAGGAACCACTGAAAACAACCTGTTTGGAATTTTATTTAGGTTGTGAAAAATGGAATGATTATATCTAACTGTATCTAACATTATTCTTTGCCATATCATCGATAAATAGCCCGTTGTCTCCCATAAATATTAATCTTGTTTGTGCCACAAATATGATAATTATTATTAATTAAGTAATGTAATGAAATGAAATAAAATGATTATTTATTTGTGAATGTAGGTATTACATTTAGTTAGAGGTGTAATGATAATGTTGTGTTACGCCAAAATTCTGAACTATAGATTTTCCTTTCAAATATTAATGAAATATTGGGTCCTTACCTATGAAATTGGTGTTTTTTTTCTGTCTTAGTATTTTGTCTGTAACTATAAAGATTCAGAGTATTCCTAAAAAATAATTACCTCGTCTAAAAATAGACTATATTTTTGAGCTCTTTTGATTTGTTTTGATAATTTGTTGTAAGTTTAATTGTGTTAAAATTTAACACGGAGACAACTCCTTTTAAGTGCCTCCCGAATACATCATTTTATTTGCATTCACTTAAAAACGATAAATAATTTTTATGAAGTGTGATATTACACATATTACTAAAGCTTGTCTAATGATAGATGCCAAATATTATTATCTTTGGATTTGTCGTTGTGAAGAAAACTGAAAAAATTTTAGTATGGAAAATGCAGAATTCCCCAAAATCTCCATACTAAACACCAATTTCATAAGAAGGACCTAATATATCTAATGATTGTAATAATTATTAGGAACTATTAACTCCTCAGTACACTAAAACTCAGGACAACTTCCCAGAGATTTTACGTGTAAAAGGAACTTAAAATATAAAATGTGAAGTCCTACGCAGGCGTCGTTGCCAGGTCTTCCCGATCGGCGCACGCGCACCGAATACAAAACAAATGAATGTTTGGTTAATCGTTCACGTTGCAGGTCCCGTTACGCCGTATCTGTTAGTTGACATTGTTCGCTCTGAGTCTGAATGTTGTCAATCTGTGTCGTCAATTCACAAAATATTCCGTGAGTTTTACCGTAAAAACTGGGGACAAGATGCAATCACGTCTTTTTCCCATAGGGGTAGGCAGAGATTACGTCTTTCAATAACTACGATCCTAACATATTTCTTTCACTTCTACTCCCGTTCTAGTCATCTTTTATGCTCGGCGATTTCGGATATTGGGGACAAAAACATAACAACGTCCCCACAAAATTACAGTGAAATAACACTATTCAATTTCTTTAAAAAAAAGGCAGCGGTAGCCAATTTGGGATGGACGGGGCACTACTCCTTCGAGGCCGCGGGAATCGCGGGTTCGATCCCACTGCCTGTACCACTGAGTTTGAATAAAATTTAAGTTCATTGTGAATATCAGTTGCCTCACATTGTGCCCGGTGCATGGCAACAGGCTCGCCACCTGTTACATGGGGACCTGATATATCTGGCGAAAAGTGGGTGCTTAACACCTCTGCCTACCCCTTCGGGGAAAGACGTTTGATGATAGTTCACTCACTGATGGATTCTTTGAAACCAGCTTACTAACCACACTGCCAAGGAGATCAATACAAGTTATTATCTAATAGTATTACATAAACATTTACTATTCGTTGAATTTTATAAATCTATCATACCGTGTTCTGAATATTTATATTTCAATATTAAAATTGACGTGTTCAGCTACCTAAAACTTTTCAATCTACCCGCAGTAGAATACATTAACGCGACGTCAAGAAGAAAATTAATAAATGGGAAATTGAAAAAAGCCAAACCCAGATAATGGACGGACAAACAGAAACTTTTAAAAAATTACAGTAATATATTCAAATTAAAAAAGCCCGTCGTCCCGATGTCAATTTAAAAGTATAAAACTTCTGAGTGACTGCCGGGTAGGCCCGTGTTCTTCTCGATTTAAGTATTTTTATTTCTTCATTTGTAAATACATGTTATTTTAAATTCCTCAGTTTTAAGAACATTAAATATGTGCATAATTATTCCCCTTTCCGATACGCCCCCTCGGGCTTAACGCGCGAAGTTATTAGTTCGGCCGCTCGGCGATAGATGTCGCTACGCATTACCATATCAAGGCGCCTCCCGCAATTAGCATCGCCTTTGATTCCGACTACTGTAATCTTTTTTGTTAAACCTTCTTAAATTACTTTGGGTGTTGCTAGTTAAGGGTTGAAACTCCAATAATTTTATCTCCTGTATCTCTTATCTATATTGTTATGTAAATAAAAAATTTCTTGGTCCATTTTCTCAACCTGATTTATATAAAAACATTCCTTTTTTAATGAACAATAGAGTTATAGATAGAAATTATTATTCTGAAAAACTGTATATTTCGGTACTTTGTAATATAGAATTTCATTCTTTTTTAAACTTTAAGGTAAAAGGTAAGATTTTGGGACTTTATTAAATATTTTTTGGCATAAGAAAGAACATGTAAAATATTTTATTTTCAAAGATTTCTTGTTACCCCTAAGAAGTAGGCAGGGATTGAGGACGTTTTTCCGACTATATATTTATAAAATTTCCCAAAAAAACCTGTAACTTCCAACACGGCAACACCAAAATGCTCAGCAAGCAAGACTGCAAGAAGAAATGCAAATTCGAAGACATTAGCCTGTAAAAGATAAGAATAGGATTAAGCCGCTTACAGAGCCGGGGGATCGTATGTTAATTGGGAGGGTAATTAGTTGCAGATACTTGCGCCGCGTGTCGAACCGGCTTAACAGTTCGTTACTGAGATGCCATAAAACGGTGTGAAACAATTCGCAGATGATAATTAGGCGAATAATCGTAAATATATGGAAATCAAAACACTTCAGATGACGCTAAGATCACTGCAACAAACATTGATTGGTCTTTGAAGCACCTACAACTAAGACGTAACGTGGCTTATAATTATAGGTAGTCTTCTACTTTTGCGTCAACTGAAATAGAATTGGAAACAGGATAGGACAAAAAGAATCATTAATAAATGTTTCTATAACTCATAACAATTACATACATACATACAATCACGCCTGCAATCCCCGAAGGGGAAGGCAGAGTCCAAGCAGCACTGTGTCCCTTAAGACCACATTTAGCCATACAAAAATTGTGTTTGGTCAGATGAAAAATCGTGAAAGAGTAGTAACAAGTGGCCACAAGTGGCGTCATAACAATTAGCCCAGCCTAAATGCTTAAAGTTGCAGTGTAACGCATAGACATATATCTTACATGAACATAACATAACTTATTATCACGTCTCTTTCCCCGAAGGGGTAGGCAGATTTGTTACCATCCACATTTCGCCAGATATGTTAAGTCCTCATGTCACTCACTGCAATGGATCATTGGAGTGCAGTCACTACTTGGACTATGGCAATGGACTGCTTTTGCGATGCTTTTGCCTAGCCTCTGACTAACCCTTAGGGGCTATTAGTCATAACTATATGTATGTATGTATAATTCTGAAACATAAAGATCAAGTAGTTTTTATTAAAATAAAACAGAGACGATTATGAAAAAATTAACGAAGATTCCATTTCCTTAAATGGCGAGTAACTTCGCTCATAACGCCTTAAGATAGAGTCTAAAGTCGAATGATTTAGAAGCCTACGTTAATTGCAATATCTATAACAAAAAAGATCTTTCATCACTCTTCAAAACGTCGGCAAAACTGTTCTACTCAACCGATCACATCCCCCGGGTATGTTATCAATAAGAGCTACCAGAAAAATGGCACATTGATAAAATAAGGGCCAGCAATAACAATAAAACATAACGGTCTATAAATTCCTTTTATTTTTCTGCCCGCGGTCCGGCAGGGTGCATATAAAGCAGCCTCTAATTTGGGAACAAGACGCAAGATGGATCGGCCTACGCTGCAATTTATCAAGTATCGCCTGAAGTTGTGTAATGGATTTAATTAACTAACAGTTTGTGAGGGAATATTGTTGTTGGTTTTTGTAGTTGTTGGTAGTAGACGTCTTTTGTACACAAAATGCACTTACAATTGTCAAAAATGTATTGGGTAATTCGTTATTGAAATTCTTTAGAACATCTCAGATCCGCATAAAAACAGTTACACCCTTAGGGCCATTTGCAGGAAATTTTAAACTAGGTTTAAGTCTCGATTGTCAATTTTTGACATAGAAGCTATAGTAAAATTGTCAAAAATAACAAAATCGAGTTTAAATCTCGATTTAAATTTCCTGCAAGTGGGCCTTATTCATAAACGCTATTCAAGTAAGACTTTACTATGGTTAAATACTTGATAAAAACATAAATAACGATAATGATTATGGAGGTTATTTTGTAATAATTATGTTCACGTTCATACCACCGGAAAATCATGAAAAAATTACTCTTTTTTATTTCCGCCTTTTTCTTAAGTCACACACGTCTTAAGTCAGGTACAGGTATTGATTGAGATTAATATAAGACACAAAGTAATTATATTTTTCCTTCCTTGGCTCATTTTGTAAATAAATACATTAAACTTAACAAAAGTCGTCTACAGACTCTAGTTAAAATACAGAAAAGCGCAGTATTATTTTACATTCATTTGAAAAAAATAAACAGTATTAATTTTCATTCACAGTTCGTATCAATCCACTAAACTATAATATTTGCAAGATAGTAAAAATTTGTTCAATATTTATTTACGAATTTTCTTATTTCTACCCCACGTCTTTCTTCACGCATCCGATGCGAGGCGTCAAAAATTACAATATTTATGGAGTGCTTCCTACTGATCTTTCATCTTGCTCACTCGATCGGATCCAATTTTTCAGATTGTAATACTTATATGAACAGTTAAGCGTCCCTTTGACCACTCGCCCGTGGCCCTGCGACGGGTAAATAGTATCTTATTCGTCCATTTTGTTGCTCCTCATATCCTCCGATGTTTGTCAAAGGGAATAAGATGTTTTGTCGACTATTTTATCAGAGTTGAAATAACAATAGCCGTTTTCGATCATGTTTTTTTAGAGAAACATGCCGCTCCTTCTCAGCGCTCCTTTGACTATTTAAAATTCTATTGACCTTTCTAAAATAAACGTTGCTACAGAAATTCAATATAATATATGTTTGGGTAAAATTGAAAAGTAAATCAACCTAAGAGTTAAGAATGTTTATTGTTTTTTTTTCTGTTGCTAACGAATAAATAGTTATTTCATCAGCAGCCCTCATGCATCCCACTGGCAGGGCTTAGGCCATAACAAAACGACATTGAGATTCTTACATACCTCTACACTAGCGAAAATTACGTGGCTAGTTCGCTCGTGTTACGGATATAACAAATAAATTTGTGTGTAAATTAGTAATATATAGATATTAGCGACTTCATTATGGACTCTCCAGAAGTCCAGATTTTACCGTCACTTCATTTTTTATGTTACTTTTGCCTCTCTTTTAGAGGTCTGTTAATACCACTGAGTAAAGAAAGCTTTCGAAGCATAAAGCGATTAAGACGGAACCATTTTATCAGCCCATTCTTCCGTAATCTTCCGACTCTTGTTGCCAAATTTTCGTAAGAAAACCATCTGAGAAAACTCGCGCTAAGGCAAGGCTCATTACGGAGGGTCATCAGTATGCATAATAAATGAGATCCACGCCATCTAGCGGCGAACGGCGGAACTAAATAATGGCGCTGCAGAATAAAGAGATTGATTACAGCGAACCCATGACGAATGGACGATGCAGTGATTTGAAATTTATTGTTTTCCTACGTTATTAATCAATAGGAAATAATATCTAAAGTCGAGAAACATGTGTATTAAAATACTGAAATATTTTATAAGAAGAAATATTTTAGGAAGGTTGATCAAAAGTAGCAGAAACAAAGATAATTAAGTCACAAATTTATCATAACGACGACATAACCGCGGCCATTACTTGGGACTCGCAACAATATCTCCCTCAACTTTCCTGAAGGTACTACTACTGGCGAAGTTTACTTAGTACCCATAAATTTAAATCTCGACTTTGCTGCTTGAACTTAGAGGTTAGGGTGTGTGTAAATGTATGGTTGTGGAGTGGTATATAAGGGGACAATAACTAACAGAAACGAAAGATGTCGCCAACGCGACCATTTATCATGGCGTTACTTATGACAAGTGCCCTGTCGGTGTCAGGCGGCTCCAAGAAGCTTTTTACAGTATCCAGCTATTTTTGGGAAAGAGCCACGATTGCTTTGGATGAGACATAGATGTATTCCCTCTAAATTGATTTAATTAGGAGAGAATATAGCAGTAGTTTAAGCAGTAGAACAATGGTTTTCGATGATATTAACGTTTTTAGTCGTGGTTATACGTTTAAGAGCCTGTTTGACAATCGATAAGTAAAGTCATAATTAGTTACTTGACAAATAATTTACTTTTAATTATATTTTTTTACATATGACAGGTTAGCTCTTGGCCAATAGCTGTACGTTTCACAGATAATGTAGTGATTAGCATTACTCAGAGATTGTGAAACGCAAGATGGGTGTTTACTTGGCAGTAATGTTCTAAGTAGCTTAATACTTTACTCATGGATTGTGACAAACAGGCCCTAAGGGTACAGAAATTTATTTTAAAGTCCAGCTTTCAAAAGGTTTTGTATGTTTAGGAAATAACACCACCACGGGCTGGGTTGGTAAAATGTAACACTTTTGAACCACTATATGTATAACCAATAGTCACAAGGAACTATTCTTATCCCTTTCTAAGAACTTGTGTAGGTACTTAGAATTCAGCAGGGTCGTCTTACAACTACATCATCTGGAATTTAAACTGTTTATCAAAATAATCCTCAAGATAAGATAATATTATTTTTCATCCTTCTTCTGTTACGCTCAAACTAATACTTGTCTGACCGCCAAGTCACGCCAAGTTGTCAATACCGCAGAAGTTAGTCACCCAACTACAGCGATATCTCGTCCAAATTTCCGACATCCAAACATACGGTCTATGCTAATGTCGAGGGCAGGTTTTTGTTCGTCAGCAATTTGAATAAGACTCCTCAGTCAGCACCTTCGGGACACGTACTGCGTCTGATTGATTTAAAGCCTTGCCTCACTTTCATATGTTACGGTTACTCAACGGACGACGTCTGCAGCTACTTATTTATGTCGTTCGTGTGACATTTATTACGCTGTCGAAACTTTTTAACTAATTTTTGAGTTTATTGGCATCGTGAAATGTGGTTATGTACCGAAAAAATAAAAAAGTTCTATTTGTAACCTATAATTCCAAAAGGCGTGTATCCACATTCGTGTTATAATATTCGTAACTTACAGAACACTCGTAAAACCTTGGCTACACACATATATTTTTTTGGAATCTGTAATTTATATAGTTCTTAAATGGAGGAAAATCTTTTTTTTTACATATGACAGGTAAGCTCTTGGCCTTCATCTCACCTGATGGTAAGTGACGATAAGGCCGAAAGTGGAAGCGAGTTTCACCTATAATCCTCAACAACTGAGGAACTGGCTATTTTACCTCTGATTGCCGGAACACAACAATTTCTTATAACATTGTTATAATTAGGTCTTTACCTATGAAATTGTCGTTTTGTATGGAGATTTTGGGGAACTCTGCATTTTCCATACTAACATTTTTTTTAGTTTTCTTCACAACCACTAATCCATAGATAATAATATTTGGCATCTATCATTAGACAAGCTTTAGTAATATGTGTAACATCACACTTCATAAAAAATATTTATCGTTTTTAAGTGAATGCAAATAAAATGATGTATTCGGGAGGCACTTAAAAAGAGTTGTCTCGGTTGATTCCGCCATTTCGTGCAAAAAGCAATTCCATGCGAATTTCCCTATTTTACATGTTTTTGTCTTAAATCTAATTTTTACAGTAAGAACAAACATAAAATCCTTAAAAGTTGCATCGTTATTATTTCAAATTAATCAGTTAGTTTATGAAACAAAAATAAAAAACTACCTCAAAAATCATTCCTCTCTGTTTCCAGATAGGATTCTCGTCGGGAATTTTCACATTTATTAGTTTGCTTTTTAATTTATGGCTTTTCTTAATATTTTATATGAAACCCAAACTCAAAACCTTTTAATTAAGTATTTTCATTATGTATTTATTTCAACAATAATACAAGAACAGCTAACTTTTAAAATTGTAACGGAAAAAAGGTCATCGCCATCCGTATCGAGAAACTCTTTCATATCGTCGATAATTGTAACATCCCTAATAAAGTTCTAGTTTCAACGTGTTTCTACAGGCCAGTCGTAGGTGACAACTGATCTTGGTGGACGTGTGTGCATTGCTAGCAAAATTATTTACGTTCTTTACCTTGTTGATAGTGTTTCGTCCAAAAATCTGTTCATTACATTCCTGCAATTTCTCAAGGCATTTTAACAAGTAGATTATTATATTTACCCCATATGATCTTCTCTATTAATAATTATATTCCCATATTAATATCAAGTTTATAATACATTTTGTAGCGAAATTATTAAAATAAATGTTTAAATTTCTCATTCATCTCCATCGCATTACCATCCGTTCCTTCCACCTTTCTTGCAGGAAGGTAATGAGCTGTTTCGGAAGGTAATGAAGTATTTGTACTAGAGTCAACTCTAGACACATTTTTAAAACACAATCTAAATATTACAGTACAATATGAAGCTATCAAACAACGTAAACAAAATTTAAAAGACAAAGAGATACTCGTGCACGTAGACTTTAGCGAGAATTATAACCTGAAGTTTAATGAAGAGATACAGTCCTTTAATTTCGGTGGAAGTAGAAAACAAGTATCCCTACATACTGGAGTTCTATACTATAAAGATAGTAACGCAAATAATAAAACTAAATCATTCTGCACTATTATTACCCAAATATAACTAAGGTCACATGGAATTATCAAGCTCCTTGCCAAGGCAAGGAGCTCTGTATGGGATTGGTGCCGTCGTCAAAAGAACTGCCAACAATTTTATTAAGCATGGCGGAGATGTTGGTTGTTATGAAGATTTTTGGTCGTTAGTTACTAAAAATGTACGAAATGTACATGTTGATATGGTAACAGAGAGTGATATTGAAGGTAAAACATTTCCGCCCAACATTCCAACATTTAAGGGATCAATGCAAGTTCATCAATGCGTCTGAGCTGCTGATAATAATAAAACTTTAACATTTAGTAGCTTCGATTGTCAAGGTTGCACTTATTGTATACATAATAAGCATAATTATAGGCTTTCTTCATTCTGATAATTACGGTGATATGGAGAGAGGTCAATCCAATAATCAGTGTGATAAAATAGAAGCCTCTTTTGACAATTAGTCAGTATTAAGTATAGATACAACAACAATTTTGAACAACATGGATGAATTAGATATTTACAGGGCCCAAGCGACTTACAGCTCTCACCGTTGATAAATGTATATAAACTTCAACTACACCAACATCTCCTACAGTCAAAATATTATCTGACGTACGTTTTAGTTGAGAAACAATACATTTTATAAGATACCAAAGGAAAATCGAAACCCAAAACAACTAGATGTAGTATGTAAAACTTTTGCAGCTCAGAGGCGATTACTAGACTCTCATAGCAAGAAAACCGGGTTCGATCCTCAGAGACATCGTTGACTTTTTGGATGTAAAATTTCAAATATACATCTTCTACAATATAAAAACCATTAGTTTCGAAAGATAAAGCTAAAATAAATCAAATTATAAATACCCACATAATGGAAGATAATAGAAACTGTGACAAATGCAAAAAAAAGATCGTCAATAAGGAATTCCTAACATGTTCAGTATGTCTTTACAAGTACCACCTAGCTTGCACAAACGTTACTACGAAGAGATTTTACAATACAATGAGACCTCAACATAAGGAATCTTGGAGATGTCGTGAATGTGTCTCAAATAAAAGGACACGCACTTCAAGTACACCAATAATGTCGACAGCCGCGTCGTCACCGGCACCAATGATTCAATCACCACAACAAAATTACATACTCGCAACAACCCCCAACAATGACAATGACAAAGTTACTATTAGAAAGCAATATGAAATGACTGTTTCTTCGGATAACTCATACGGATCAATTTCAAACCACAATGATACAAATGACTTACATAATAGTTGCCCAGAACTCATCGTTAATAACGGCGACATTATATTCAATCTAGAACAAAAAATTTGCTCACTACAGGAGAAACTAGATATAGCCGATAATGAAATTATGAATATACTAGCCGAAAACCAAAAACTCAAAAATCAAATAAGCTCATACGAACAAAAGATACGTCATTTAACTGATATATGTAAATCTACAGGCAAAAAAGCAAGTAAAAAGGAAAAGAGCAGGATAAGGAAAACATTAAATTTGTCATTAACGGAAAAACTAACTACAACACCTAAAACTGGAAAATCAGAAGACAGTATAGACACAGATAAAAACAGCAAGGAAGTGGCTCGTGAAACAATTAGACAAACCACTATAAAGAAACCTATGACAATGAAATCCAAATCAAACATATGCATTTTGAGCACCAATAAAGTGAATAAAGTGCTCAGTATTGCAGAAAATACCATGGAAAACTGTACTATTTGTCATTATAAATCTCCCAATTGTGGAATAAGACAACTATTATCAGGAATTGAAACAAAACTGAAAGATTTTACAATGCAAGATTTTTGTATTATATTAATAGGAGAAGAAGACTTCAATAGAACCGAAAATTATGTTGAGATTGTAGTGGAACTGAGAAAGGAATTGCAAAAAATACAACATACGAATATCATATTGTGCGTACCTACTTTCAAATTGAGCGATTACTCGACAATGTTTAACTGGCGTATAGAAACTTTCAACAGCTTGCTGTATTTGGATATTCAGACTTATAATTACGCTCTGTTGTTGGACTCTAATTTGGATTTGTTATATGACTTTACTATGTTCTCTAAGTATAATAGAAAGATAAATAACAAAGGAATGGAAACTATTTTTAATAACATATTGTTACTTATTACTGATAATAAATGTACCGAACCGGAGGATAATGTAATTGAACATGATACTAACCAGTTTTTTCTTTAATAGTTTATGTATTTTCCATCAAAACATAGCTGGACTCTTAAATAAGTCTGATCTTTTATCTTTGTATATACAAGAGTTCTCAGGTGAGCAAAGTATTATAGATGTTATATGCGTAACCGAGCACTTCATAATGACTGGACACGAAAAGTTACTTTATTTGCCTAACTATAAACTTGCAGCAATATATGCAAGAAGTAATGTAAAACGTGGTGGTTCCTGCATTTTGGTCAGAAACGGTTACGAATATAAGGAATTGCCGGAGATTGTGAAGCTTTCCATAGCGGGAGTAATTGAGTGTTGCGCTATTGAACTAATACAACAAAAGCTAATAATATTATGTGTGTACAGACCCCCTAAAATTATACATTTAAATAAATTTTATGAAAATCTTGATACCATATTGAAAAAAATATGTATTAAAAACAAAAAACTAATTGTATGCGGGGATTTCAATATAGATACTTTGAAGAATAATAGATTATCTATGGAATTTAAATGCTTTCTCCTTAGCTACAACCTAAAGCTACAAATTAATGAAGCAACTCGACTTGTTAGCAATACGTGTCTTGATAATTTTGCTCACAACTTTAAACTAAGTTGTAAACACCAAGTTAAGGATTATGGATTATCGGACCATACTGCTCAAATTATTAGTTTGAATATAAACAAAACATGCTTAATAAAATCTTGGCACATTTTGCAAAGAGATACCTCCAGAGAGAATCTTGAATCTTTTAGAGGCTATCTACAAAGCCTATCTTTTTGTGAAGTGTATAATACAGAGGATCCCGATAAATCATACAATAACTTTATAGATATTTTTCAATTGCTTCATAACTTATGTTTTCCTATGAAAAAGGTCAAAATAAAATCTGAGAGAAAAATGACATGGATTTCTCGAGGCATACGTATATGTAGCAGAAAGCAACGACGGTTGCTTTGGCAACAAAGATTAAAACCATCAAAAGAAAATAAGACCGTTTACATTACCTACTCACGTAAATTTAAGAAAATTATTAAATTAACTCAGAAATCACAAAATAATTATTTGATCAATCAATCCAAAAATAAATCAAAAACTGTATGGCAAATAATAAATAACAATAAGATTGTAAGTGATCCCATCTCACAATTAAAATATAATGACACAGTACTGACAGATCCCCAGGACTTAGTAGAAACCTTCAATAATTTTTTCATAGATCAAGTCCCTACAATATCACAGCGTGAGCGTAGTGATGTTGTAAAGGAAAACCCACACTCAATTTTTTTATCTCCAGTGGTTGCTCAGGATATCATGAATGTGATTAAATCTCTGAAGGACAAGAAAAGCTTTGGATATGATGGTGTTTCTACAAGGATCATAAAATATGTCAGTAGTTACATAGCTGCCCCACTGGCTCATATATTTAATGTGTGTGTATCGGCTGGTAAATTTCCAGAAAGACTTAAAATCGTTAAGGTTAAACCTCTTTACAAAAAAGACGCCAAAGATGAAATTTCAAATTATAGACCAATTTCCTTAATTTCGATTTTCTCCAAAATAATAGAAAAAGTAATTTATAATTCAATATATGCCTTTTTAACAAAATTTGACATTTTATGTAATGAGCAGAAAGGTTTTAGAAAGAACACTAATATTAATATGGCAATTTTCGATTTTTTGACTATCATAATGCCAAGCGTTGATAAAAAAAATCCTGTTTGTGCCCTATTTACTGATCTATCAAAGGCATTTGATTTGGTGGACCATGACATATTATTAAGTAAAATTGAATCATATGGTATACGAGGAAATGTGCTTAATCTCATTAAAACTTACCTAAAAGGACGAAAACAATTTACAGAAATTTCTAGAGTTTGCATAAAATCTAAAAGAGAAGAAAAGTATACTTCTTCTAGAAAAACCATTAAATTTGGTGTTCCTCAGGGCAGCGTTCTAGGCCCGTTATTGTTTTTATTGTATGTTAATGATTTGCCAAGCCTGATGCCAAATCCAATGGTTCTTTTTGCTGATGACAGCACTTTGATAATAAAATGTAATAATAGAGATTCTTATGAAGCTAATATTAACGATACACTTAAAAAATTTATAATCTGGCTTAATAATAATAACTTAAAGATAAATATTCAAAAAACAAAAGTAATGCATTTTCATCAGAGAATATTCGACTCAAATATGGGTATAAATTATAATGAACAATCAATAGATACGGTGAATGTTACAAAATTTCTTGGAATTTTAATAGATAGTCAGCTGACATGGAAAGCTCAAGCGGACGTAGTATGTAAGAAACTAAGTTCAGCTGCTTATGCGCTATTCAGCTTATCAAAAAAAGTTTATTTTCGGACCGTATTGATAGCATACCACAGCCTAGTTGTTTCCGTATTGAGGTTTGGTATTATATTTTGGGGCAACTGTAGTGAGAGAGAGAGTATTTTTAAGGCTCAAAAACGCTGTATAAGATCTATTTTTAACATTAAAGTGACCGACAGCTGCTTACCTTTCTTTAAAAAATATAAACTTTTAACTTTTCCGTGCCTTTATATACTGGAAATAGCAATTTTTGTTAAAACAAATGATCACTTGTTCCCGACTGTGGAGAGTACTAGTAACAGGACTGCTTGTTTGAGATCTCAATATAAATACAAGTTGCGCATATGTGGATATAAAACTGCACTATTGAGAAAGAGTGTTATGTGTATGGCTCCACTCATTTATAACCATGTACCAAAGAGTATAATAGCGCAACCTTTGGAAAGATTTAAAAGGAAATTTAAGGAATTACTGCTTAAAAAATGTTATTACTCTGTATCAGAATTTTTAAATGACAAATCAATTTAATTGATAGTAATTATACAAATAAGTAAATAAATAGTTTAATATGTTAATGAGTACATGTAATAAGATAACTTCGACAATTTGATTTGAGAGATTATTATTAAATATAAAATGACATAGATGATGTATAATTTAATTAATGCTCTTATTTTTTACTTACATGGACTAATTCATTGACTATAAATGTTGTTAATGTTTAATTTTATAAATAAAAATTTTTTGCATGCTGTTTGTGACGGCAGTAACATGTAAGGACTATGTATAGCTAATTAGACCTGCATTACCCTCATTATGCATACTCATGTTTCTTGCAAATAAAGATATTATTATTATTATTATTATTATTATGAACACCAACAGCAATTTGAGACTTTCATTAAATCAACTCCATCAGAAAAACAATTTTAAAAGCACACTTTTTTCGACGACTCAGATGATAGTGATGATTAGGTACAACATACTTTAAAATAGTTAATAATAAAATAGTTAGTAATAAGAAAAAAAATGATAAAAATTAATAAAAGTTTATAGACCGCGTTGATTATGATAATAGAAGTGATTAGTGATAAAGGATTTTTTAATATTTTTTTTTGTTTGTAAGTATATTATTATATTGTGATTTGCACTCTAGCTTAAGCTATCCAAAACGACAACGACCCAAAACACTACTTAAGTTCCTATTACTGGGTATATATTATTATTATATTCAATTCAATTCAATTTATTTATTGCGAATACAGGTATTATATATCAGAAAATTATAATAAAGATAAGGAATATTGTTTTTAGTTTGTATATTGTGATTTTGCACTCTCTAACGTTCAAAATTACTTTAATCGAATTGTTAGTTGTTTTTTTAAGTAAATATTGTGAGATTGTGTTAGTTAGTTAGTTGGCTACTACATGACATTCTTTAATTAGGTTACTATTCGAGACTGAATTAAAAAGTTGAATAGTAATAAAAAACGTTTATTAATAAAATAGTGCTGTTTTGTTTTTCTTTCATAAATTACCGCCTTTTATAATTCATTATAATCCCATCTAGTTACAGTACCGTTCTGCGGTATTTCATTACCATCCCGACTTAAATCATTACCATCACTTGCAAGTTCATTACAATCCTTACAGTTTTCATCACCGTCCATCTGGTAATTTTTAATTGTTATTTTCTCCGTATCTAAATAAGATAGAAAAGTGCCTTTCCGTTTTTTAGAATCTGGGGATGTTCTTAGATGAATCAATAAAAAAAAACAAAACTTAAATCGATATTTTTTTTTATTCCACGGAACGGTGTTTTTTGCGCGAAACGGCGGAATCAACCTCTCCGTGTCCAATTTTAACACAATTAAACTTACTACAAATTATCAAAACAAATCAAAAGTGCTCAAAAATATAGTCTATTTTTAGACGAGGTAATTATTTTTTAGGAATACTCTGAATCTTAATAGTTACAGACAAAATACTAAGAGAGAAAAAAAACGGCAATTTCATAGGTAATATTTATAACAAACTCGTCCACTGCTATATATATATATATAGGTTTCTGTGTATAGGCTGTATAATGCTCCCCATGGTTCTCGATAGTCGACCCTCGAATCGTCCCATCTTCTTACAGAGCATCCAACGCAAAATTTTCAATGTTTTATCATTCTCATACTATGACTCGCCGTAAAATTCAATACCCATCCCAACCTCATCCACAGTCAAGCTAAGTCAGCTCATCATACATCAGTCAAGCTGCGTATCGTCAACTCATCTTGCCACAGAGACACTACGCCAGACTACGTTTTCCAATAAGTTTTCGCACTCAAATTATTTCCAGCTGTTAAACTCAATATCCACTATCGCAACAATGCTCTCAAAGCAATTTACACAGCAAACGATAAAACGAAACCTCTTCCACACGAGTTGTCCCCATAAAATTAATTAGGGGGGTACGTGATGGCAATTACATTAGCGGAGGAGACCACACCGATATAAAAGTCGAATGATAAAGTGGGTGGAGTCTGATTTCGAGAGGTCACCGTATCTCATTGTGCCCGGTCTCGCCGAAACATAAAACGCAGTAACTGTCGCTAGATACTGGATAGATATTCATAAAATTAAAAGATTATGTTACGATCGCATTATAAGCTTTATCTAATCTGTAATTGAATTAAAATTTTGAAGTGATTTCACTTGTGATTTCAATATATTATAATCTTCGAGAAAATTACCTAACTAAAATTTGAATATTATGTTATAATTTTAAAGTAAGACAATGTTAAACACTTTAAAAATTGTCGCATGTGTTTTTCTAAAAATATATACTCGTAATGTATTGGATTATAATAATGCGCGAACTATGGCAGTGGACTACTTTTGCGGTGATTTTGCCTAGTCTCTGACAAACCCTTAGGGGTAATAGTCGTGATTATATGTGTGTATATATGTAAAATCATTTTTATCTTAAACCTATCCAGAAATGTGTACCGTGTTGGTCCGGGACAACAAGACTGTACCACCTGCTTTTCTTGCCAAGCATGTCGTAAAAGGCGACTGAGGGCGTATTGGGTACTGGGTCTGTGATTATGTAGGCGATTAGGTAGCCACTTGTTACTACTCTTTCACGATCTAAATGTGGTCTTAAGGAACACAGTGCTCCTTGGACTCTGCCTACTCCTTCGGGGATTACAGGCATGATTGTATGTATGTCTATCCAGAAAATAATCCATTTTCTATCATTTAAGTATACTATTCGAGTATTCCTGACATATACCTACACTACACTTGTGATACCTTATAATAAAACATTTGACTCTGTTTTTCATTATCAATATTTTTTCTATTTCAAATTCCAAAAACAAAACACCAGTTACATGTTCCCACGTCAAATCAACATCGCTTTCAGGAAAACGAGGTACGCTTTTGAGTCGGTCCGCAGCGAGCTGAGGTATCCAAGAGGCATGAATAATCATGGAAAAACCGCGGAGTTTCATCTACCCTCTCCTCCCCTTCCGGGGAACAGCAGTTTCTGTGTTTGTTTTGTGACCGACACGGCCGCAGGTGCCGTCAACTTTTGTGCCTGTTGTTTTTAGTTTTCAGATATTGCAGTTACGTCGCTTCTGATTTGAATGGTTAGAACTGTTCGTGGAAAATAGGATATTTTTAAAACATTTCTATTTCTGCGGTTTCTATGTTATTTGTTGAATCTTTTGTAAGATATTGCTTTCTTAGCGAAGCTAGCCTAGCTTGAACATTGGTATAATGAGGGTTTTCTATACTTTTTCTGTCACCAGACAATGTGAGATAACCCATTTATTGAGGAAGGCTCTAGGCTATATACCATCACGCTCAGCACTACTATTCCACGCGGACGAAGTCGTGGGCAAAAGCTAGTTCATAAAAACTTTAATTAGGCATTACTCAAACTATGGGTACCGACGAGGAGCAATTTTTGCCACTCAGCTACCACTGATATCATTTCATAATTATTTTGCTTTACTTGTATAGTTTTTTTTTTATATTGGGTCCTTACCTATGAAATTGGTGTTTTTTTTCTCTCTTAGTATTTTGTCTGTAACTATTAAGATTCAGAGTATTCCTAAAAAATAATTACCTCGTCTAAAAATAGACTATATTTTTGAGCTCTTTTGATTTTATAATTGTTATAATTGACACGGAGACAACTCTTTTTAAGTGCCTCCCAAATACATCATGTATTTGTATTCACTTAAAACGATAAATAATTTTTATGAAGTGTGATATTTCACATATTACTAAAGCTTGTCTCATGATAGATGCCAAATATTATTATCTTTGGATTAGTGGTTGTGAAGAAAACTGAAAAAAATGTTAGTATGGAAAATGCAGAGTTCCCCAAAATCTCCATACAAAACGATAATTTCATAGGTAAGGACCTAATACTTTATTAATTTAAATAAAAACGATGTTCATGTAGCGGGAGGACAAATAATAGTTGTTTTGTATGGAACTCTTAATGCAAATAGAAACTTTCAAATTCTATCGTAAAATAGTACCAAAATGCTAACGATTTCACCTTCTCATAGCGTAAAGTACTTAATATTAGAATTTACAGCGGATACACGGAGATTTAATGAGTAGTGCAATTACAAGGTGAAATTGTTTTACTTCTTAGAACTAACACCTTCATTGTATTCTTATGTACTATTTTTACAGTGATGCGAATAAAATAAGTTCTCACAAAGGATCGGTACGTATTACGGGTATATGTACAAGTATATATATCTAAGTAGGCGGTGCCTTCGAGGCGGAGCTGCAATACATAAGGACACAACGACGCTTCGCTAGATTCACAGATGTGTTAGATTGGGTTATCCTGTTTTCAATGTCTTTATATTGGGTCCTTACCTATGAAATTGGTGTTTTTATTCTATCTTAGCAATTTGTCTGTAACTATTAAGTTTCAGAACATTCTTATAAAATAATTGCCTCTTCTAAAAATAGACCATATATTTGAGCTCGTATTATTTAATTTAATAATTTTTTGTAAGTTTAATTGTGTTAAAATTAGACACAAAGACAATTATTTTAAACTGCCTCACGAATATATCATTTGATGTGCATTAACATAAAAACGATGAATAATTTTTATCAAGCGTGTTCTCACACATATTGCTAAAGCTTGCCACATATTATTATCTCTAGATTTGTCGTTGTGAAGAAAACTTATAAAATATTAGTATGTAAAATGCAGACATCCCCAAAATCTCAATACAAAACACCAATTTCATAGGTAAGGACCTAATATAATAATACCTATTCACGTGGACTTCTTATAGGATCGTCATCAGCCTATATACGTCCCACTATATTGAAACTTATTTTGTAACACATAGGTACCGAATTCAAGTGTATTTTGGAATATTCTACACGCTAAGCAAACTTCGCTTACATTGAGCGTTTTTTTTTTAAAATATTAAATGGTAAGCCGTAGTTGAGTAGATTCACTACTCTGGGTCCAAATTTACCGATGATTTGAAACGACCATACCAATAAACTTTTCATTATAAATTAATTTTAATAAACAGAGGAATAATAAGCAATACAATTTTAAGTGTCATAACACATCCTACCTCCACATAACTCAACCAACATATAATCGTTATCAGCCTATATACGTCCCACTGCTGGGACAGGCCTTCCTCATGGAGAAACACATGAGGAGTATGGGCCGTAACACCACCACGTTTGCCCAATGCGGGTTGGTGGGTAGAAACGGTCACAAATGCGACCGGGACCAACGGCTTAACGTGCCTTCCGAAGCACGGAGGAGCTCGAGATCACAAAGTCTTGGTCACCCATTCACGGCCTGACCATGGCGAAGGTAGCTTTGTTTTCGACCAAAGCCAAAGCGCACTGACCACTACGCCACCGAGCTCCTCACATACACATACATATAATACCCAATATAAATTTTTTATTTGGTTTGTTAACTCAACGAAAATCCCACAAGAAAATTATTTCTCGCTTCTCCCAAAGACAAGTGGCATATGAACGCCACACGTGGCGTGGGTTCGATGCGACCCCGCCAACATGGCTACCCTTGATCCGCGGCGGTGCCAACTGAAACGTTCGCGAATATAAAAATTGCTGTTCAGTCAGACAATTCCTTATTCTTTTAAATGTAGGTTACTATGAATATGCATTTACAATTGTCATGCGATCGAAAAATCGAAATTGGCTTACCGACTATTTATTAATTTTTATTTTCATTTTCAATGAACACATACTAACATTTCAGTGAAAAAAATTCTAGATAGCATGCAGTAGTTGGCAGTATTTATCATCATGAAGTATATTTATGTCTACATAGATCCTAAAAAAAGTGTAAATTTTTACACAAACTTGAACTTAGAACATACCTCGAAGTTTTTACCGTTTTTTTATGGCGTATTCTAATTTTCAAATCTGTATAAAATTTTTGATATTGTGTTTGAAGATGTCAATCACATGTTGGATGCTTAGTATAGTTTACATCAATTGTTGTGTTATTTCGTACTAAGTCTGTATAGCAGGGCTTGTCAACCGGTTAATTTTTAAACGTAAATCACCACAAGTATGTATAGAACGTTTTAAAAAGGTTTGCCTCTACCGCAACCATAAAAAAACCGGCTCCGTTAATAGGGCAATGCAAAATATTTAAGGGTTTTGAGTTATTAAATCGGTTTATAGGGGTTTGATTCGTTTTTTTTTTTTATTCGGTGACCGGTTTATTTAGGATTCTAAAACGCTCTTTTCTCAAATACGCTGCGAGTGAAACCTTTAAAAACCGTTAAAAACCTTTCTTAACCGGTATTTTTGAAACCGGTTGCAAGCCCTGCTGTATAGAACTGATATATCTGTAAAGACAAAGGTTCTTAAAAAATTAATAGCATGTGCTAAAACGAATCTAGTCTAAACAAACGTTTTTGAATTTCAACTGGTCTATAAAAATAAAGTTTATATTACAACTCTCACAGGTACGCGCCATTACGTTCTATAAGTTGGCAACTCTGCGACTGACTCGAACGAAATGTTGTTAAAAGAAGGAAAACACTATCCCCAGCCTCTCCAGATCCCGATTGTTCATGTATGAATTCACCACATTAAGAGTCAAGTAGGATAAAAACAGGACGCGCGCAGAAAGCTTTGAGATATACCCCGCATTGAGTGATACTCTACCGAGACCCTTAAGTATACCTTTTTATTTCTGCCTTTTGAATTCGCCCGAAAATAAAAGCGAGATGAGAAAATAAAAGATAAAAGTTTCGATAAAAACTGAGCGATTGGACAGGTTTGTCACAATGTGCAGCTCGGAGGCGATGTTCGCTGAATAATTGGTAATGGATTATAAATTACGAGCATTTGGTTATTGTATTCGCGAAAGACGATTGCGAAGCACCATTCAAGCATTTGAATAAAATTTTTAGTCAATTTATTCTTCGTAATGCAATTCCTAATGTAACCGTTTCTACCTGAAAACGCACATTAGATACACATCGTGTGGTACTCCATGTAGCAAGACCCTGCACTCAAAAGTAGAACGTATATTGATCGTTGTAAATTGGCGGTAGCCGAGTTAGGATGGACGGGACACTACTCGTTCGAGGCCGCGGGAAACGCGGGTTCGATCTCACCGCCTGTACCACTAAGTTTGAATAAAACTTATGTACAGTTGATTGTGAATATCGCTTGCCTCACATTGTGCCCGGTGCATGGCAACAGGCTCGCCACCTGGTACATGGAAACCTAACATATCTGGCGAAATGTGGGTGTTTAACACCTCTGCCTACCCCTTCCGGGAAAAAGGCGTGGTGATATATATATGTTATGGTGTATTGCTCGCGAATAAAAAATTAAAGAAAAAAAACAAAAATCACAAAATAAAAGGTAGGCTCTGTTATTTCGCAAAGTATGTGACGGTTCTTAACAAAGTTAGTTTGTATCTTCAATCTTACTGAACTTAAATTTGAATCCAGATAAATAATAATAAATTTACTTTAGCATGTCTACGAATAAATGATTCCAAGTTACGTGTGCACTTATAAATTCACATTATAGTACCCTCCGCATGTTCTAAAAAAACAGTGATGAAGACATGAGCCCGAGGAGGCAGTAAAACGTTATTACACATCTTTTGTATACAATTAAACTGAATTCTTTGTGTACGAGGCTAAGTCACAGTGTAGATAAAGAAAGGAAACAACAAACTAAAGAACAAAAATACATATTAGGTCATATTAGGTTATCTATGAAATTGGTGTTTTGTATTGAGACTTTGGGGAATTCTGCATTTTCCATACTAAATTTTTTTCAGTTTTCTTCACAACGACAAATCCAAAGATATTTATTTAATAATATTTGGCATCTATCATTAGACAAGATTTAGTATAATGTGTAATATCACACTTCATAAAAATTATTTATCGTTTTTAAGTGACTGCAAATAAAATGATGTGATGGAGGCACTTAAAAAGAGTTGTCTCCGTGTCCAATTTTAACACAATTAAACTTACAACAAATTATCAAAACAAATCAAAAGAGCTCAAAAATATAGTCTATTTTTAAACGAAGTAATTATTTTTTACGCATACTCTGAATCTTAATAGTTACAGACAAAATACTAAGAGAGAAAAAAACCAACAATTTCATAGGTAAGGACCCAATATCACGCCTCTTTCCCCGGAGGGGTAAGCAGAGGTGTTAAACACCCACTGCTCGCAAGATATGTTATGTCCCCATGTAACAGGTGGCGAGCCCGTAGCCATGCACCGGGCACAATGTGAGGCAAGCGATATTTACAATTAACTGTACATAAGTTTTATTCAAACTCAGTGTTACAGGCGGTGCGATTGAACCCGCGTGTCCCGCGGGCTCTTGAACGAATAGTGCCCCGTCCATCCCAACTCGAAAGAATAAAAGAAAGAAAGATTTGAAAATATATAATAATATTTTCATAATATGTTTTAATGTTTATTTATATAATTACGATGTTATTTTCATTGGCCGCTTCATGTAAATAATCAAATCTAGTTGAAATGATATAAATAAAATCTATTCCAACCTCTAGTTTCTTTTGTCCATTTCAGTGCTGGATTGCCACTGTTTTTCGTTTTTCATTTCTTGCGAAAAATTCAGCAAGGGCCTACCTCCTATAAGACTTTTGCCCAAATATTTCATTGACCCAAACCCTATGCCGATTGGAACAATAATATGTGATTGGCAACTCTTCGAAAATCATCTATCCAACTAACTGGTGACTAAAACTTCTTTTTGCAGAGAGTAACCACAATTATATCCGTCTATTAATAAACGTTCTAAAAATCTTTAACACAAACTAATTTTCGATAGCAAGAATCCTGTTTAAATATAAGTTGCGACCTTTTTTCAGTATTTTACACTTATATGCCCATATGTGGCCTTGTTTATGTGATTAAAATATCTTTGTCTAATGCCATAAAAACAGTCATCAAAACTCTAAAATGTTCATTAATTCATCCAACATAGTTCTCTATGTATATTTGAGACATTCGCTTATTTTTATTAAAAAATAAAAGTGTATCGTTTCATTTTGCGAAAACAAGATTTGAACAATCCGAAAAATGTTTGTGTTTTAAAATTTTCCACACTTTATTTTTCAACTATTGCATGAAATTACTGTTGAAACGTTTCTAATTTTTAAAATTTGTTTTTTAAGACTTTTCAAGCTTTAATAAGATTTTGTAAAACTATAACACATAAGCTGCATAATAACATCAAGGGCCTCTTGCAGGAATTTTAAATCGAGATTTGAAACTAGATTTAGTAAATGTTTGACATTTTTTCCATGGCTAAAATGTCATAAAATTACTAAATGTAATTTTTTTACATTTCAGCCATAGTAAAATTGTAAAAAATCACAAAATCTAGTTTTAAACTAGGTTAAAATTTTCCTGCAAGTGGGCCTAAGTCCCTAAACTCAATATACTGCTGGATGCTGCACTGTAGCTCCATCTCTGCATCGCCCGTGTGTTATGGAAATTTCCTCGGATCTCCGGGTATTTTACCCGCCCGGGTAAATTATTGCCTTCCTTATAATATTCCGAGTGAGTGTGAATTTGATTATTGAAACAGTTCAGAATAGTGGGCCGTTTTGTTAAAGATTTGGGGAAAAGGCTTATGGTATTATGTATTTTATTAGCATATTACTATACAGAAATATTCGGGATACAAACAAATAAAGAAAACTATAGGAATTGTTTTGTTCTTTAATCATTGTTTTTTGTTGTTAATTGTTTCTTTTATCAAAATTTGACAAATAGTTCAGACAAATAACATGTCAACAAATGCGTCCTCTTCTCTTCTCTGCTATAGTTAATTGCGTGCCCGGCGGGGTCTATAATGATCTTATATTTAATCCTGACCATCTTATGTACATTATGTTTTAATAAACTTATTGATTGATTAAACTATTCTTTTACAATTACTCGTAATTGTGGTAATATAACTAGTCAATAAAAGTATACCTGAAATATGGGTAGTCATCGGGTAGTCACATTTTGGAATATAAGCATAAAATACAAGACAAAGGATTATTCTGACTATTTAAACATCTTCTCTGTCTAATTTGGTATTTTTTTCTCAAAACTTTAAAATACAACTTTCTTCCGCCATTAAAGAATAAGCCAAGCTTTGTATTCGTAATATCCTTTAACAAGTTTAAATAAAGCGGTGGAAGTTGCGGACGAGGTAATCCGGACATGAATATGGAGTGGCCTGAGAAAAGAGAGGTGTTAATCTTAATAAAACTTTGAGGGATTCACGTTTTAATTAATACAATCAAAACAAACAGCCAGCAGCCGGCTTATAACGCGCAGGGCCGGACGCAGGCGGTAGGCTAGCTACCTTATAATTTACCGTCAAATTAAAAAAAAATACTCTAACAATAATTGTTATGTTATTTATGCAAACTGAACTTATCAAATACTAATTATTATCTACTTTGATATTGACCAACATGTTAAAATGGCGGCGGCGTGGTAATATTTGTTTTTCCCTCTTAAATTGATTATTTAGAAAACGTGCTTTTTTAAATATGTTTTATAAATTGAGTAAAGAAAAATTTATTAAGTGCTGTATATTACGTAAATACAATAAAAACGATTAAAATATATATTATGCAAGTAACATAAAAAACCGTGACATAAATATCAGACGGCGAGCCTACTGCCAGACACTATGCACAGTTATAATTGAAGGGTGAGGCCTATCCTTACTTTCAAACATCTCGTCAATGACTAGTGTACAATTTACTTTTTCATTTTTCTATCTATGTTTTCTTTCTGCACTCAAAATCCGTCCCTGTACATCTGGAGCGACCGGCGACCCTTTAGTCTTTAATAACCACTGCCTTTCATTACAGCTTCGTCTATTAATTTCCACTGTAAACTCATTTTCATATTTTTTTCGATTCGAAAACCTTGCATACCTACCTTTTTTATTTTACTTTCAATTGACATGCTGTCTTGTGTCTGTTGGAATAAAGTTAATATTGCTTTTAACAATAATCAAAGCTATATTTAAAAGTCTACTAGTAGCCGCCCTTCCGCTTAACATCAGTTCGAATTTCATGTATTGGACAACAATGAAAAAAACAGAAATCGATTCCAATTGTTGTAGTTCAGGAACAAGTTTCCGTAAATGTTTTATTAATAGGGTTTACTGACATTTTGTATTTTGTTGAAATATGAGTATAAATTACCCGTTTAATTTGATTATACACGTATTGTACAGATTTTCCTTAAAAGTGGTTTCTACCTTAACGCTAATAATAATTTTCGCCACAACTTTTTCGCAACTGCCTAAAACAGACTCGACAGTAAACATCTATTTAAGTAATAAGGCTACCAAACAATATTTTTCTCGAATAAATCTCCGAAGAAAAACAGCATTAAAGAGGTGCCTAACCCCAATATTCAACTAAGAGCCGTCCATGAATACGAAATACACAGGCAGAACTCCTGAAATATAGCCACGGAACGGCGGGAATTTACATGAAACATTTTAATATTGGCCCAAAGGCACACCTGCCCTTTTTTCTCACGGCTGTAAAGAGGAAAAGTTAAATTTAACGGACTCCTAAACCCTTTACGCTCTCCAGGATCTCCATAAAAGATTTTACGGCGCCTCTTTGAGGGTCTGCTCGTTATAATGTCGTTAAAATGTGGTCATGTCGTTGAGAAAAGATGGAAGCTACGAGATGGGATGACGGTATGCGTAGTGAAGTGGGCTGGATGAGAGCGGCCGACGTTCGAAAGCGATAGTGTTCATTGAGGAAGACCTATCTCCAGCAGTGAACGAGGGTAAGTTGATGATAAAGATGACGTCATTGGGTTTGTCAGATGTCTGTCGGTTCAGAGTTCCGGGGCTGCCCCGCGTTTTGTTTTGTGACCTACCTAGGCAAAATCTAACATAATTCGTTGGCTTATTGTAGTGGTCCCTTTGCTCAAGGCTATATGCACTTTCTCGTAAATTTTTATGATATTCAAGTTCACCAATATGGTAGCCTTAACCCACATCAGCCCCACGATTCACAGCTGTCAAAAAACAATCGAAACACGAGTCTATAGCTATCACTATTTATCGCATTGTATCAAGTCTTGATCAATAGATCGTGACTTCCGGTATCGTATACAAATCACAGTTTCTATATCGAATCCACATCCAGAACACTGACTGATCGTTGAGACATCTTCAACCACCTCTAGTTCATTCGATCTTTAGTTCAATCGATCTTTGACTCTCATCCAACCAACTGTCGCAAACTTACAAAAGTAATCATCCCATCTTATCTCAATGCGTGCTACACTACGATAGACATTTTCTGACAAAAAAATAATACAGTCAAGCTAGCAAACCACCAATTATACAGTCAGGGCTTCAAAGACGCGAGTTGCGCAGATCCCCCTAATATATGCACATAGGTTACAATGAGTGCCCTTACGCGTCGACGCCGCGCGAAATACGACAGCTCTCGTCTCTCAAGTCTTGACTAACGATGGGAGGATGGAATTGCGAGGGCTTTGGGTCTGGTCTTAGCATGTCTCGAAGGTGGTTTATGATAAATTGGTTTAAAATTCGAATGTCGTTTGCCTTGCGTGTGACCAGTGTATGGGAGACTCGCCTCTACAAGTAACATCCTAAACATACATGTGAAATAAGGATGTAAAGTACCACTGCCGACCTCTTCGGGAATATCTTTATAGATATGAATGCATGAATCAACACTTGTATTAATCAAATATTAGATAATATAATCTGTGCACAATTTGAGGTCTAGTAAAGTTTAGGCAATTACATACAACAATGACTTTTAAGAAAAATAAAAGGAAAAAAATTAAAAAACTTATTTTGAACTCCTTTTGAAAATCTCAGGAAAGTAGATAGTGTATACTTATCATTAAAAATATATGTAACGGATATTTTATGTTATAAAATGACTTTGAATAAGGTACTTCAAAACATTTATCCCTACAAAAGCAATAATAATATGGCGATAGACGACCAAAGCCCGGGCTCAGAGCGCTGTCGCCTAATGCATGTCAACGCGCTCCACACGTGACCGGGTACACTACTCTATACACTTCCCTGGGGCTTGTTTGTCTAGTTAAAAGTTGTTTGGAATTTTAAAAAGTCTCGCTAACAATCTGGCCAATAATCAGGTTTCGAAAGCTGGGTCAAATTAAAAAAAAGTCCTGATAACGAGCAAGAATTAACAAAAATGCAAACACTGCATGTAGTTATA
Organism: Parapoynx stratiotata; assembly: GCA_910589355.1. Taxonomy (NCBI): domain Eukaryota; kingdom Metazoa; phylum Arthropoda; class Insecta; order Lepidoptera; family Crambidae; genus Parapoynx; species Parapoynx stratiotata. Next base: position 18,109,638 of record OU342462.1, on the reverse strand, counting down.
GATGCGAGCGGTATAGTTTAATGATTGGATAATTTTACAATAATAATTAAAGCATATTTTTTACAATGAAAACAAATCCACCCCTGGGGCCTGTATAAGTGAGACTATGTCTATTTTTTACAATGAGGTCCTATTAATTAATATTTCACTTATGCTGACTTATGTACAGAAACATTAAAAGCATTGAAGGAAATAAAGTTAATTCACTAAAAATAATTGCATGTATTGAAGTCCATTTCATTGTTCGAGTATAATTTTATTTGACAATTTTTTAATAACAATACAACACTCTTTCTAGACCTAATAAAGTTGGAGATTTAGATATATTTCACCTTAGTGCACGAAAGTACAAAGCATCTGTTAAACTCATTGGCAAGAAATAAAACCCCCATGAATATTTAATAGTTAAATATAAAGATTTTTGTAAAATAAGAAATATTTGTATAATTGTAGTTAAATTAAATCTTTTTTATTTTAGTCCATATTGCATGCCGTGGCTGTCTTTGATTAAAAACAGTGCTTAAATTTAAAGGTTTTTAAAATAGTGAACATTGTATTTACAGTTTGTACATGTTTTTGTAGACCGCCCATAAATAAATAAATAAATAACTTTCTTTTCATGTTGCTCTTCATCGTGTTTAAGAACTCCAAACTACGAGTACTATATTTATCACTAAAAATTCTTGAGTTTATTTCCGAAAAATTAGTTTTATAGTATAGACTACTTTGGGAAGCGGACCCTAATATTGATGGAGCGGTAGAGGGTTACTCAATAACCCTTCAGAGGCACAATACTTCGCGGCTGATTGATGAGACTCTTTATCAGTAAAGTATTACTGTATTACTGTCAAAATGGACTTTGTATTACGGACTTATTAGATGAAAAATTTTGTGCGTATATTGCATGAATTTTACAGATATATTGCGATTATCAGCTCACGTTCATCATCATCAGACGAATTTCATCCAACAATAAATATTAAAATATGAATTAAACTTCCCTTAATAAAACAAATTCATAACTGTAAAAGTTAAATAAAGTTAAAATAATTAAGTTGATTAAAAAAAAATTCTGAAATAAATTGCCTCTAGCTACGGGTGTAAATAATTAAAATTCTTAATGAAATCAAACCATAAGATAAAATGCACAAGAACATATATTAGGTCCTTACCTATGAAATTGGTGTTTTGGATGGAGATTTTGGGGAATTCTGCATTTTCCATACTAACATTTTATCAGTTTTCTTCACAACGACAAATCCAAAGATAATAATATTTGGCATGTATCATTAGACAAGCTTTAGTAATATGTGTAATATCACACTTCATAAAAATTATTTATCGTTTTTAAGTGAATGCAAATAAAATGATGTATTCGGGAGGCACTTAAGAAGAGTTGTCTCCGTGTCCAATTTTAACACAATTAAACTTACAACAAATTATCAAAACATCAAAAGAGCTCAAAAATACAGTCTATTTTTAGACGAGGTAATTATTTTTTAGGAATACTCTGAATCTTAATAGTTACAGACAAAATACTAAGACAGAATAAAAACACCAATTTCATAGGTAAGGACCCAATATAACTTAAATTACAATAAAGTACATTTACACTACTCGTACGATTTACATATATGGTGAAAAGTGGGTGTTTAACACCTCTGCCTACCCCTTCAGGGAAAGAGGCGTGTTGATATGTTTTGTTATGTTCATCATCATAAGCATACATATGTGTCTGCGCCTAGCAATACGTCCCAAGCACGAGAGCATTTTGAGAAGGCAATGCGTAGGAAAACAAATAAAAAAACTAAATTAAAATATAAACAAAATTAAAAACAATAACACCGGATGAACATTTGACATAAATTGAACATTTATAATACATATTTATATGCTGCGACTATAATGCTTGATTCCTAATAATAAATTCTTTCAATTTTCTCTCATAGAGATTTTTATTGCTTAATGCTCTGATTGGAGAAGGTATAATATTTTAACATCTAGTCGCTGCATACCTGAAGCTGGTGTTCTGATTCTTGGACAGATTAGTCGGTCAGGTACCCGTGCTCGTTGTGTAAACTCCAGCTTATTGAAATGCATTATATTTAAAGTACAAAACGTAGTAATAATTTATTTATTTATAGTTTATTGAATACTTCTATCATTACAGGCATGCCTAATACGAAAGTATATCCAAATATATATAAAACTATAATTTAAATTTAACATTACCAATTGAATTATATAACCTTTAACAATTGAATTAGATAATAAATAAAATTCATATTCAATCATATAACAAAAATAATAATTATTATTATGTCGTCGTATCTATTTTCTTTCTTTATTAGCGGTACAGTTACCCACTTTTTGTGAGTACACAAGGTGTATATGAGCAACCGTGTTATGTAGACTAAAAATTGTATATGTTAGCACAACATACAAAAACAACCCCAATTACAGGGAGCCGATCGAGCCCGAGAGTAGCGTCTGCGGCGCGCAATCAGTGCCGACTTGCCGAGCGAAGATTTTTGCGTTACTTATTCATGGACATTACTTATGCATGCAGCAGCGAAAATATTACAAGATTTTAATGAAAGAAATATTAATTTTAAGGTAAGTTTTCTTTGGTGGGGTCTAAATTAAGTTGGCAGAGGCGGGGGCGAGTTGAGCGTTGGTGCTCCGACTTGTTTTATTGGTTTTCGAGTGCGCTGTTTATTTAATTAAGGCCAATATTGACGAGCTTTACCGTAAAATACTATACATAACATATTATCACGCTTCTTTTCCCCGAAGGGGTAGGCAGAGGTGTTAAACACCCACATTTCGCCAGATATGCTAGGTCCCCATGTAACAGGTGGCGAGCCTTGCCATGCACCGGGCACAATATGAGGCAAGCGATATACAATGAACTGTACATAAGTTTTACTCAAACTCAGTGGTACAGGCGGTGAGATCGAACCCGCGTTTCCCGCGGCCTCTCGAACGAGTAGTGCCCCGTCCGTCACAACTCGGCTACCGCTGCCTTAAAACCGCTACCGTAAAATATATGGAAATAAATAAGTCATTGTCATATACGTCACAGTGCTGGGCTCAGACCTCAAAAAAAAGGAGTATCAGCTTAAACATACGGCACCGGTAAAATGTGGATTGGTCAGTGAATTTGTTAAAATCATAACCGTAATAAAAAAACATACAGTCGAATTGAAAACCTCCTCCTTTTTTGAAGTCGGTTAAAAAGTAAAGAAACGCCATGGTTAGACTTTTCGGTGGCCAAATATTTTTTGGTGTTAAACAATCATTGGTTTACGTAATGCTTCCGATTTCATTGTTTAATTTTAGGTTCTGTTTACGACATCCCGCTCATCATTTACAAAAAAAACGTCATTAATTTGACCCAAAAGCACCGAGTGGTCGTTTAATAAATTATTATACTAAAACCTTCCTCTAAGTGTAACAAATACTTTAGCGAAATCCGCATTAAAATCGGTTCAGCCAATCGCGAGATAATCGCGAAACATACATACATTCATACAGGTTAAACTGAGAACCTCTTTTTTTTAATTCAGTTAAAAATAATAAAGACAATTCAAACGGAATTTGTCGAAATTGTTTTCTTTTTTGGAGTGCGTTTCACGGCATTTTCCTGGCTATATACGTCGATCTATTTAGCGTAAGGACCCCGCGATCATTTTTATATCGTATTCAATTCATTATCAAAAATATGGTTATATATTCTCTACATCAACTTTAGTTATGTAAACGAACCTTACACTTTTTATCTCAAAGGACGTAGACCCATATTTTGTCGACGATAATCGCACTCTCATTCTATCTAAATTTTCTGTTTCATAGATAACCATTTATTCAAATTAGTTTTGCTTAATTATATGGCCAAAATCTTTATAGTCTGCAACCAATCTAAAAAGTGTCCATAATAGATTCTAAAACACACATTATTTTAACATCGATTGTAATATGAAAATTTCATACATCACAAAATTCTGTCTGACATCATAATACTGCGAAGACACAGTCAAGGCGCTTTATTCAAATAAGTCGTCGGGAACAGTTGAGGCGTAAAAAATATGAATACGATTTCCTCACGCACTTAGAGAAGTTTCTTTGCGCCAAATGAACCATATTTCGGGCCATAACACTCGCATTATTCAACGGAAACTTGGTAAAGCTGGCCATAAGCTGAGCGACAGGATAATTTGTACGCTATTATATGGCAAAACATAGTGCGACAAATTAAAAATATTTGGCATCTGTATACACCACCTATGTTTAACAAATAAATGATTTTGATTTTGTCAGGAAAATTGGGTACCGGTACTAGACAATTACTGCTAGACAAAATGTCTCACTTGTATCTTGAAAAGATCTGGCAGAGATACTAACCTATATTTTGCCTTATGTTTAGATTACTATATAACAAGGTCCGAACCAATAGTCATGCATCGAAATTCAAGCAATGTTTGAAAAATACGGTAAAGTATGTGAAACAGGAGGTTTAACCCCCGAAAGATAAGTCTCGTTTTTCATACTTTGTCACATTATAATGTAAAGCGTTTTATAAATTAAGCAACTTTAAAAAAAAAATGTTTTTTTTTTTGTTAAATTATACCTACTATACTTGAAGTATTATATAGAAGTATTTATCTGAAGAAAAGTCAAAATTTAATCTATTTGTATGAATACATTTTCTATTGATACGTTCACCCGGAAACCGTCATCATCAACGGCAAGTTATAAAACTTTTTATTATTACCTATTTGTAGCATCGTGTATGGCGAGCTTATATTCAAAATAGATCTTAAAAACAGTTGAAGAGGGAGACGCAACTTTTTATATACATTTTGGCGGGTAAATGAGCTGAAACTGTGTCGCAGATGCTGTGAAAATTCAATTTTTTAAACGAGTGTTTACATTGCTTTACATCGTATGGCTTCGTTGCCCAATCTAGCTATTAAAACAGTGGACGAGTACGTTATAAATTGATCGAAGGTAGTCAACTAATCATATATTAATACAATAATTTTCTTAATATTCCTAAACCTTTGAACTGTTTTAAATAGGTACGTACACAGACTTGACGACGTCCGTGGTCGAGTGGTCTGTACGCCGGTCTCAAGGCGTCGCCATCTCGTGAGGTCCTGGATCCCCAGTGGAGGCAAAGTGTTTGGGTGATGAATTTTTAGACATTTGTTCTCCAGTCTTGGATGTTCATTATACATATATTATATTATGTATATTCTTAATAATTATATGTATTTATCTATTATATATATTTTTCCGTCATCTTGTATCCGTAACACAAGCAGCATTTAGTTGCTTAAAATGGGATTAGTTGATAGGTGTGAATGTCTGAGGATATTTTTTTTTATTTATTTATTTATAATTATGGTCATCCAGATTTATTAATTATCGATAAATTAATTTATTTACCAACAGAACATGATAGTTAAGTTTTACCATATTGTATTCGAATGCGGTCATGCTCGGGAGGTCCTCGGAACGACTCGAAGATATGCTTAGCAGACCCCGGGTCACTCAGACGGTCAGGAATAGGAATATCGCAAAAACTAAATGGGTATTCTCAGCGGGCAGCTGCGCAACTCCTAGACACGTCTACTGCATAGCCAGAGGTAGGGTTCGTAAATAGGATTTGGTCCAAAGACCTACAGCGTCAGTGTCACGAGTCGTGCATTAGACAGACTATAACATTATATTACATCCTTTTAAATATCGCTTGCCTCACATTGTGCCCGGTGCATCGCAACAGGCTCGCCACTTGTTACACGAGGACTTTACATATTTGGCTAAATGTGGGTGTTTACACCTCTGCCTATCTCTCTAAAAGGCGTGATGTTTGTTTGTTTTTTATGTTACATATTTTTTCAAGACTCCAATTTTTTTACGGCGGTCGGGCAGACTGCTCACCTGATGGTAAGTGATTACCGCCGCCCATAGACATCTACAACACCGGAGTTGCATATGCGTTGCCGACCCTTAAGAAGCGAAGACGCATCGTATTGGTCCAAAAAAATAAAAGCAAACGAAATTTTAATCAAATTCCGCGATTCTTAAAAAACAACAAAAGAGGGTATTCTCCCATCATTACGCGCCCACTTGCGAACGCACCGGCACCAATAAGTACCGAACACAAATTTAAAACACGGTATCGTTCTTTATTCCGTTTCGTTTTATGTAAATCGTGATTGGGGCGCCTCTTGTTGTCCCTACTTCAGTAGGTACTAACGACCTCTCTGCCTCTAGAACTGTCTAATGAAAGGTGAAATAATATTTTAATGTATTTATATTTTGTTTCCCAATTATATTGATTGTGTGACGCAACGAGCAGCTCGGTGTAGTGCTGGTTAGTACGCTTTGACTTTCAATATCGAAAACAAAGGTCAGGCCTTAGATGGTATACCAAAACATTGTGATCTCAAACTCCTCCGTGCTTCGGAAGGCACATTAAGCCGTTGGTCCCGGTCGCTATTGCAAAAATCAACCCTCCAACCCGCATTAGGCCAGCGTGGTGGTGCTACCCATACTCCTCATGTTTCTCCATGAGGAAGGCCTGTGCCCAGCAGCGAGACGTATATAGACTTAGGACGATAACGTTTTGTCTTGAATATAAGTTCTTGGGTGTGTTTGTCAATCTATTCACTTGCAGTATGTCTCTTGAATGTTTTCTTTTAAGAGGTTCTATTAGAATGAGTATGACCTTTGAAATGGAGGACAATAATACAAACAGCATGCAGGAGAAATGATAAATTGATGTAATTGATAAAAGGTTTAAAAGACTTTTATCATAAGAAATACTGTTGACTTAATTTAATTAAGGTTGCAATAATTGTACGCTGTACAGCCGAATCAATCATTTCCAGTTTTAGCATTTCCAAACAACAAAAAAGTGTTGTCAAACTTAACCAAGTTTGATCAAAGAGATCTTTTAAGAGCATATGAGCCAAAACCAAACTGTGTTCTCTTAGGCTCGCCTTCTATAGGATACATAAGAACTAAACAACCCTCGTCAGGTTGTTATTCTCATATCGGCAAAGCAAATAAACCCGTGCTCCACAACTGTCGTCCATGGAACCGTAACAACTAACAATATCTCGGTCATACATTTTTCATTTAATAACTCTAATGCTAACCTTAGAACCGATGCGAGCGATCGGAAAAACAAAAACAGAGACCGGCGCTCACAGAATAAATTTGAATAAATTCAACGGTTCCTCGTGGAAATCCATCATTTTACGAACATCCGGCCCTTTTACACGCATTTGGGAACGTTTGTCTAGTTCTTTTAGGAAAATTCTACAATAGCAATCAAGTCCGGTCTTTATACGTGCGCTGGGTATAGGCTTTCATTGAGAACACATGGTCTATGGACCGTAACACCTAAAAATAAATAAATATCCTCAGACATTCACACCTATCAACTAGTACCATTTTAAGCAACTAAATGCTGCTTGTGTTACGGACACTAGATGACGGACAAATATATTTAATAGATAAATACATATAAATGAATCATACTAAGAGTTTTAAAGGGCTTAAAAAATGGTATTTTCTCTTTTAAGTCCTCAAAACTTCACCTTTTAAGCCTTAAAAGTATTTAGTCTTATCCGAAGACTTTTAAGATTTATAAAATAACAAACTTAAAGCTTGCGTCCCATATTAAACCATTGGAAATGTTTTTATTTTGTGCGAAAAGGTAACAGACTAGACAAATGTATGTGTCATAGTCAACGGTCGACATGCAGTCTCTTCGCGGAATGACGGGTTATCCTAGGTATGACCAAAGCCTTCGGGCTAACTCCGAAATAAATTTCAATTTCAGCTTTGATTACAGTATTTTTAGTCAAACCTAGAATAATCTGTTTTGGGCTTGGCCTAGTCGATCCTAGAAGCGACTGGCAGACTAGGTCAAACGTCGACTGTACTTATAACACGTTTAAACAAGTTTATACTTACGGTGTTCATGCAAGCAAAAAGGCTAATGAAACAAAAATCTGAATAAAAATTTCCACCAATCGCCCACCAACTGTAACCTATTCCTAGCTTCGACAGAGCTAAAGGAGACGCTCGAACGATAAACACACTATTTCAAAGCAAATATAATAATGCAAAGATAATTTTCTTAATTTCAAGGATGTGCCCAACGTAAAGCTGTCTCTTAGAGAAATAAGTGCAGAAGATTCTAAATTTGGGAGCTTTATAAAATGTCATTTCAACAAAAAATGCTGAAGAACATTTAATTATGTAAATTTAAGAGATCTGACGTATTGTGAAATTCTGCGAAAAACTTTATTTGTTTGGGCTTTGACTAAGATTTCAAATCAGACCTAAGGATTGACTAGTCAAACCAAGGAGCGCCGGAGACTATAACATATTACTATGAATATGAATAAACTGAAGAGCCTGTAAATTTTCAAAGTCGCTTATTTTACAGTCCGTAAAAATATTTTCAAACAACGACAAAATCTTATTAATAAAGAGCCGAATATTATCTACATTTTAGGCTAATAATTATCTCTTACATTTCTAACTAGGTACACCGCCTTCACATTATAGTCTATACAGTCACATTTAAAACATGAGTTATCAGTGAAATAATAAGTAAGTAAAAATTATATTTAGAGTGTATGTAGCATAAAATGTAAAGAAGTAACCTGCGCCTACCCCTTCGAGAAAAAAGCGTGACCTTTTAATGTGTCAAAAAAAAGATGTAGCAACAGTATATCTATCTAAATATATTAGGTCCTTACCTATGAAATTGGTGTTTTGTATGGAGATTTTGGGGATGTATATAATAATATGTGTAATAATATGTGATAATAGATGTGTATAATAATATTTGGCATGTATTATTAGACAAGCTTTAGCAATATGTGTGTGAACACGCTTGATAAAAATTATTTATCGTTTTTATGTTAATGCAAATCAAATGATGTATTCGGGAGGTAGTGAAAAATAATTGTCTTTGTGTCTAATTTTAACACAATTAAACATACAAAATTTTATCAAATTAAATAATACGAGCTCAAATGTATGGTCTATTTTTAGAAGAGGCAATTATTTTATAAGAATGTTCTGAAACTTAATAGTTACGGACAAATTGCTAAGACAGAATAAAAACACCAATTTCATAGGTAAGGACCCAATATTCTATTAATATATGAAAAAAAATACAATAACGACCCCCAACACGCGCAGATGCCCAGATCTTCATAATTACCCCACCTCTCCCGTGTGTTTCCGGCTGATTTCGCGCGCATTTTCCGGGAACATCCATCATGTGCCGATAAATAAGGGCGGGTGCTATCGCCCGAGATAATCATATACAGCTCCGTTGGAAATTTACCATCCTTGTGGCCGTGTTGCTTTATTATTTATATAGAGATCACTTTGGAAATAAAGTCTAAAATTATAGCAAGCTGTTCGTAAAGTTAAGCAACTGTAAACCGTGGCTTAAATGAATCATCTTCTTTGTTCCCTGTTCCCAATTCTATTTGGGGTCGGCGCAACATGTCTTCTTCTTCCATTCTCTTCTATCACTCGCCAAGTCAACACTCACTCCCTTCGCTCCTTTCCTCATCATATCATTAACACAATCTATCTTTTAAACTCGTATGTCCAAAAACATTATATTTAAATTTTTACTTGTTTTAAGATTTTTAATCGGAAAATTCATCGTAGATATATTGCAGAATAATATTATCAAGCAGAATTAGTAACGGCCCGAGGCCGCGGGAATCGCGGGTTCAATCCCGCCGCCTGTACCAATAAGTGAATAAAACATGTGTACAATTCATTGTGAATATCGCTTGCTTCACATTGTGCCCGGTGCATGGCAACAGGATCGCCACGTTTCATGGTGACTTAACATATTTGGCGAAGTGTGGGTGGTAACACCTCTGCCTACCCCTTCGGGGAAAAAGGCGTGATGATACAGACATGAGGCACAATAGCTAAATCTATTGTTCATCTCGAGATGCAATCCGGGATTTAAAGGGTTGACGTAATTGGGATATCAAAACAAATATTATACAAGGGAGGCTGAAACTGATAATTTTCTGAGCCGTTCCGGTCCGGTTTTGAACGTTCAGTGCATGTAACTGAATTATTACAAGACTATAACGTGCTGTTCGTAAAATGTTCAAACGGCAACCTTATATTACTTGTTTTACACACAAACTTAAAGAAATCCTTGATGTCGACATGTGTCAGGACATTATCAAAAAGAGATTTGCTTTTAACATTTTGAACTAGAAGCAAAGGACGGATTTTTTTAAAGAATTAAGTATACATAAACAAAGAGCGATCCTTACGAGGACTAATCCAATGACGAAGAATTTGTGTATCTCAGATAAGCGAACATAAAGATAGTTGGCGTTTGTTTTAAAACTAATTAGATAATAGGTAGGTCCTCTCTTTTTCATGGATTGTCTTTAGATCGGTTTTGTTTTCAAAGGTTACCAGAAAACAACCATATGGTTTCCAAGTTTTTCTTCTGTACCAATTACGGTCTATCAATTAACTTACAGGCCAGACGATTCAATTTCCTTCCATCTCTATCCATAGCTTCACGACGACAAACAAAAGTCCTTTAATTCACTCCCCTCTCGCATACATTAGGAGCTATTTGTTTTTGCTACATTAACATTTTTATGGCTAGACTGAGAGAAATCACTTACAGCAACCGTTACAAATTTAATTTGCAGTCACTTCAAACGAATATAATCAGTATCACAATTACACAAGGTTGAAGAGCTTTCCATTGGGTGTAAACGTGATTTTGTAAATGAATTTACTGTAGCTAGCGACACATTACAACGACTGCTTGGAAAATCTTAAATGAACGATCTTGAGAAAATAAAAGTGACAGTTCACGAGATATTAGACTTTATTGTTTTATGGCATAATAGCTCACTGGGAGATAATGGCGAACACTTACGTAAGCAGAGAGATGGGCAAAAAGTATCGTGTTGTATCTTGTTATCAAAAATTCATGTAATACAGAAAATTCATAGTGTAAAAAATAACAGCCACTAGACATGAATAAACGAACTCGAAAAGCTAAAAATACTCCAATTAAAGTCAAAAACAAAACCATTAAATCCCGACAATCATGGACTGTGCAGAAATTTCCGCAGAACTTAACTTCAAAGGAAAACTCAAAATATGAAAATATGTTTTGTCACAGGACTTAAGTGCTCTTATATTAGCATAAAGAATGCTGTAACGGCGCAAATGCTCAAAGGATGTACCACAAAGGCCGGCGCTGGCATAAACAGCTCTGGAGCCAAAATTAAGTTCTCAAACCATTTAAGTCCAACCAAAAATCACGTTACGAAGTTGGTTACGTTCTTGTCGCATACATTAGCGAAGTGCGAGGGACTAAAACAAAATCATTATTCAAATCCCCTGAATAATGTTTTCAGGAATCGGGACCAGGGTTCGGCGTCGTTTTTGAATTTTAATATGGACTCTAACAAGTTTTCAGTCAAAGGAGATCGGTGGGCGCGGCGGGCCGCTACTGCGGAGGGAAATTGACACTTGGACGCACAAGCACAGCTTCCATAGGTATCGCCAGTATTAGCATCAGCAATATTCGTAGATGATTCCATAAAAAACGAGAGCTAGGACCAAAATAATTATAAAAAAATATATTTTAATAATCTATATAAAATTTCTGTCAGTGTACGAACTCAACGATAGCTTTAAAAAAAACGTAGCATAAGATTAGATAAAAAGCATGAGTTTTTCAATAGACTTTGGATTTACCATTGACCATGGATTTATTAACTCGCTTTTTTTCCATTTAATCCTGTTTGTTTTTTTTGTCGTAGTAAGTGGAAACAAGGAATCTGCCTACCCCTATACGAAAAAGGCGTAACTTGTTCAAATAGACCAGAGAACAAAATTGTATGCCTTGATTGTAGAACCAAGAAGACAAAAGTGTCTTCACCGCTCCATAGTAACTAGCACGTCGTGTCGGCGTCCGATCAAAGCGGCGTGATCAAAGGACGTCGCCGAGTGTCCGAGAGGTAATTAGACACCTTCGCCAAGGGACGGCGCGTGCTGCTTCCCTGATTGGAGCCAATACTTTACACCTTATAACCAATCACAGACATTTTTATTTAATTAAACATTAAATCTATTACAGGAAAAAAAATTGGCTGTGTATGGTCTGTAAAATTGATATTGGGAGATCTTAGATGACGGACATTCTTGTCTTAGCAAGGAACAAACAAGAACTGGTTTCGTATAAAAGAGGAAATTAAACGAAAAACGGACGCAATTCATTGCGTGTTTAGGATTTTACTTTTCGAGAAATAGTGGAAATACATTCAAAACTTTATATCTCCTATTGTCATTCCCGCTGACTCGACATAAGCAGAATTCAACTGAGAACCATACTTTTTTAAAGGGATATATTTTTTCAGCAAGTGTTCAATCGAAATAAGGAAGATAAGTCTACAAAAACTATAATTGTCTAACGTAGACAACTATTGTAAATATTTCGAATGAAGGTTATATCCTTCTTTTACAGTGTTTCCTCAATTCTTGAATGATTCACGACAAAATTCAAATAAATATCGATTTTCTAAATTACCAGCAAATAGTTAAGTGTTATTACAACGTTCCTTGCTACGAAAATTATTAAAATTCAACAGTACAGCGAAGTAAACCAAAAAATAATGATGCCACTTCATCTTGAAGCATTACCATTTGAAGTAGTTTGTAAGTAAAAAAGAGAAATATTATTCCTAAGTTTTTAGAATACTTTTTCAGTGGCGAATGTCGCAATTTCGAATTCTGTAACTCAAGTTCTTTCAGTCGGTTTATCTCTTAACTTAACGAGAAGGTATAGTATAAAATAACATGTTTTGATTGGCTTTTTAGGAGGCTTCCATGCATTCTCCCTGAGTAGGTGACGTTATCTATGAAGGCTATCTATTAATAGAAAATAACGGTTTCTAGAATCGATATTTGCAGATACAATTCAACCTACTTTATATTATACTTGTACCTTGCGCTGGCTGTAACTGAGGTTTCCTAACTCCTTAGCGGGCACCGCGATCCAATAGGTTCGCAATCTATAGATGTTTGTATTGTGTCTCATTTTATGCCCGTTGACTAGCTCAAAATTTATACGGATTATTGCTTCAGAGCGTCAGTCGTTTTCTAATGCTTTTGAGACTCGAAACGAAAGGTATTGAATTGAGAGAAACGCTGAGATCTAGAAGTGGATCCTCGGAGGCTATTACGCACCTAACGACGAGAGACGTTATCGGAGACGGCCAATCGGCGAGCGGCGGTCACTCGGTCATTACTGCCCTCGCGCTCTATGAAATATTTATGACGACTGCCATAATAACGCCGGCGACGATATCATTATACTTTGTGATGGGGGTGTCGGGCGGGGCGGAATATCTGAACGCTCCTTACCATTGCAAAGTCGCAATCGCGGCCGGCGTGCACGGCACCCGCCGAATATGCTTTCGCAAACTTTAAAGATTTCACCGCTCAGGTGAATGCAAATACCCTGCAAATTTTAAAGTCGATTTCGTATCTCGACGCACCATTTCCGAACTTGACTTGCAGGCTTGCATCGGACAATCGCCGGCTGTGCGCAGACGCGGCACCCCCAGATCGCCCATATTAACTTGTTAATTAGGTCCATAATACGACTTGCAGATGAGCTACAGAGTTGTGAAGTTGAATACATAAAAAGCCCTTTTTCAGCGATCGCATGCATTGTCGGCGGCGTGTGCGGCGCCGGCGGCCGCGGCCGGGGAGGCGAGCCTATATCGTGTTTCGTCCCACCAGCCACCAGAAGTTTGCCTGTTCATAAATAAACGCGAACGGTATTCAACAGCCCTTGGTGCTGTATGCATAACGAATTTGAAGGAGGCAAACTTGGAGGCTCTGCAGACTGGGATGGAGTATAAAATTCAGTAACAACATGGTGGAGGTTTTCATTCGACGGTTCGCTGTCGCCGACGACATAGCTCCGTTATCGTAATTAGTGCGTCGATAATTGGCGTGTGAGTGATCCATTGCCGGGTGAACCAGTGGCCGCGTCCGTCGCGAGTGAAGTTTGCGAGTTTTGGAAGGGCTGTTTATACAAATAGTATTGGATCTGTGCGAGTTGAATAGTGCAGTGTTGTTGCGATGCTTGGTGCAGTGGCAGCGCCACCTCGCGGATGCTGGGAGTGTGTGAGTACCGCCGCCGCTAGGTGGCGTGCGTGTCGTTTGTGTATCAAAATAATATGGCCGCCTAAACACGCGGTTTTGAATATTTTTGCATGGACTCTGCACATTTTTAAATAGGAAACGAGATATTGTTCGCTCAGCTGTCGAGTTCACACAGCATTTTGTATGGGTACTTCAAACTTTTGTTATTGACTTTTTGTGTTGACATTTTATATTCTAGCGATATTTTAAATGTAGGTATGTATCATCGTACTAAATCAAAGGACCGGCAAATCAGGTTTAAAGCAATGATTTACTAATTCGCTCATATTTATATTGTACAATTATGTACAATTAGGTATTGTACAATTAGGTTAGGTTACCTTCGCCTACTACCTATACCTACAAAATAATAAGAATTAATTACACACAAACTTATGCACAGTTTATGTGAATATCTACGTTTTGTTTTGTTTTTAATTACACACAAAAAAGTGGTTGTTCGAAAGAAGATTCAGTGGGTCATCTAATAGTCTAGCAGTTATTCAGTAGTTACTTTAATAAAATAATACTGTAAAAAACTGGTCACAACTTTGGCTTTCCGGTTTTTTAAACAATTAGGTAGTTTTGTGTTTAACTCAGACCGAAAGTCGTGTCGTTTCAAGATGGTTTTAAACTGGATTCGAGATGCTTTATATCTGAAGTCCTTAGTTCGAAGCCCGATGGAGACAGATACTTGTGACATGAATTTAAACTCTTTGTTCTCTAATCATGAATGATTTTCACGTTTCAATATTTCAAATCGAATAACTCGTCTTCAGGTTATATACGTCCTACTGATAGGCACAGGGCTTCCTCACGAAAACACATAAGGAGTACTGCCCGTAATATCACAACACTGGCTCAATGCAGGTTGGTGGGTAGAAATAACAATAGCAACCGAGACCAACGGCTTAGTGCCTTCCAAAGCACGGAGGAGATCGAGGTCACAATGTTTTGGTCACCCATCCACAGCCTGACCATGGCGAAGGTAGCTTTGTTTTCGATATAGAAAGCCAAAGCGTACTAACCACTGCGCCACCTGCACATGTGCTCAGCGTGACAGGTGGTGAGCCCGTCGCCGCTATAAGCTACCTACCCCTTCGGGGTTAGAGGCGTGGTGTGAGCAAGCAGCAACCTTATCCATGTAAATGAGAAATCTGATGTGGGCTAGTAGTTATATGTAAGTGCAAAATAAATATTGTAAAAAAGATAAATATTAAATACTGATGTTACACAAAAATAGCACATTTCAAAAAGTGAGCGTGAGACAAATACGAGTACTTAGGTATACATGTCTGATTATTTTATTTATTTATTTAGATAACAATCATTATAACAGTATTATACTCGTGCCTCGTCCTCGAGATTAGTATTTCCTATATAAGAATAATTACCAATTATTTAACACAATGTAGTATCGCGTAGTGATGCCACCTCTGCACTATAGTTAAAAAAAAAAAGAAAAAAAAAAGTTTTTCGTAGGTAGTTCTACACAAGTCGCCATCTTTGCCGTTAAGCTTTGGTGCTTCATTCGCAATTTAGTGCTCGACCACTTCGCACGCACCAAAATGCCAAAGAGAAGAAGCGAAACTACCGTCGACATTTTAGCAAAATTATTAGAAAACGAATTAAAATACATACGGCGCGGACGACCTAAGCGTCGTTGGTGTTCATCTAGTGAATCTACGCAATCGACATCGAGGGACTCAACACCAATTCCGGAAGAAAATGAAGGTTAGTTAAGTCTTAAATATAATTTTTTTATTAATTTTAAAGATACAAATGTGGGTATCAAGACATGCAATCAGAGTAGTCTGCGGGACTATCTCGCTGCATTAATATATCAATCATATAGTATAAAATGCTATTAAAGTAGTCGTTTGGGGATATTTCACTGCATCAGAGTAGTCTGCGGGACTATTTCGCTGCGTTGAAATGGAAATCCAATTTACTTTAATGAAGGTATACATTGTAATCAGAGTAGCCTACGGGGCTATATCGCTGCAAATTTAACCTAGTCGATATAATTATAGGTTTCAAGTAAAACATGCAATCAGAATAGTCTGTGGGCCTATTTCGCTGCATAACATGTCGATTAGCACAGTTCAGTCTGCGGGACTGTAACGACGCTAGAGCTAATATGTCAATATTTAAAAGGTTCAGGTTCAGTTAATGAAGTCGTTATTGGTCTTATTTATAGACCGTGATTCAACCGAGCCTCCTCCGTCACCCGCGGAAGGTACCGCCGAGGCCGCCGCGAGCCAGCGCCCGACTTCGTGCCCGCCGCCGGTGCTGACACCTGTTGTCTTATCGCCGCGCCTCGCAGACGCCTCGCGTGCGCCGCGCGCAGATACAGCCGCCGGCGCCGCCACCAGTAACGAGGTACTGCCGTTAGTAACGGAGACTGCCGGGGGTGACGAGTTGGACCCTGAACTCTTAGACATACTCGGAAACGACCCGACAGCAGTGAAAAAATACGGTGGCGAAATAAACAGCGGTCTAGCGAATCGTTTCAACTATATCTCTACTAAAGGCCTAGAAAAAGAGAGCCGCAAGCAGTTAACAGAGAAGTATCTAATTCCAGCGAACTGTTTATACATCGGTGCCCCGCGCCTTAACGCTGAAATAAAAGCAGCAATTCCCGAAACAGTAGTGAGAAGAGACAAGGCGATAGAAGCTAGACAGACAGAAATCGCAGTCGCTATCGCAAGCATAAGTACATGTATATCGACTCTGCTGGAAGAGAAGAATAAGAACTATGTCTTACTCGAGCAACTCATGGATTCCGGCCGAATAATGTGCGATATACAATACAGTGAATCAGTAGCGAGGAGAAACTTTGCACTGTATTCGTTGAAAAGAGAAATGAAAGATCAATCGACCAACTCCAAAATAGACACGTTATTATTCGGAGAAGACCTTCCTGAAACACTAAGGACAGCGAAGGCTGTTACAAAATCAAGTTCAGACTTAAGAATTGAAGCTAACAAAAAGATAAAGTCTAACATTCATGTACCGAAAAATTTTAACTGGAAGGCGGGGCCCAGTTATCGGGCGCCGGCAGCGGCGCCGGCGCCGGGCCCCGCGCGCCGCCAGCCGCCGCCGCCGCCGCCGTCGCCGCCGCCTCCGGCCTACAGCAACAGGAGCGCGCGCGGCGCCTCATCGCGCGGCTCGTCTCAGCGCGGCAGACAGGCGCGCCCGCGCTAGGCGCCGACGCGGCGCCGGGTACGTCTGCGTCTGCACCGCAGCTCGATACACCGGTAAGGTACGCGGGAAGGCTTGCATTATTTTTTGACAAATGGTCTCTGATCACTCGTGATCGAACCTTACTATCGTGGATTAAAGGTTACAAAATTCAATTCAACGACAACGTTCACCAATCTATTACACCTATCACTGTGGTTAGATCTGAATCAGATTATGAGTACTATTGGCAGGCGGTTAGCAAGTTGCTTTCGATAGACGCTATTTCGCAATGTGAGCCGACCCCAGGCCAATTTGTATCACGTGTATTTTTGACACCCAAACCGAATGGCGATAAGAGACTTATATTGAATTTAAAGTCTTTGAATCAATTTATCGACACACGCCATTTTAAATTGGAAGATCTGCGTACTGTGATAAAACTTATTAGCAGAGATAGTTTTTCAGCTACGATTGATCTGAAAGACGCATATTTTTTAGTGAAAATACATCCTGAATCACGAAAATACCTTAGATTCGTACTAAAAACAAAACGTAGTACACGGATGTTTCAGTTTAACGTTCTTCCGTTCGGACTTTGTACGGCACCCTTTATTTTTACAAAAATGATGAAACCTGTGGTAAAACTCCTGAGATTAAGTGGTTTCACGTCATCTATATATTTAGACGATTTGTATCTTAACGGTAGATCTCATTCTGAATGTCAGAATAATATAAATATTACTTGTGATGTACTTAAATCTCTGGGTTTTCTAATAAATGAGCACAAAAGTAAATTTGTGCCTTCAAAACAATGTCAATATCTTGGGTTTATTGTAGATACGCACGAGTGGCAAATAAGTCTTCCAAAGGAAAAAAGAGATCGTATTTTGAAAGAACTTAAAAATTTTATTAATATAAAACGATGTACAATCAGAAAATTTGCAAAGTTGGTTGGTCTTTTAGTGTCCGCCTGTCCAGCTGTTGAGTACGGCTGGTTGTATGTAAAAGAATTCGAACGATGCAAGTACCTTAATTTACTGGGTCACGATGATTATGATCGTTTCATGAACGTCCCGAATTCTATTGAAGCAGATATAAACTGGTGGATAAACGCCATTAGTACTTCCGTGCACAGAATTAAAAATGACGTTTATGATCTTGAAATATGTTCTGACGCCTCAACAACGGGTTGGGGGGCAGTGTGTGATGGGAAGACAGCAAGTGGCCAGTGGTCTTTGGTTGAAACAGTTTTACATATTAATTATTTAGAACTCTTGGCAGCATATTTTGCCATTAAAATATTACAAGAGATCATAAAAATTGTTCGGTATTGTTAAGAGTGGATAACACCACTGCTATGAGCTACATAAACCATATGGGTGGGGTACAATATCCACACCTCAACAAAATCACTAAAGACATATGGCAGTGGTGTGAGGCTAGGAAAATACTCGTTACAGCATCGTATATTAAATCAGCTGATAATGTCATAGCTGATTATGAATCTAGACGTTCTCATCCAGACATGGAGTGGGAATTAAGTTACTATGGTTTTAAAATTTTGATCGATACATTCGGAAATCCACAAATTGACTTATTCGCTAGTCGCCTTAATCATAAATGAAATATATACGCCTCCTGGCACAGAGACCCTGACGCACTTGTTGTCGATGCCTTTACTATAAACTGGTCAAATATGTATTTTTATGCATTTCCTCCTGTAGCAATCATTTTAAAAACACTTAGGAAAATTATATCCGATGAAGCAAAAGGTATTGTTATAGTGCCAGCATGGCCATCACAGCCGTGGTATCCGCTATTTTCGCAGCTAGTGGTGTCTACGATAATCAAATTAGATTCACAACACATTACTTTTCCGCATTACAGCAACACGAATCTGCAACCCAGCATTACCCTGGTGGCCGCAGTGTTGTCAGGGCGGCATTATTACAACGAGATACTCCCGAGTGAGCCATACACATCATGCTAGCATCATTGTCCGATAACACCATGAAACAATACGATGGTTGTTTTAAAAGATGGTTTCGTTATTGTAATGATAATAATATAAATATGTTCCAACCGTCCATTCCAATAGTAATAGATTTTTTGACTGAAGTTTTTAATAGAGGTGCCCAATATGGCACAATAAATAGTTACAGAGCAGCTATATCATTACTTGTTGGTCCATTATCTCAAGATGAACGGCTGACTAGATTTTTAAAGGGATTTTCAGATTAAGACCTCCTCTTCCGCGTTATAACGTCACTTGGGATACGAGTAAACTCTTAGATTATCTTGCTTCACTATATCCAAATGAAGGATTAGCATTTGACAAATTAACAATGAAATGTGCAACATTATTAGCTATAGTTACAGCCCATCGGGTACAAACTCTTTCAAAAATCAGCGTTTTTAATATAAATATTTTCACAGAAAAAATTGTTATTAAAATCCCTGACTTGATAAAAACGTCAAGAATAGGTTTTTCTCAACCGACTTTGTATTTACCATATTTTAAGGAAAGATTAGAAATATTTCCTGCGAAAACATTGATTTCATATATAAATAAGTCTAAATCGTTTAGAAAAAGCGATCAATTATTTATTGGAGTTCGTAAACCCCATAATCGAGTAACCTCTCAAACAATAAGCAGGTGGATAAAGACCACTCTTAAGGACAGTGGAATTGATGTGTCTATTTTCACTGCTCACAGTACTCGGCACGCTGCAACTTCAAAAGCTTTTGGGCAAGGTATCAATATAGATTTGATTTATAAAACCGCAGGGTGGACAGGCAATTCCACAGCCTTTGCTCGTTATTATAATAGGCCAATTACTTATTCTAGTGACGATTACACAGCTCTCGCTAGAACTATATGTTCGACTGATTAAACTATAATGTAACTAAGAAATAAATATGAAATTACTTTAAGTTATAGAAAAAAATGTTTAAGTTTTCAATGCCGATTATTATGCATCTTAAATAAATCATAGTGAATTAGCACAAGTGATTTTTATTCATACTTATGCCAAAAAATACTAATGTCATCTAATGATATTTTCGTTATCTCTCAACATCTACATTGTGTTAAATAATTGGTAATTATTCTTATATAGGAAATACTAATCTCTTCGGACGAGGCACTTCGTATAATTATGATTGAACTTCACGTACAGGTAAGTTCGTTTAATCATTAATAATATACGAATAATATACGAACACAATATAATTTTTTTTCCCATGCTTGAGATTTTTCAGCCTCGTAAAATTATTTGCATCTGATTAATTAATAGCCTACAGCTGCCACTACTCATTCGCAGGGACTCGTTCGAGGACGCGGGAAACGCGGGTTCGATCCCACCGCCGCCACCACTGAGTTTCAATAAAACTTATGTACAGTTCATTGTGAATATCGCTTGCTCGCCACCTGTTACATGGGTGCCTAACATATCTGGCGAAATGTGGGTGTTTAACACCTCTGCCTACGCCTTCGGGGAAAGAGGCGTGATGATATTTTGTTATGTATTTGCCCTCGCCCCTAGAACAGGTGCCAACCATTACACATGATAAAAACATAAAAAACGAAGTAGAATTTTCTTTGAAAATAAAAAACTTGGTATTTTCTTAGGAGAAGTTCTTTGTAGTCGCGGATGCGAGTGGAGTACATTATGAATGCACCCCGCTCCGAATCTCAAACAGGACTTTTTCTGGCTATTGGAACGTGATAAAGTAACAATTTGATGTACTATAGACGCTGTTACTGAATATATAGCACTTATGTATATAAATAAAGAAATAAATAAATATCTTCAGACTCACACCTATCAACTGGCCCATACTAGACATCTAATGCCTGTTTTATGGATACCAGATGACGGACAAATATATTTAATAGATAAATACATATAAATATTCAGAATATAATATACATATATAAACACCCAAGACTGGAGAACAAATGCCTGTTCATACAAACATTTGCCCCCACCGGGGATCGAACCCAAAACCTCTCGAGATGGCGACGCCTTGAGACCGGCGAACTGACCACTCGACCACGGAGGTTGTCAAAGGCTTTAAAGTTGTTAATCACTTGGAGTTTGAGAGTGTCGTGGATCCTGAAGTTGTTGGCCGTGTTTTATTATTGCTTTACTGAACTCGAGGACCACCTACTACCGCCGAGTCCTCTGAGGTGCGAAATCGAAAACAAAGCTACCTTCGCCATGGTCAGGCCGTGGATGGGTGACCAATAATTTGTGATCTCGAAATGGGACGTATATAGACTGAGGACGTACTGAGATCCTTTAGTAGTACATTCTTAATGTTAATAGGTTTTTTTTATAGTATGTACAATTAAAAGAAATTCAATATCGCTTATTTAATTTAGATTTGTCCTAGCACATTCTTATGAACGTCAAAGCATTTTACAAATTTTGGTGAAAGCGATAAACTACGCCATCCGTTCACAAAACTACCAGGAGGCCTTGTTCTGAGAAGAACGGGCAAGAAACCCAGCACGTTTCTATCCTCCCTTTACATCAATATTTTTTTTATGTCATAAACTACAACATCATTGAAGTTTTTGAGTAGAAGAAAATAACTGAAAAATTAATAAATATCTGAGCTTAATTTACACATTCTGCAGTTTACCGCGTTTTCCATTACAATTAAAAAACTAAAATTTAGGATAAATAAAAATAAAGACAATACCATTAACTCGTACGTTTACAAGATCTTATTGTTAATTTAGTTTCTGAACACCCAGCTGTAGACATTATTTATCTAATTACACATTAATGTCGTCATTAATTAAAATCAGAATTAAAGGCATATCCATGCACACTTATTATTTCTTTATGTATATAATTACACAGACAGAATGAACTTATTTGTTTAAATTTAATTGGTTGGCTTGAATTTAATTTACAGTTAAGAATGTCAATTTCTATGGGAAACGTGATTTCAAATACTTTCCGCTAGGGGTGCTTATTACGTTTCCCGAAATTGACATTTTCAACGCAATCAAAGAAGTTGAGTTTTTACAATGGAAACTGACAATAGGGGTACTGCTTTCTAGATTTGGACGTTACACACTGTTTGAACGCTGTTTTGTTGTCATATCACGAACAATCGTACTTCTATTATTACAGTTTCAACCTAGTTTAATTAGTCTTTAGTGTCCATTGTTGATTACACAAATTGCCGAACCATGAGGGTTTAGCCCTTTGTTTCCAGTACTGCGTTAGAAATATTCCTAACTAGCTGTTGCCTGCGACTTCGGCCGCGGTTACTATGTTTTTTTAACTATCCTACGGTAACCCTTTAATTTTCCGAAATAAAAAGTATCTAAGACGTTGACCTGAGATATAAGGTATCACCGTGCAAAATTTCATTGAAATTGGTCCAGACATTTCGGAGATTAGCCCGTACAAACAGATTAACAAACCGAGAATCAAAAAATATAAAAAAAAGACGTGTGGCACACGGGGACTGCCGCGGTAAAGCTATTGCATAGCATTTTGTATCAACTTATGCAATTATAATTTTATTTATTTATTTTATTCATGCAGTATTTCTTTTTCTTTGATATTATTCAAGTTACACTTTTTGAGCGTGGTGACCGATAAGAAAACAAATTATATAAACTGTTGGTAGTTTGCATATACATTATTTCGTTCGGATCACTTATAAGTAAATTAAATCATAAAATAATTATCTAAAATAAATGTTAATAAACTAATTAATAAAATAACAAAACTCATAATAAACAATGTGTAATAGTTAGCTTATAAATAAAACCAAAGTGGCGTCTTTGTTAAAATTAGTTCTTTGTTGTATCACTAGATGGCGCCACCTATCCTTTAAAACGCACTATTGTTTACTCTCATAGACTTATATGGTCAAACCGATGTTAATTAAGATTTGTATTCGCCTTGGACACGGTGTTTCATTTTGGTAACCACCTTGGGTTTTAACATGCACGGCCTTCAAGCCACACCTCCTTGTGCATTGGAGTGGGGAGCGTGAGGTTTTTTCGTTACGGAATTTCTGGATTCGGTCCCCGCGCTCAAGGCCCGCGATAGATACTATGCAATAGCTTAAAAAAAAATTTTTTTTGGTATTTTCCCTCTTTTTGCATCCCCCTAACATGGTTTTAAGCGACTTACATGTATAGAACGTCCATTTTCGCTTCGTGTCAGGCAGGACTATATTTTTATTGCTACCCGGGAAGACATTTACACATACATTACTATATTCACGCCTTTAACCCGTTGAGATAGACAGAGACAATTTATGATAAGGAATACTTCGAAAAGCAAAATCCCGTACACGGAATTGAAACCGTTCTTTGTTTTGTTTGTTTCGTCGGCCGACGAACTTTGACCGATGATCGGGATCGGGGGGCAATGAGAACTTACACTACTGGTACAGAAATATGTAAAGATAGAAGCAGGTGAATAGAATTAATCTCTGCCTAGCCTTAGAGCAGGAAGACGTGGTTTTTGTATGTGAGTAATTATGTTACATTTTACAATAAAAATGAATCTAATTTAATTCTAAATAAATCAGTAAAAGACAGTAAGTAAAAGTTGTTCTCACGACGAACGCCGAACGAATTGTTTATTAATTAATAAAGTTTGTTAATTTAATTAAGGTTGTTAACGCATTGAATGGTTTTATTATTGATTTAGAAACAAACAGTCACATACATAGTTGTATAAAAATACATTTTACATAAAAACCTCGAGTTTCCTACATTTATAGTAGTTGTCTAACCAATTTTATTATGAAATATTTAACAGTGTGCAAAACTACATTAATTATTGTTCTAAAGAAATTTTGTAAAATTTTTCATAAATGAGGCAAAAGACGAGTCAAATCAAAATCAAATCAAAAATAATTTTATTTCATAGGCTATACATAGCACTTAAAATCGTCAACATTCTTACATAGTAACATTTATTATACTTAAAGTAAATTTCAATAATAAAATTGACAAAAAGACTTAAAATTCACTGCCGCGAGCGCTTGTAGCAAGTATATCCACATAGCGCTTTGACTGTGGTTGTAATCGAAGTATCGAGTATGAAAACAAATCCAAGGGCATGCTCTTTTAAGAAAACTATTAGCAGTATTGTTCTGCTGAGAGGAATATTAAATAATGATTTGTTTTTTAGAAAAGTTCCGTATTATTGTGTAAACTCATCTTAAAATTAAATTAACTCGTTGTTTATAAAAACAGCAAATCGAAATCTCCAGAAAACAAAAAGAATTCATGAGACTTATACATACTTCAGAATAAAAATTGCAACGATTATTTGTAATACGTAATCGTATACCTGTAAAAAATAGAGACAAGACTACTAAAGATGGTAACAGCATAACTTAACCGCGAATCAGACAGTTTGTTTTTGAAATTCTAGCAGTATCAGCCCATGTAATAGCTACTTCAGTCAGTTTGTTTTACATAAAAACCCGTATAAGTATTTTAAATATGAACGAATTTATAGTTCAGATATTTTGGTGGAAATATTTCGCGAGCACTCAACGTCACATTGAGGTGCTTACACACGGGCGCGGCCCGTGGGTGCCGACGTGCTGACACGTCATTTTCCGCGCTAGTGCGTAACCATCCGAATTTGGGTATGTCACCCGCAGTACGCAAAACTGCCAAAGATTTATTTTCCAGTAAACTCCCATTTTTACACCCCTATTCCTGAGATGTAAGGTGCAATTTATTTCGAAAAACTGCGCTAGTAACTTGGTGTTCGTTTGTCAGGTCGCGGCGTATGGTTATCCAATCTCCATGATGAGTACAGAACGTTGGTTTTGAATTGAATACGTAAGGTTAAAAGTATGTGAGATAAATTTAATTATAGCTGTGTGTCTTACGAAGAAAATATATCACACCATCACGCAGGTATCCCTACAAGACACGCGATGGCTGAGTGGGAAAAGTCCTTCAGGAGAAAAAGTATACAAAAAGCCCATTTAAATATCAAAATTTCAATTAATTATTCTCCGCTAGCGGTTTAAATAGACTTTTATTTAAGCCGCGGTTTACTAAAAGTTCAATAAAAGTTTACAGTTGTGAGGTGATAAATTCTTTGCTTAGTAGCAGTCCGTGTTCTAAATTATGTTTTTCGTGTTACACAAATGAGTTTTGCAGTCAACTGGTAATCAGGGCTCGCGTGTACACGTCACATCCAATACACCGCGACTGGGCGTTTTTAATCATACAAGAAAATTCTAAGGACTTCTTACTAGCATTACTAATTAGAAACATCAAGTGGAGAAATGGAAAAGGCTATTGCTGTGATTTTAAAGTAACGAGAACCGTAAAAGGATACGGTAAATTTACAGTTATGTTAATACGTTAATATTACATGTCGGTTCAAGGGTGAGTTTTTGATCGCAATAGTTAAATTCTAGAACAATAGGGTTAATGAAAACGCCAAAATGTGTGACGTAAGCTTTACAAATTGTTTTTGCGACGGAAATTTAAATCAATATACATCAGCTGTGTCTCCAGCCGCCACGTTACTAATCCCAGCACCGTGTTGTGGTTATATTATTATATGATTATTTTATATTATTCTATGATTATTAACTTTAGTTACAAATTCTACTATTGGACAAGCTGTCATATCACGACATCATACGTTTTCGCCATTGGTCCATATTTTAACCTACTGGTCAACCTGGCCCTAACGGGTGCAGAAAGACACTGTGGCTAAAAGACTAGGCCAAATAAATCAGAAATGATAACTAAATAAATAAAATAAATAAATATCTCCAGTCATTCACACCTATCAACTAGCCCCATTTTAAGCAACTAAAGCTGCCTGTGTTACGGATACTAGATGACGGATAAATAAATTTAATGGATAAAGACATATAAATATCCTGAATATATATAAACATCCAAGACTGGAGAACAAGTGCCTGAAAATTCATCACCCAAACATTTGCCCCCACCGGGAATCGAACCCAGAACCTCTCGAGATGGCGACGCCTTAAGACCGGCGTACAGACCACTCGGCCACGGAGGTCGGCATGATTTTATTATTATGGGCTAATCTTAGCACTTTTAAAATCAACAGTTTACAAATCTATTTTAGTAAATTAAACAATAACAAAATTTAAATAAATAAAATATAAAGAGCAAATAAAGAGAAAAATAGAGAAATAAAGAAGGAAGGAAGGAGAATTAAAGAGTTTATCTGTCTATCTAATCCGCGAGCGCTTGTAGCCTTGTAGCAAGGACATCCACAGCGCTTTGAGTGTGGTTATAATCAATTCCAAATTCCTATAAACTTGGTTCCTGTGCAAAATCAATTCCAGCGCATGACGTTGTTATTTAATCAAATTAAAGAATTTTGTTATTTTGTGTACCATTACTTAACCCTAAATTTTATTTTAAACTAGCTATGGCCCGCGTCTTCGTCTACGTAGAATAGTTACTTTGGGATAGTGTGATAGTATGAAATTGAAATTTTTTTCAAGTTGGAACAGTAGCCTCAATTGGTGGAATTGAAAATTCGCTCCTGCTACTATTATTAGAAGCAAAGTTCATAGTTGCGAAAATTTGTCCTTCATTTTTCTGGGAGGCGTTATTATTTTTTTAACATTCACCCGTATGGAACCCATTCCCATGGGAATATCGGGATAAAAGGTAGCCTATGTCCTTTCTCAGGTTCTATCTATCTGTGTACAAAATTTCGGTTAAATTGGCTCGGTAGTTTTGACGTGAAAGTGAGACAGAGAGACCTCTGTCTGAGTTCAGTTACTTTCGCATTTATAATACAATATTAGTATGGATAACGCTTCCCTGAACGTTGCCTGGCGTGATTGTCACGCAGAGGATATAGCCGCGGTTATGTGTTTTATGGAAAACCATAATTTACGATTATACTTATCATGATTTTAATCCATATTACACTAAATTACATGCCTACCATCACCTCTTTCCCAGTATTGTAGTCAGAGATTACAACTCTGCACTAGCTATGATCCTGACACAAAAAGGCCTCAAAGCATTAAGTCCGCCTTTGTACGTCGTACATAAGGATTAAATAAATAAACCTTTCGCTTCCTCAATCACTTCCCAGTTACATGCCTACCACCTTAGATACAACCTGATTAGCCTTTTCATAAACTAAAATAATTACCTTTCTTACACAATGCCTAGTTGATGGAGCTACTCTAGGGTCTAAATAGAACTTACATAGGAGGCTGGTCATGGTCAAAATAGATCTTATTAGGTCGCAGTGATGCGAAACAGCCCCGACTACCACAAATAATAATAATAACTAAAATAATTACCATGAAAATGTTGATTTCCAGACATTTGTTACAGCACTCTTAGTAACCTTCTCCATTTAAAAATACAAAAAGATTTATTCTCGGACATTATGACTCGTGGTCGCATTAACGAAGCGATCGTTAGAGCGCCGTGGCTTTGTCAAATGACTGCGGTGGTGGGCGGTATGAGAAAACTAACTACACCCACCCCTATTCGTGATAAGTAGCTACAGTATTTAATATATGATTTATAAACTACTTGTGTACATACGAGCAAGCACATACATTGTTAAATCATCAAATATTTTCATTGTAATTGTAATATTCGCAATGATTCCGTCCACCAGAATCCCCTGACCCCAAGGGGATCCTGGTGAACTCAGGAGTTCATCATAATAGCAGATTAAAAACGTTAAAAAAATACCAAAATCAAAAGCGTTTATTCAGCTTAGATGCGTCTTAGCGCATGCTTATGAATGTCATAAACATTTTACAATATTTCGTGAAATAGGAAAACTACGCCATCCGTTCACAAAAACTACCAGGAGGCCTTGTTCGGAGAAGGATAGACTAGAACATGAGAAGTTTGGGCAGTAATACCACGCTGTTCCAATGCGGGTTAGTAGATAGTTAAATACATATTTATAATAAACTAGCTTCGGAGATTACAGGCGTGATTTTATGTATGTATGTAGCTGACCCAGCCACGCGTTGCTGTTCAGTCAACAGATGTCGCCATCTGTTAAAATTGTTTGGAGCTAACAGATAATTGTGACCGTCAAATAATAGACACATTATTTGCAATAAAATAATATTGACAACATTAATTGAGATGTAAGCTATCCTATCTTTCAAGTTGGATCGAACTGCACACGGTGTACAAATTTGATTCAAATCGGTAAAATAGTTTAGGAGTCCATAGCGGACAAACAACGTAAAATAAGATTTTTGATGTAAATGTACCAAACATCTGTTAGAACCGACACGTAGAACCACCCCCATACTGAGTGCTGGAAAGCTGTATTTGGCTAGAAAATTTATTTCTCATGACAACAGGTAGTTAGCCAAGTTTATTCGGAGTGGATTTGTTGAATCGTCAAGGAAAATATGTGGCTAGAACACTGTTTAAGTACCGATGCCCGCGGCGCCGAGCGCACCACGCCACGGAGCAAGCTCTCACGGTGATTAATATACAGGTTGTTGTTTTACTTTTTTTTAAGGAGCATAGCAGACTTAACACCAGCTGATGGTAAGCAGTAGGAGAGTCATAACATAACATCATATCATAACGCCTCTTTCATAACATATCATCACGCCTCTTTCTCCGAAGGGGTAGGTAGAGGTGTTAAACACCCAGGAGAGTCAATTTGCGGAGATAGCTAGGGCCACAGAGAACAGCAGCATCTTGCTGGTCTATTTTTTTTTTTCTCTGGAATGATATAACATTGTTACTAATTTCAACGCGGTGCTATTTACTACACTTTGTTGAAAATCCGTTGTAATATTTATTTATTCATTACATTGTAGCGTTTTCAGTGTACAATTTTGATTTTATTGTGAAAAGATATAAGATATATAAATATAGTAGTGTAAGAAGTGTAAGTGCAAATGTGAAAAGTGTGTGTGTGTGTGTGTCTGTGTGTGTGTGTGAGAAGTGTGAAGTAAAGTATGTAGTGTGCGTGTGTGTGTGTGTTGCTGGTCTATTAGGTGCCTCTTCACTTCTCGTCTCGTAATTATTGTCAATTAAGTCATATTTTAGGAATTATTAGGCATCGACGTTGATATATTTTCATCGAAATTTTCACATTTTAAGAGAGAAATTACCGACATCCAGTTTTCACGTTAAAATAAAAATGTATTCCTTTTTTCTTCAATTAAATGTAGATCAGAAGTTCATCTATTTTAAGCAATTAATGACGTGTACACATCTTTTCGGGTTGAATGCTTGCACCTAATTTGTTTTCACCTGTTTACTGTATCGTTATTCTGGCAAAATTTTGGTCCCATGTTGGTCCGGGTCACAAAAAGAATGTACCAACTGCTTTTCTTGCCTAGCATGTCGTAAAAGGCGACTAAGAACGTATTGGGTACTGGTTCTGTGATTGTGTAGGCGATGAGCTTAGCCTACTACTCTTTCACAATTTTTCATCTAACCAAACCCAATTTTTTGTATGGCTAAATGTGGTCTTAAGGAACACAGTGCTCCTTGGACTCTGCCTGCCCTTCGGGATTACAGGCGTAATTGTATGTATGTATGTATGTAAAATTTTGGTGATACCGCCTACTTTCCCTTTGTGGATAGCCCTGATTATATTATGTAATATGTCCTATGACATCGATTCTCGTTGTCTCATATTTAATACTAATTGCAAATAAATTTTAAATACCTTCGCTTTTTCCTTGGCTTGCTGATCCCTAAAATGGATGAAATTGTAGTTAGTTATTTCATTAATTCAATTTAGTTCTTTTATTAATAAGGGTCCGTACATTCATTAATTTATAATAAACATATCGTAAACTCAAACTGATGATATTTACCCAAGTTGTGTTTCAGTAAAAAACTACTGTACATTAACTCATTTGTGAGTTTAACGTTTTGAGAGGACTGTAGAATAATGTCTCAGGTAGAATATGTTTATTTAAACGTTAAATAATGGAGCAATATACAAAAAATACACAGCCTGTATATCGTACGTGGAGTGGCCTGTGCAATCGTGCGCGCGAGTCTGTTTGCACAGCGGCGCGATTATCGAGTAGCGATCGGTAGAGATCACGAAGCTCGCCTACCGACCATGCACAGTGGGCTACACACTGTGACTTACTAGAACACATTGCGTATTCCGACTTTAAAATAAAATTTAAAGAAGTAGAGCATTTGGGTACATACCACTAGAATTTTATACGCCCTTCACACCTCTAGTTTACTCATTGCATATTATTATGCAAATAACAAATTTTATTTCATAGTATAATTTGCTCGGATCTTCCTATTATTTCTAAATAAAATATAATTTTGTGAGCCCTTCGTGTCTTTGTCACTAAGATTGTTATTGCATATATATTTTTTTATTTTAGAGGCCTTAGCTTTAAGCTATGCCAGTCTCAAGTATGTAGTAAGACACTCTAATCCTACACGTATTTGATTGTAAAAGATTATTAGTTCAAAAAGGAGTAAAAGAAAGAATTTTTATTTAGAATTCAAACCTGAAATTTTAATCATTTACAAATTTTAAGTTCTCACAGTTTCAGCAATTTCAAAGGAAACAATAAACTGTCAGTGAAACTAATTATTGAAACACACACCAATCTTCTTTTAAAGTACGAAGTCGCTAAAAATGATAAGTCAGTTAACGCACGGATTGCGTATTTAAATTTATTGTTCCAATGTGATATTATTCTAATTTTACTGTATTTATAACGACAATCATTGGCGTAACTAGAATCTGTCTACCCCAGTAGTTTTTTAATAAAATTTTATCAAGCCTACCTTATGGTTCCTTACTCTTATGAGTAAGCCCACTGTGCGTGATAGTCGTGTAGCCGTAGATCCGCCAATCATAACATTGCATAACAGGCTAATAACACGACCCAGTGCTACATTCACCCTTGCACTTGCTATCTCGGATTTGTAAGGAATCTGTTTGTACGTCGTGCCGTTAATAATTAAGTAGCCACTCGGAAGGTGGAAATCGCGGTATTCTTAAGCCGCAAGAACTGTTTTGTTCACCTGTTATAGAGGATGAAATTTCTATCGACAATTTCCTTTGTCTTCCTATAAACAAATGAAAATGACCTATCCTGGCAATCCCAAGGGAACAGTTAGATTATTAAGTCTCTCTAATAAATTGAAATTTTTCAAAATAAATTTTTTGAAATAGCTTGACTTTTAGTATAGATTACCTAATATTAGAATGTGTAAGTATGATTCTCTTATTAAAAGCAAATTATAATGGATTTTTAAGAATATTCGCCAATAAAGATTGAATCAGATCGCTGAAAAAATACACAAACACAATTGAAACAAATAACAAAAATTCCAATTTGAAGGTGGTAGAAATATTATAAATATAATATAAGTCATACCGCCTGATTCATAATTGACATAGACTTGCTTAGTTACATTCGCGATATTATCATAAAATGTTATATTATTTGCGATAATAACCTCGAAGATGTATAATGCAAATTGTAAAAACCAAGGAAGTAAAAATACAACTACACAAACCTTCGCCGTCTTCACGGTCTTGGACCTCCAACTATCTCTAATATTTAACATAGCATGGAGATCCCGGACCTCGATAAAACAGACCGCCACCAGGCGGTGGTGATGATGATTCAGCCTCAGGAACACAGGACAAAGCAGGAGCCACTACACTGAAGGTAGATCGTAGACGACCCCGATAAGAAAACCGAGTACATAATAATCCAAGTACATGCGTGTCATACGACGTTTTTCAACACACATCAAGTAAAAATTTTTGTTTATCAAGTACCTACAACGCGACAAAAATGTACGACACGACACTTTGCAGGCCGTAGAGGGCGCCACTGACAGCACAATAGACTGAACGTTAAATAAAAGTTAGATCACTTTTCCACCATTCACCATACTTGACTTTTTTTTTCCAAATCATCTTTGGAATGTTTGGCATCAAACGATTGATGGCAGACACTGCTGTGGTGTTACTTCGATGACGTGGATTACCACGATAAAGATATCATCATTTTTCACACCACTCGACGATTTTTCAATAATCCTCCATATTGCTCGTCAACACAGACACAACACAAAACTAGACTGCTTTTACGCAACAAGATCCAGTCCTAAACAATATAAAATTCATTGAAATAAAAATCACGTTCGAAACAAAATGAAACGAATACTTTTACATTTGGAAATGAATATTGTAAATAGTTAAGTTAATTAAGATATATAAGTTTCATTGCTTATGACGGGTTTTATATCCAAATCAAGAATACTTAGGTACAATGCAGTTCATTAATTATGGATTATTACAGTTGCCCTCAATGAAAACACAACAGAAAGAAAAAAACATCAAAGACTATGCTGTATGGACTAAGTTCTCTATGAGTTGCGTTTCCATAACCCCGTGGCGGTCACCGCGAACACCGGTGATCGCAAACAATAGATGTTTCCATTGTGTCTCATTTTCTAACCATTTTCTGACCACTAGATAACTGGGAAAATTTTAGTAAAATGATAAATATTGAGAATTTTGGCGCTATTTACCTACTCTCTATGGCTGACGCAATTTTTATATTTCAATGATTGAAGTATTGTTTTGGAATGCATTTCTTAGCTCATCATCAGTGTGTAATAGTTTTGTGTAACAGGTGTCTGAGTTGATGAACAATGTAACGGATTTTTGAAATAACCGTCAAAGTGGTGTGAAAAACGATGAGCTTTATAGTGTGATTATCCACTTGATCTAAGTACCACCACAACATCTAGAATCGTTTATTTAGCGCCATAGCTTTCCAAGATGCATGGAAATGCATTACACTTAAATTTCAATACCAATTACTTAAGACATATTTACTGAAGATGAAGGTGTATAGGCAAAGTTCCCCTTGTCTTTTCAACAGAGATAAATAAAAAAAAGGAGTTTTTGGCGGCATATGACTATGGCCAGTGAACCAGTGAAGTTTTATGTAATGTGTCTGTGTTGACGAGCAATTTTGAAGATCATTGAAATAATCATCAAGTGGTGTGAAAATCGATGAGATTTTTAACGTGGTAATCCACCACCAAGTAGCACCACAGTTTCTGCCATAGACTATTTGACGCCAAACTCTCCCAAGATGCATTGAAATGCATTACACTAACATTTCAATGCAAATACTGAAGAAATATATACTGAAGACTTGGCTGTATGGGCTCCGTTCCGGAGAATTTTTCAACAAACAACAAACTATGATAATATTTTAGGCGTTTCTGCTAAATCAAATTGACAAAAATTATCGATGTATCGTATTGTGTTTAGTCGGTCATTCTAGAGGCTGGGCCTTTACCCACTGTTTTAATCACTAGTCAGTACTAAAAAGGTTGGATTATAAAACTCTTCTCACTTTGAGTTGCGTTAAGAAGGAAAAATTGTATGGGAAACGCACGAAAGTAATAAATGCTCCGCATGGGAAACGTGAAAAGCGCCCTTAGCGGAAACTAGTTGAAATCACTCTACTTATAAAAAAATGTACGTTTTTTACTTTTCTTAAAACGCAACTCAAAGTGAGAGGTATTTCTACAACGAAAACTTGCACTAGGGTATCCAGTTAGTAGAACTGTGCATGGTGTAAGTATATACCTAAATGTCCATAAAAAACAAAATTCACGAAAAAATAAAACAAATTGCTTGATATTATTACACGAGATACCAAGAGGCATTGTCGCTGGAGATAAATCCACAGGAACACATAAATCTGGGGAGCACTAGCGACATTTTGTACTTTTTAACGGGCGCGCAGGAAACCGCATTTTTATTCAAAACAGCCACTTAGCAAATAAAATATGTCCACGATCCAAACAAAAAACAGGACGTGGGAGGAGATTGTCCTTTTCCCGCTTTTCTTTTACAATTTTGAGGTTTTGTTTTCGTTTCAAAACGTTGCCGTGGCATCCTGTGCTTTTGTGCCAGTAATAAAAGTTACGTTTATTTTAAAGCTTTTTGTTTTGTTTTTGAGGGAAATGCTTGTAGGATGTTGTAAAAGGAAAATAATGTAGAAGAATCTTTATTTGTATGTATTAAATATACTTTTTTATTTATCTAGGTATATAAATTGTTACATTTCTAAATTGTAAAATATTGAGGTTTTAAGTGCCAGGTTTGGCCTATGAAATAAAGTTATTTTTGTTTGTTTGAATACAGAAGATAATTTACACGAAATAAGCATTAAAAAATTCTTACATTTGCACAAGCCCAAAGTAAACATCTTAAATACTTGTCAGCCTAATAAATAAATGGTAGAAATTAATAAGTATACAAAAGTAGATATTACAAATATAAAAGTTACATTTTATTAAATTCCATCGCTGGACAAAATATTTTTTTTCTTCATTAGAGAAACAAACAGCTTGAGTTCGTACATAAGTATAAGAATTAACATAAATATTTCACTGGCTTAATTAGTTTCTAAAGCTAGGTTTATCATAAATCTATTGAGAGAGAATACATGAATTAAGAATTGAATCTACAACGTGTCAGTAACAAACAATCAAACAAATTGTAGCTTAATAATGCCATAAAAGCAAACAAAAATACACACATAAAGTATCACTTGAGTCTTTTTCTTAATAATCTTCGAAAATATGAGAGTTTTCATAAAATATGTCGATGCCACCATAACTATAACTCATAAGAGAAAGCTATTGGACCTGTACCTACTTCTTTTTACATACGGGAACAAAAAAATCAATTTATGTCGTGCTAGTCTATTTAAATATATGATTTTTCTACTCATCTCGTCAAATTATTGTAAGCACCATAGATATACGTCTATGGTCAGCACCAAGGTCACACTACGAAAAAAAAATTTACAGGGAAATTCTTACATATACATAGTGACAATCGGCCTTAACGCAAGCCAGCGATTTCCACGTGAAGGATTTTTATTCATATATTGGGTCCTTACCTATGAAATTGGTGTTCTTTTTCTCTCTTAGTATTTTGTCTGTAACTATTGAGATTCAGAGTATTCCTAAAAAATAATTACCTCGTCTAAAATTAGACTATATTTTTGAGCTCTTTTGATTTGTTTTGATAATTTGTTGTAAGTTTAATTGTGTTAAAATTGGACACGGAGACAACTCTTTTTAAGTGCCTCCCGAATACTAAGTCAAATAATGCTTTACTTTGTAAACATTTTTAACATTTACTACGATTTTGCTACGATCCTTGCATATTTCTTCTGCTTCATCAACTCTCATCACATCAATCATCTCTCATAATTTATCAATAATTAAGTTCCCAAACGTATTTTAACATGTAACATATACTAATGCCATATATTTCGACATTTGTAATGATTTGTTCGACATATTCGTACATTATTTGTGATTACCCTCATTATGATTTGTAACAAAATGTCGTATGTCGGAAAATTTTAATTTTAAGTTGATAAGAGCTATTGCTGCGACTTTGTCCACTAGGAATTAAAAATAAAACGATAAAATGACGCACGAACGCAAACACACAGAAACACATAAAAAATAGGCTATTGTTTTATCTTGTGTAATAATTACAATTACTGTAACCCTTGCAAAGCAGACAAATTATTTTAATTTGTTTATTTTACACAGGTACGGTGTTTGTATAATAGTTTAATAATTTCACTTATATTTTTGTTAAATTGTTCAAGCTATTTAACTGCACTAAAAAAAACAAAAACCCAATATTAAATCAAATCAAATCAAAATCAAATCAAAAATATATTTTTTTCATAGGCTAAACTAAGCACTTTAAATCGTCAACATTACACATATTTAAAAAAGCACATAATATACATTTAACAGCGTAAGCTTTTATCATTTACATAATAAGATTAATCTTTTTCCCATTATGCTTCATAACTAAAACACTTCTATTATATGTTCAGCATGTGATTTTATGATTCTGATCCAGTTCCAATAATAATTTCGAAGTCAAGAGGTAGCAGACTAACATAAACAGTTGGAAAAATAAACCTCAAATAAATATACCTGTCCAAGTCATTAGTTACGGAGACAAAGCGACCGAGTACATAACCTATGTACCACTCACTCTAATTATTTATTCGCAAAATCCCAGCTACATAGAATCGCAGTTGAATTGTTTTGGTGAAAGGAAATGGCGGGTCCCGCCTACCGGGAGTGGGCGGGAGGGAACACGCCCAGCGGGCGGGAACACGCCTTCTGGAACCTTCTGAACTCCTGAATCTTATATAATATTTCCCTGGGGTGGTGGGTGGACAGGGACGCCAGGTTATTAAATCTACCCTGCCAAGATGGCCGTTATTTATGTACAGTACACAGACTTCTTGGATATTTTCCAGAGTTTGTTAAATGGACATAGTTGGAGGTACCTAGGTACATTCAGGGTAGGAATTAATTAAGCAGATGCCTCTTAAATTAACTGACACTAGATGCAGCTTGCTGATTCGCTTGAAATATCGTAGAAAATGTTATTTAATGTAAAAAAACTCTGTTGAAACCTACAATAATGAGAAATCAATACTAATTTCGCGACAAATTAAAATGTGTATACCTACCCATTTTTTATTTTTTTTATATGCAAGGACATACCACAAGGTAACACCGATTCAATCGATTAAATGTTCCCAAATAAAGTATCATTTGAGATTGATGTGATAATATAATTTGAACGCAGATTAAAGAATGTTTCCACCGATGCAAAGTCTACTAAATGTATGCTTCGGTGACAACTTCGATTGTCAATTATAATTTCGTATTCGGTATGGAGCCAATACCTTAAGGGCCACTGGCAGGAAATTTTAAACCTAGTTTAAATCTCGATTTTGTCAATTTTTTTACAAAAAATACATCATACTCATCGTATATACTTGTTCAAGTTTTTATCCCAATTTACGTAATGATTATAATAAGTTATTAATTTAAATCATCGATTAAGTTAGCCTTCATGAAGACTTTTCGACTCAGATAAAGTATTTGCGGGTAGAAAATCTTAATTTATTGAGTTATGTTATTATACCTAATAGACAACTTAGGCCTATGGCGTTGCTATAAAAGCAAAGTAACACGTACGCACCTTGCACTCGGGTGGTGAAGCGGGACGTAAGTAATTTGCATTTTTTCCGCCATTTTGGTATCGTCGCCATCTTCTTTTTACTCTCTCACCACGTGCTAATCTTCCAAGCTTCTAAATTAGATATTTTTACAGTGGTTTTTCTAATTAATCGTTGTTAATATAATTATTATATAGTAAATTTATTGTTACATAGTTTTTTTCCATAGTTTTCGTTGAAAAAGTTATCCACGTGGTTACTGATATTAAGATTTTAATAAGATTTTGCAATCTTTGTGATTATATTGTGTTTTGATTATCAAGTAAAGTGTACAAGTATTCTTTTTATTTTAATTGTTTCTTAAAAACTGGAGTGTATTGTGATCTTTGATTTTAAGTATTTTAGAACACGTGGTGCTTCACAACAAGCTAATGTAAAATCTTATTAGGTATCTAATTAATACATAATTATGTTCTACATGTAGGCAAGAAAAGCGTCGAAAATAATAAATAATGAGAATAAGTTTTTGGTCATGACAACTGATGATTTTCAGCTCTGTCAAATTATGCTTATAGTAGACTTGTATCCTCCTTGTAGAATAATAACACTGATTTTATTAATTATGATTCTAATGTGATTTTGTTTTCGTTTCAGTGAGCCAGGGTGCCTGCTTGTCTGTGACCTGCAGCTATATGGTAAGTTTGCTTAAACTATTTAGAATAGAATAGAAAATTGTTTATTTGGTACCATAATTACTTAATTGATAGATAAATAATAATCAATAGACTACATCCGCAGTACACTAGTCCAAGTGAGGGAATATCATGAAGCATTGAAAATAACATTTTTTACCATTTAATAATCTATAATATAAAACCATGAAAAAAACCAAATCGGTAATCGAGATTGTCTTAAATTTTCATTACCAAAGGTTGCCAATTCAAACCACGCCTAAGCCATTTTATTGAAATAAATATGAAATATCTTCAGACATTCACATCTATCTATCAAGTAACACAAGCAACTAATGTTGCTTGTGTTACTTAATTAATAAATTGCATATAAATGTTCAATAAATATACTTACAATACGTAATATTAACATCCAAGATTGGAGAACAAATGCCTGTATTCATCACACAAAGATTTGCCCCCACCGAGGGCGGGATCGAATCCAGAACTCGCGGAATCAGTTCTTAGCATTTTGAATAATTTTACTCATAATCACAATAAACTATAACATAACTATAACTATAATATATTTTAATTCATAATTTTTTTCACAACTCACATAAAATATCTAACCGGGAATCGAACCAAGTTGAAAATTAAAAAAAAATCGTTATTTTTGTCTTTGATGTGAGTCATAAATAACATAAAACACATTTAAAATGAATCCTGACCAAACAACTTAAGAAAACTCAAAATATTTATGAACAATTCAAAATTGTCGTCATTTTTCTTGATGCATGGATTAATTGTCTGGGTAATGAATGTAATATTGCGTTTTATTTTTATTTTTTCGAGATGCATCCAAGTTAAAACACTCTCCAAGCCTCTTCTTAAATCTTCAACAATGTTGTAGTTGTGAATTTGGATTGATCACCTGTATATCTAGCGTTTTTAATGGAATGAAGCTGAATTGAGCTGTATAAATAGCCAAGTGTTATCCGTATTGTTGCAGGTAGATGCAGCTACCCAAGCGGCAGGCCCGGCGCGCCCGGTGCGGCGGCCGGCGACGTCGAGCGTTCGCCGGCCGCGCGACCGCCGACGTCGCGCGACGTCGCGCGGCCGCGCTCTGGCCGCGCGGCTACCCCTGCTCCTGCGGAGCTGGTACTAGCGACACGCGCTTACTTGGGTCAGTATATCTTGTTGTAGACTCCGAGATCCAGGAGAAATATACACCGACAGGCAAGAACATTACTCGTAGAACTGACGGCCGTTGGGGCGGAAAGGTTCTCGAAAGGAACGTTGGATGCACGAGATGGCCCGACGATCTGACGAACGTCGCGAGAAGTTGTTGGATGCGGGCGGTGTAGGACCGGTCATTGTGTAGGTGTTTCGGGAGGGATGTCCAGCAGTGGACGTCTTTGGACTGAGCTGATAACAACATGATTTTTTGTAGGTATACAACAATCGGTGTCTTACTAACTACTAACTCCCCTGAGGGAGACAAAGGGCTGCTAGTCGCCGTAGTTTCCCTGACAAGAAATGAAACCTCTCCATTTATTAAATAATGTTGGTTTTGTCTTCCACTTGTTCGAAGATCAAGACGCATATTCAGTGCTCGACATCCCGCGGCTTCACTATTTCCTTTGTATATTTCGTTACCTGGGATCTCTACTTCAGCATGATGGAAATGTTGAACGGGACGTCAAGCGAAGGATTAGCTCAGGATGGATGAAATGGCGGCAGGTTACGGGAACTGCGTGTGACCCCCGTATTTCCCTACGATTGAAGGGGAAAATTTATAAATCTATAATAAGACCTGTCATTATGTATGGATCGGAATGTTGGCCTGTAAAGCGGATGGATGAATAAAGATTGCATGTAGCTGAAATGCGAATGTTGAGGTGGATGTGTGGTGTGACGAGAATGGATAGAGTGAGGAATGAATATATTAGGGGAAGTCTGAAAGTTGCCCCGATTGCTGATAAACTGAGAGAAAAACGACTTTCTTGGTATGGACATGTAATGAGAAGGGAGAATGATCATGTCACCAGGAGGTTTATGGATTTGAAAGTGGATGGGCGTGTGGGGAGAGGAAGACTAAAGAAAAGATGGATGGATTGTGTGAATGATGATTTGATGAGGATGGGAGTGAGTGTCGACTTGACGAGTGATAGAGGAGAGTGGAAGAGGAAGACATGTTGCGCCGACCCCAAATAGAATTGGGAACAGGGCAGGAAAAAGAAGAAGATACTCGCTATTCATGAGCAGTCATTATTTCAATGCCTTTTTGAAAATCTGAATGCCTAAAAAATTCATCCTAAGGCCCTGTATGAATATGTGCGTGATGAAGAGACACTTTTATTTCCAGTCTTGTATGTTTATAAATACTTATTTTTGTAATGGGACTAAGGCTCATTATGACCCATTACAAAAAGCAATAAACCATAGTTGTTGTTCCTCAGGACTGGTGGAGAGCAAACGGAGAGTCAGCATTCCATGGCTCAGCATCTACCCAGCACGCTGAAAGGCGTAGTTAGTAATAATCTAGGTAAGTACTGAATACAGGCATTTATTCTCCAGTCTTGGATGTTATGTATTGTATATTTTCTGAGTATTTATATGTATTCATCTATTAAATATTAGGTCCTTACCTATGAAATTGGTGTTTTGTATGGAGATTTTGGGGAATTCTGCATTTTCCATACTATTTTTTTTTTCAGTTTTCTTCACAACGACAAATCCAAAGATAATAATATTTGGCATATATCATTAGACA
This sequence comes from Parapoynx stratiotata, assembly GCA_910589355.1. Classification (NCBI taxonomy): domain Eukaryota; kingdom Metazoa; phylum Arthropoda; class Insecta; order Lepidoptera; family Crambidae; genus Parapoynx; species Parapoynx stratiotata. The sequence goes on along the minus strand of OU342462.1, from coordinate 18,068,679 downwards.
AGCTTTAGTAATATGTGTAATATCACACTTCATAAAAATTATTTATCGTTTTTAAGTGAATGCAAATAAAATGATGTATTCGGGAGGCACTTAAAAAGAGTTGTCTCCGTGTCCAATTTTAACACAATTAAACTTATCAAAACAAATCCAAAGAGCTCAAAAACATAGTCTATTTTTAGACGAGGTAATTATTTTTTAGGAATACTCTGAATCATAATAGTTACAGACAAAATACTAAGAGAGAAAAAAAAACCAATTTCATAGGTAAGGACCCAATATATTTACCCGTCATCTAGTATCCGTAACACAAGCAGCATTAGTTGCTTAAAATGGGGCTAGTTGATAGACACGAATGTCTGAAGATATTTCTTCATTTATTTTTATTTATTATTTTGGCATTGGTCGTGGCCCACGTGAAGCAATTTGTTAGCGAGTCTGTTTGGCGTAGTGGGTCGTACTAAATGTGATACTATTATGATATGACCCTTGCTTATCATTTACTCGTCTTCTTTGTTGTCTAGGCTACGGTACCACAATTTTTTTTATCGAGCTGTACACTTTTTCTTATATAGAAACATAAATTTAAAACCATTTTACCAATTGCCGTGTCTTCACTGACGATAAAGACAGAATTTGTATTGTATTTCTAGAGCTGCTTCCTCCTTCTTCATGACAAAGGTTTTAACATTTTATGACGGTCGACCACACTCATAATGCCCTAAAATCTAAATTCAAATGATGGAAGTGCTTTCTGAATTGCTTCGAGGAGCTCGATGGCTTAATGGTTAGTACGCTTTGGCTTTCGATATCGAAAACAAAGTTACCATCGCCATGGTCAGGCCGTGAATAGGTGACCAAAAGTTTGTGATCTCGAGCTCCTCCGTGCTTCGGAAGGCACGTCCGTGGTCCCGGCCGCTATTGCGACCGTTTGTACCAACCCGCATTGGGCCAGCGTGGTGGTGTTACGGCATATACTCCTCATGTTTCTCCATGAGGAAGGCCTGTGCCCAGCGTATATAGGCTGAGGACTGATGAATTGTAATGTCTGTACCAATACATGTTTTTCTTTATTTCCAGGTTAAGATCGGATAGCGCACCAGACTGTCCGTGCCCATTATATAACGTTTATTCCGTTACGATATGACACGTAGTAAGCACGTCCCTTATTACTTTGTGAGAAATTCGTTCATTTGTCGAGCAACAACAATTACCATGTGATGACATGGCAGAGAATACTTTTCCGTTACAATTAGACTAAGCGATAATAAATTAGATTTAGTTAAGTTTAAGTCAGATTCATAAAAAAATAAGTTTTTTGTTTTTGTTATTACCGTCAGCACGTTTAGAATAAGTTAATGCAAACTACGGCGAAAGTAGAATAAGTGTTTGTTTTTCACATTGTTAAAAGACTTAGATTATAGTTAAGTTAATATTAAGTTTGATTTGTTCCTTGTGAGTTCAGTGTTCAGGACTACAGGTTATAATTTTGTTACTTTTTCAAGTTTGTTGTTTCTTTCTTTATTAAAATTTTCTTTCTACAAAGCCTTATGTACTTTTATTTCCATTGCCATGCATTTCACACTAGGCTTTTGATTTTAAAAAAGGTTTACAGCAAATTACATTCATACATACATACAATCACGCCTGTAATCTCCGAAAGGGTAGGCAGAGCACTGGAGCACTGTAGCACTGGAGCACCGTCCAAGGAGCACTGTATTTCTTAAGACAACATTTAGCCATACAAATTTTGGGTTTGGTCAGATGATAAATCGTGAAAGAGTAGTAACAAGTGGCTAGCTCATCGCCTACACGATCACAGACCCAGTACCCAATTACGCCCTTAGTCGCCTTTTACGACATGCTACGCAAGAAAAGCAGTTGGTACATTCTTTTTGTGTCCCGGACCAACACGGAACACAGGACATGGGATATAGCTAATTACTTGTACATAATTGGACATTTAGAACGTAATTTGAACACAGTTACAATATGTACAATTGTACATACATACACACATAAGTCATGCCTTTTTCCCACAGGAGTAGGCAGAAATTACATCCTACCACTTGATACGATCCTTGCATATTTCTTTCGCTTCAACAACTCTCATTACAGTCCTCATACAAGCTCGGCGATATAGGGTACTTTTGACCTGGCCCTTCTCAAGAACATCTTTAATTTGGTCGAGGAACGTTCGCCTAGGTCTGGCTCGTCACGTATATATACTCACACCTGATTCATATATCCCTTTAGTCAAGCTATTTTCATCTATCCTTTCCACACCGCTATTAATTGCTGTAAATATACTTAGAAACCTATTTCTTTTGTTCAACTCATATTCTAATATACTGCTATAATAACACAAAGACTTCAGAGCGAAAAAAACAAATGTGAAGGGAAAGTTGACTGCGTGTAGTCCAGTATCCCTTACCTACTACCTTCGCACGCAGTCAGGGCAGTAAACAGTTTCAGTAATGTAGTCGCTAAGTGGCGGCTCTGATCCCAAGATATCGACTGCGACATGCGTCCGTTGGGACACACGGGGCGCTTTTTAAGTTAACATTTTTTAAAAATTCAATTAAATAATCCTACAAAAGTCCGTTTGCTTGTTTACTACACCAAAAATGTTCATAATTTATAGAAACACATAAAATGTATGACTAAATCTTGTTTTTTATAATTTGCTTCTGCATTAATAAACAATTAATTATAATCCGATAACTATTTTTCTTGATAAAACTCCAGAGCAAACTCGAGTTATATTAAGAAAAATAGTTAATAGTTAAAAATTCAAGCTAGCGTCCTTGCCGTAAAAATACTACTTTGCTCCCTTGTTATATAATCTACTATATCACATGCGTGTTTAATTTATGGCATTATGTGCCTAAAAAACTAGGACTAAAGTTCACATTACAAGAAAGTGTATTGAAAAAATATATTCTAAAAATGTCTGTCTAAATATCACCTAGTGTGGGTGAACTGTTTTTCCTCGCTAAGCGCCCCTCAGTGTCCCTCCAATATTTAAATGAAGATCATCTGTTACTTGCCGGTTTTTTGCTCGCGCCATCTTGCGGCCGCCCCACAGATAATATTATTTCAAATAACAGATAAAATATAAAATTGAAAGTCCAAAGACTAAAGCAAAAGTTGAGCTGAACACTTGAAGCCATTTTATTTTTAGGTTTGTTGGTGTTGCCTACTCAATATTTTTTAAATACTTTTAACAAAATTGTAACGGTGATGTCTGTGCCTTGTGATGTATTAAAAATTAAGTATACTGTTAGAAATATTGAGAAAACTAATATCAGCAGCTGTTTTTTGAGAATTTATTTATGTCGGTATAGTAATCATGCATCATGCAAAAATACAATTATGGTGGGTCTATCATTATACATAGCCTTTTTTTAACATATCTACTATTCTAAATTAATTTTAATCGAACCTCTTAATATTTGTTGAAAACTTATTAATTAAGTATAATTTTTTATATAATTGTCCTCCTGATAGTCAGTAAGTAGCTACAGTCAACATGTAAAGTAAAATGTAAGGTCTCATGCAAATACTAAGTTGTTTTATCTTTTTCTTGCTTTACTATCAAGTATCAGCCCTCTTTAAAATCCTTGACAACGGACTTTTCGTTAGTGAATGAAGAAATGTTATATGTATAATAGTACAAAATAATAACAAATACATTTTCCTAAAAAAGGCGACTAATGGACTTAGAACTGCACAACCATTCAATAGCTTATAGCGTACTGCTTGATGACGCGCGGACTATGGCAGTGGCCTGCATTTGCGGTGCTTTTGCCTAGTCTCTTAACTAACCCTTAGGGGATAATAGTCGAAACTAACAGGTAGATATGTTTTGCAATAAAAATAAATACAACGTTCAACGTGAACATAAGCGGTACCTACATTCCAGAATTTCGAGCGATTTATAATTTCCCTCAAATATCGAAAAAAAGTAATTCCGCAGTTGATCAAACAAGAATCCAAATATTAGCATAGAGACAGCATTAGACAGGTACAAATGCTGCTACAAAGCCGACGCCGCCCATAAATTGAAATGAGATGGCGAATTAAAAAATAAATCAAAAGAGGATTTTTCCTGACACGTCGCCGCCGGTGAAATTGGAAACTGTGCGACACGGGCGCGGTTGCGTTGTACCACGACATGCGTCACTCATTGTTTTTTATTAGCCAACCTAAGTAAAATGAACTGCGGGATGTGATATTCATCACATACAATTTGTCCATAATTATTTTACAATTCAACGTAATTAAAACCCGTAATAATATCATATGACGGTGTTCATGCTAAGAGGTGATAAACATGTAGGCTTTTAAAAAAATTGTTTGTAATTAACGTACTGTTTAGTTGTCGTGTTGTGCTGAATATCAAACTCATAGATAAAGTTAGGAGTGCAAACATAATAAAACGGACCAATATAACTGACGCAACTGAATTGGCTTGTAAGTTGAAGTTTAGATGGGCAGGCGACGCACGTAGCACGAATGAAGGGCAGAAAAAGATCTCAACTGGTAACCGACAGGCGACAGCAGACCGCGAGGACGCCGAGGCGACGCTAGGCAGACGTCATCATGGACATGGCAGGACACACCTGGACCAGACTAGCGGAAGACCGAACCAAATGGAGACAGCTGGAAGAGGCTTTCGCCCAAAAAAGGGTTCCCAAATGCATAAAATATCGTTCAAACATTGATATAACTTATTAATTAATTAATTTGTTAATGTATTTTACATTTAATATTATTGCTGACATTCTTATTGACATGAAATTTATATCATTATTTAATATGTAGTATTTAAGCATTCCATTAAATTAGAATTCAATTTTATGTTCACTTTCTTGTTGTTTAATTGATAATGAAATACTGTGTAGATGTTTAAGGACTGTAACTTATGTAATCTTGTAATTTGGACATAAAGAGGTTTATTATTATAAGTCGTTGTTATGTAATGAGCGAAGCGTCTATGCACCAGTTAATATATTAACTTTTAAATGGTATATCATAGCGTCACACCTGTATGAACAAGCTGTATCTATTCTGAGTATCGTGTGCCCTGCACATAACACGGCGACAGGCTCACTGCCCAATACTGAGTGAAATGCAGGTGGGTTCGTGCCTGCAATGAAATTGTATACGCACTTAACTATAGCTGCCACAAAAACAACAACAAAAACAGCAATTATTTTTTTCATTCTTCTGCCATGTTCAATAACAATTATAAAAAGGTGTGAAATACTCGTAGTTACTAAGCAAAATTAGTTCATTTAAGAGGCCTTCTCAAAAAACCGTTTTCTCGGATATACTCCGCCAAAAATCGTGGTACAACGAGAACGCGCGTCGGAAAACATAATAAGAATGTAGCCTTACATTATTAAATGCGTCTCGCGACTCTCCTCACTGTAATACAAACCTCATTTAAATAAACATGATGAAATTGAAAGAATTACTGGCAGCAGCGTTTTATTATTCAGACAAAATTGTTGATATATACGAGTACGTATGTGAGTGTCAACGCGAGATCTTCAAATGGTATTAGCATAATTAGATTACAGGCAAGATTAAAAAGAAAATGTTGGGGGGCCGCGAAGAGAAACCCTTACTTAGTTTCTGAAACGTGGGACTAATAAAAATATTAGACTGAATACCAGTAATGTAATGTTTTACATAAAAACAATTATCGTCGCAGGCATAATAATAACACTATTATTATTTTGCCCGCGACTTCGCGTGGAATACAAATATTCTATGTGGAGTATGCTCAGAGTAAACAGAACTGGAGTAGCCTTTGTCTAACATTCCCCTCTGCCAAATGCACAAGCATCGGATGCTTGCACGTTTAATAAAACTAGTTGAGCCGCCATTTTGACAGCCATAACATTGTAAACGTTGCGGCGAACAGAGCTCCCGCAAAAATGCCTGCCTGTGCTGTTTTTTGTTGTAAAAATAAATAGAAAACATCGAGTAAGCTAAAAGATGGTGTCACCTTTTATTTGTAATTATAATTTTTAAGATTTCATGATTATTTACTTCATTATTTCTTGTTTTAGAATTCTACGATTTCAAATTTCGAGCGCTAGTCTCGTGGGGAGTGCGGCTGTGACGTTGTCAAAACGCACACCCCACGTGACTATTTTAAGCGTGTGTGTGCGTGAAATTTAAATTTGTGTGTTGAATTATGCATGTGTGCATTTGTAAAAACGTTGTGCGTTGTGCTGGCTTTGAGTGTAGTGGTAACCTCACCCCCCGCAAGAAATGGCAGAAAAAAATGTTTGAGAAATTGACTAATGGCTACTCCAGTTCTGTTTACTCTGAGGGAGTATGATGTTATACCTATAACCTTCTTCAATAAATAAGCTATCTAATACGAAAAGAATTTTTCAGTAGTTCCTGAGATTAGTGCGTTCAACCACACAAACTCTTCAGCTTAATGATAAGTAGGTATCAGTATAGATTTATTGGTGTGAACGTCAATAATGTACCTATATCCCATATGAGTGAAGGCAAAGGTATTAAAACTCATTTTACCGAATAGCAAGTTTCTGTTTATGTCCCGACTTTTTGTCAATAGCTTGCATAGCCACTTAGAAAAAGAAAAAAATATTTTTGTATCAATCAATTTTATTTGTAGTGATTGTTCTAGATGTATTATGATACCAAATAACGATTTTCTTTCTTTCTTTTCATTCTTTCATTAAAAGCAGAGGAACTATTTTCAATTATAAACCACTTTTCTTGATTTTTATGGGATAGCAATGTGTGAGTAATGTGGAAAATGCTACGAGCAGTAGGCTAACTGCTTTTCGGTAACTGCATTCTATCAGTCGTATAATACATGCTTCCTTACTCATCAAAAAAAACGAAACAAAAGTAAACAAAACCTAAATACATAGAAAGATACAGAAAAGCGTCGCCTGAAAATTTGGTCCCTCCAATTACTTTTAATATCTCATCTGCCATTCTAACAAGTCCGGGGACCATCTATAGATGTACCTATACAGCTCATCGGATCCAAAGTACTTAAGTGTTCCGAACAAAAATACTGTGGAGCCACTTGACATACTTCTTGGCCACGCCTACCGCCAGGCCACGCCCCTCCCCCTCCGCCCACAGACACTATATTTTATTGCTAGCTAGGAAATTTCCAATTTATACAATCTCTTTGGCGTCTTTTTATCTGGAGTAGGGTTTTATGGGAGCGAGTGTAAGGAGAGGTATATAGGTAATACCTAAGAGCTCCTGGAAAAGAGCGGTTTATTGGGTATTCAGAGGAAAACCTATTGAAATACATGTTAGTTTTAAGATTTTTGTATAACAATAAGTAAAATGTCTAAATGGAACGTGTGCATGTTCCACTACTGGGCGTTTTTGTCCCAACCGTAACACCAACCAACCGGGCCTGGACCCAATGTCTATATTGAATAGGTCGGTAGAATGAGAAATGGGTTGAGAACTCTGGGATCAAAGGTTTAACATGCCTTCTAAAGTTATAAGTTTTTGAGGTAGTTTTGGTCTCCAATCCAGGGAGCCATGACAAAACTTCCTTTTTCCACCATAGAAAGCAAGGCATACGACCTATCACGCCACGAACTCATCAAATTATAATATACCAGTGCCTTCCCGCGGTTTCACCCGCGCGGTACCCATTCGAACCGTGATTCCCATGGGAATATCGGGATAAAAAGTAGCCTGTGTTCTTTCTCAGGCTATAAACTATCTGTGTACCTAATTTCGATTAAAGCAGTTCAGTAGTTTTGGCGTGGTAGGGCTTTGTCAGCCCGCCTGACTAGCAACCACCGTCTTACCTGAATCTGTCGCCATAATAACAATATTTTAAGCATTGTTGTGTTCCGGCATTTAAAGGTAAGATAGCTAGATTCTCAGTTGGCAAGGAATCAGGTAAAGCTCGCTTCCACCTTATCCGCCTTATTCCACCTTATCGTCACTTACCATCAGGTAAGATAAAGGCCAAGAGCTTACCTGTCATAAGTAAAAAAAATACCGATTCCCCTCCGGCAATTATCACACAATGAGGCATTTTTTTTTAGTTTTGGCAGCCATTCGGACCAAACCTAACCCCGACGTTTTATCGAGATTTCAACACGCGCAGTAGGTACATGCATTTGTGTCATCTATGTAATACTATATATTAGGTGTACCTTTGAAATTGGTGTTTTGTATGGAAATTTTGGGGATGTCTGCATTTTACATACTAACATTTTATCAGTTTTCTTCACAACGACAAATCCAGAGATAATAATATCTGGCATGTATCATTAGACAAGCTTTAGCAATATGTGTGTGAACGCGCTTGATAAAAATTATTCATCGTTTTTATGTTAATGCAAATGAAATGATGTATTCGGGAGGCAGTTAAAAATAATTGTTTTTGTGTCTAATTTTAACACAATTAAACTTACAAAAAATTATCAAATTAAATAATACGAGCTCAAATATATGGTCTATTTTTAGAAGAGGCAATTATTTTATAAAAATGTTCTGAAACTTAATAGTTACGGACAAATTGCTAAGACAGAATAAAAACACCAATTTCATAGGTAAGGACCCAATATGCTATTGTCACCGGATATTCTGACTCAAGTTAACATCGAACATAGTCCCCGTTGGACTTACAGGCAGATGTAATACACTCATAGGTAATACGTATTCAAGAACACTGTATACCTACAAGGTTTGACGACCTCCGTGGTCGAGTGGTCTGTACGCCGGTCTCAAGGCGTCGTCGCCATCTCGAGAAGTCCTGGGTTCGATCCCCAGTGGAGGCAAGTGTTTAGGTGATGAATTTTCAGACATTTGTTCTCCAGACTTGTACGTTCATTATATATGTATTATATTATGTATATTATAATAAATTATTTATTTATTTATTTATTGCATCATAATGTACATACAATAGGTCTTATCAGGTAAATTTTGACAACATTATGAACCCTGTCGGGCACTGCAAAATTGACAAATGAAATGAGAAGGAGGATACTTTCCATTAATAATCCTATTTAACATTTATAATTGGTAGGACTAAATAGACTTTGCATTGATATTTATTATTTGTACATTCAAATTATTATATTATTTAATCTTCAAATAGAATAATAATATTAATTTTGTATTACTTTTGTGTTTTTTCACGATGTAGGTATTATTATTAGTCGAATTAAAATTAAAATACAAAAAAAATAATTTAATTATGCTCAATGTCAATATTTATAGGTGGGTATAATTAAAATCAAAATTATAAGTAGATGTCAATATTTTTTTTAAATAAATCTAATAATTATGATTAGATGGTCAATATAGTTGATTATTATTATTAAAATTAAAATTATAAGTAGATGTCAATTTTTTTTTTTAAATAAATCTAATTATTGTGATTAGTTGTCAATATAGTTGATTATTTATGTCAAGTATTATTACTATTTAAAATGTATTATTAATTCAAATTATTATGTCACGATTAATAGGTATTATTATTATTTTAATGTGTCATTGAAATAGTCGTCTAAATTATAGTATGCTTTTCCGATCAACAAATCCCTTAGACGCTTAATAAATACATTGTCATTAGTTTCATTTCTTATGTTGATCATTGATGTTCATTTTATATGTATTTATCTATTAAATATTGGGTCCTTACCTATGTAATTGGCGTTTCTTTTCTCTCTTAGTATTTTGTCTGTAACTAATAAGATTCAGAGTATTCCTAAAAAGTAATTACCTCGTCTAAAAATAGACTATATTTTTGAGCTCTTTTGATTTGTTTTGATAATTTGTTGTAAGTAATTGTGTTAAAATTGGACACGGAGACAACTCTTTTGAAGTGCCTCCCGAATACATCATTTTATTTGCATTCACTTAAAAACGATAAATATTTTTTATTAAGTGTGATATTACACATATTACTAAAGCTTGTCTAATGATAGATGCCAAATATTATTATCTTTGGATTTGTCGTTGTGAAGAAAACTGAAAAAAATTTAGTATGGAAAATGCAGAATTCCCCAAAATCTCCATACAAAACACCAATTTCATAGGTATGTACCTAATATATTTGTCCGTCGTCTAGTTTCCGTAACACAAGCAGCATTTAGTTGCTTAAAATGGGACTAGTTGATAGGTGTGAATGTCTGAGTATATTAATATTTATTTATATTTATAAGGTAAGCCATCTGTTTCATTGTCAGTTGTGAAGAAAAATAAAAACTTGATAATTTTTTCCCTCTTTTCCTTTCTGTGTAGATATCAAATAGGATGCACATATCAATTGGCAGCTGCTCGCTAACGTCGTAAACAAGATGCTCATTTAAATGTGCGTCATTCGTGATGTCTGTGTCACAGATAGAACTTCATCTTAGTCAAAACGTATTCCGTCTTACCACAAAAGACAAATCGAACAGTTTTCTATCACTTGTTTAATTAAACACTATTTAAAGGTTAAGTACGCGTTCAACGCCTGTTTAAGTTTTGTTTAGACAATGTTTAAGCCGCGTCTAGCTCTAGATCGTAAAACACGGTCTTGTGGTAACGTTTTTTACCACACGCGCGTTTATCATCATAATATATAGAAATCTCGCCGGCGCTGTTGGTCAAAGCTGGTGGGCAGCGTAGCTATGAAACATCTCTTAGATGTAACTTTCAATGTTCTGATTATTGAAAGACAGCGGGAACGAAACGAGTTGGGAAAGGCGGCACTTGTTCAAGAGTTCAGCGAAATAAATACTAAGTACAATTTTATTGATTGTGAAGCTCGTGAAGCTGAGGAGCTCGATGGCGTAGTGGTTCGCTTTGGCTTTCAATATCGAAAACAAAGCTACCTCCGTCATGGTCAATCCTTGGATGGGTGACCAAAACCTTTGTGATAAACTCCTTCGTGCTTCAGAAGGCACTTTAAGCCGTTAATCCCGCTATTGCAATATCGCTATTTCGTTTCTACACACCAACCCGCACTTAGGTCAGCGTGATGCTGTTACGGCCCATATTCCTCATGTGTTTGTCCATGAGGAAGGCCTGTGCCCAGCAGTGGGACATTTATAGACTGAGGACAAAGACAATCGATTGTGAAAATCGTTTGCCTCACACTTTCCCCGGTGCATGTCAGACCTTTCTAAACGAAAAACTTAGTACGAGTATTTGACAACACCACTGTAGCTCAATTCGGATTTCACATACCTACTGATAGTCACAAAGTTTTGGTCACCCATCCAAGATCTATGCCAAAGTGGCCTTAATTTCTTTCTGGAATGCAAATATAAGAATACTTTTATACTTTATTATAATTTTAATATTTAATGGCTAAATTAAAAATTATGCATTTTTTCATTTACATATGTAGGTAAAGAAGAAAAAAGAATGTACCAACTGCTTTTCTTGCCTAGCATGTCGTAAAAGGCAACTGTTACGTCATGAACGCGGCTTTATCGATAGATGTCCGGAACGCTACCTTACTCTTTTACTCTATAACATTTGGGGATCTATGGTTGATTACTTCTTGTACGAACAATGGCTACCTACTTTGTTAAACATTGATATAACTATAATATTGATTAATAAATAACTACAGTGAATACAACTCGTGCATTTTATTACACATACACCACTGAATTGGCGACGAGGATGAAAAATCAAAATGACGACGGAACAAGTGCTATTACAACTCGTCGAAACATTGAAGTCGATGCAAACTCAACAACAAGTGATTGCAAACACAATTGAAGCTTCGGTAGGCGGCATTACGCTACAGCCATACGATGAAAACAATGAATCGTTTGACTCATACATCGGTCGAGTAAGAAATTACATAAAATTGAAAAATGTGAACGATGCTCAGAAGTGTACACAAATTTTTATAAATTGCGTGGGACCTAAGCACTACCAACTACTTAAAAACCTAGTCTCACCTGATACTCCTGAAAATAAAGATTACGAAGAGTTAATCTCAGTGCTTAAAAATCACATAGCCCCGAAACCAAGTGAAATCTCGCAGCAACATAAATTTTGTACAAGACATCAACACGAAGGCGAGTCGATTTCGAATTACGTTGCGAATCTTAAAAATATTGGTGCAAAATGTAATTTTACATGCAAAAACTGCAAAACATCTACACTGGATACACACCTAAGAGTACAGTTCATTAGGGGTCTCCGTTGCAATGAAACGAAAGAAAGGTTATTACAAGAAATAAAATGTGATACATTTGATGAAGTTTTGAAAATTGCTACATCTATAGAAATATCAAAACTAGAATCAAAGCAGATGACAAGTAACATTACACAGGATTCAATAAATAAAATAAACATAAATAAAAATACATACAAGCCAAAGAATTACATACATAAACATAAATACGAGAACAAAAATAACTTACAGAAAAAGGAAATAAATGCTAACATTAAGTGCTACAGATGTGGAAGAGATAACCATAAAGCGAACAAATGTAAGGCTAAAAATTTATATTGTAAAAGCTGTAAAGTTAACACTCACAATACAGTTGTATGTTTCAAATCTCAAAAACAACTAGATATTATAGAAGATGAGCAAATTGAACCATATGAAATTTGCAGTTTACATAACTTAAGAAGTGAAAAATTTAGAGTGATGGTACAAATTGAAAATAAATTACATAAATTAGAACTAGACACTGGGGCAGCAGTTACAACTAGCTCAGTTTCATTTTACAACTACTATTTAGCACATCTAAAACTACAGAAAACTGAAGTAAAATTGAAAACCTACACAGGTGAAATTATACAGCCAATAGGTACATGTTATGTTAATTTAAAATATAAAAATATACAAACTAAAGGATACATATACATAATAGACAAAAATGTAGATACTGTAGTAGGTAGAGAATGGATACGATTATTAAAACTACAAATTGAGGAAATTAACAAAATAAGTATAAATGATGAAGAAGAATACAAAGTTAAGTTACAAATGTTGATTACAGATTATAAAGATTTATTTACAGATGAAATTGGAATGATTAAAAATTACAAGTGTTCATTTAAATTAAAAGACAATGCCAAACCTGTATACCTCAAGGCAAGACCTGTTCCATTTTCAATTAAAGAAAAAGTTGAGAAGGAAATCGATCGGTTGGAAGAAAAAGGCATAATAGAGAAAATACAATATTCAGACTGGGGTACACCAGTAGTACCAGCAATCAAACAAGATGGTAGAATAAGATTGTGTGCCGACTACAGGGCAACGCTGAACAAAAACTTACGAGATGATAACTACCCGATACCACGTATTGAAGAAATTTTTACAAAGTTAAGTGGAGGAAAATATTTTTGTACATTAGACATTAATCAGGCTTACCTAAATATGAGCGTAGATGAAGCTACAGCAGAAATGCAAGCAATAAGTACATCAAAAGGCACTTACAAGGTTAAAAGACTAATGTTTGGGGTTAAAATAGCTCCAAATCAATGGCAACGCTACATGGACCAGACGTTACAAGGCATTCCAGGAACCGCATGTTTCTATGATGACATTGCTGTACAAGGGTCTACCTATGATGAATTGTTACAGAGACTACAAGCAGTATTTAAGAAACTAAGGGAATGTGGCTTAAAAATTAACAAGAAGAAATGCCAATTTTTACAAAAATCTATTAATTACTTAGGACATACAATTGACAGGGAAGGTTTACACCCTATACAGGACAAAATTAAAGATATTCTAAATACACCAAGACCACAGGATATTCATGCATTAAGACAATTTTTAGGTATTGTCAATTATTATCAGCAGTTTATACCAAATTTAGCTATGAAAGTACATCCATTATACAAGCTGCTACAAAAAAACACTAAATTTGTGTGGAACCAATCATGTGAAGAATCTTTTATTAATTTGAAGAAAGAAATCTGTAGTGAAAAAGTACTAATACCCTTTCACCCAGATCTTCCGGTAACGCTAGCAACAGATGCATCACCTACAGGATTTGGTGCAGTCCTGTCCAATGTAATGCAGGATGGGAAGGAAAGACCAGTTGCTTTCGCATCAAAGTCACTGACAAAAGCAGAACAAGGGTACAGCCAACTGGACAAGGAAGCAGCAGCCCTAATATGGGGGTTGAAAAAGTTTTTTCAATTTTGTTATGGAAGAAAAATTACACTTATCATTGACAATCAACCTCTGGCTAGAATACTTAATCCAGAAAAAGCATTACCAGCTACAGCAGCTTTACGATTAGTACATTACGCAAATTTTCTGGCAGGATTTAAATATGAAATAAAGGTAAAGAAAAGTCATGAAAATGCAAATGCTGATTATTTGTCAAGAAATATAAAAAATAACAATAATACAATACAAAAAGAAGATTATACAGACGATGATCGATTCTATTTAAATCAAATTGAAGTAATGCCAGTAACAAATTTTGAAATTAGGAAAGCTACAGCGAAAGATGAAGAATGCATAAAATTATTAAATGAACTACAAGCAGGAAAAGGAAATACAAATACACTACAAGAATATTCATTACAAGATGGTTGCATATTTAAAGGGATAAGAGTTGTTATACCTAAAAGCTTACAGAAAAGAATATTAGATGAACTACATATAGCACATACAGGAGTAGTAAAGATGAAAGCTATAGCAAGAAGTTACGTTTGGTGGAAGAATATAGATAGAGATATTGAGAATATGGTTAACTCATGCAGAAATTGTTGTATACATAGAAAGAATCCTACAAAATTACCTGTTCATCCATGGGAATATCCTACAGAACCGTGGACAAGACTGCATATAGATTATGCAGGTCCATTTTGCAATACTTACTTTCTCATTGTTGTGGACGCCTATACAAAATGGTTCGAAGCAATACCCACAAATAGGATTACTACACAGTCTACAATAAAGATACTCAAGAATTTATTTACACAATTTGGGTTACCATTGACTATAGTCTCGGATAATGGAACGCAGTTTAACAGTTATGAGATGAGAGAATATTTGAGAACCAATGGTATAGTACAGAAATTTACAGCACCATATCATCCAGCTACAAACGGACAAGCAGAAAGATATGTGCACATTTTGAAAGACAAATTAAGGAAAATGATGGAAGAAGAAGGATCTTTACAAGATAAATTGAGTAAACTGCTAATGCAGCACAGGAAAACACCACATAATACTACAGGGGTAAGTCCATCAGAGCTTATGTTCAAAAGATGTTACAGAACGAGGATTGATTTAGTAAAAAGGAATTAAGCCACCTATATAAACGAAAATAAAGAAACTAAGAAGACTATTATTGAGAGAGAATTTAAAGAAGGAGAAACAGTACAAATAAGAAAATACAAAAATGATGATACAAAATGGAATTTTGGAATAGTAAACAATAGAACTGGAACATTAAATTATGATATTGAAGTAGATGGAATTATACATAGAAGACACGCAAACCAAATGTTGAAAACGAATTGTCCAGGACCAAACTATAATAAACCAAGGTACAGTTACAATAATAAAGAGGAGGAAGAAAAGACAGATATACAAGAAGAGAACTTGCCTATAAGACAAGATACAGAGTTAAATATAGAAGGACCAAAAGAAGTTACGCCAGCACCTCTTTCAACTGAATTGCGACGATCTGCAAGAATTAGACGCAAACCAGATAAACTGGATTTATAAATGTTCAAATACTTTTGATTTACGACAAGGGGGAGTGTTACGTCATGAACGCGGCTTTATCGATAGATGTCCGGAACGCTACCTTACTCTTTTACTCTATAACATTTGGGGATCTATGGTTGATTACTTCTTGTACGAACAATGGCTAACTACTTTGTTAAACATTGATATAACTATAATATTGATTAATAAATAACTACAGTGAATACAACTCGTGCATTTTATTACACATACACCACAGCAACTAAGTTCGTATTGGGTACTGGGTCTGTGATTGTGTAGGCGATGAGCTAGCCCCTTGTTACGACTCTTTCACGATTTTTCATCTGACCAAACCCAATTTTTGTATGGCTAAATGTGGTCTTAAGGAACACATTGCTTCTTGGACTCTGCCTACCTCTTCGGGGATTACAGGCGTGATTGTATGTATGTACATATGTAGGTAAAATAGTTTACACTAATATTATAATTCGAGATGTGTGGGAAAGTATACTTGACACAGCACATAAATGAAAAGAGCTCTCTTATCCTTTTTTAACCTAAGGAACATTGTAGCATGATTTAGAATGTAATTTAATATTACATGTTAATGTTTAATTATAAATATATCGCCACAAGCATTCTATTTACAAAGCTCAATAGAATAGTCCTATAATAATACAAACGCCATAAATTTTACCAAACAGAGCAACAAACTTGGCGAAATAAAATAAAAAAGGAATAATAAAGTCGTAAAACGTATTACATCACACATAAAGTAAGTCGGGAAACTCCCAAAGCATCCGTAATAAGCGCCCCGCCGGTAAAATTGTACCCCAAAAAACAAGAACCGGCCACTCAGTTCCTTGATCAAAACATTTCATAAGTACGAAGGATAAAGAGAAATATATCCGGCGATTGCTTCGTTCATCCTCAAAGCGAGATATCAAAAAACACATCGGCCGGCCTCTCGCCGCTTTATTAAGAATAAATTTACGGCGGACGGGACGATGGCGCGGGGTCCAAGAGAGAAGATTCTAGGGGTTGTCTAATCTATTTGTCGCTGACTGACGACGAGACATAAAACCATTCTCAGTCGCAAAGTAGTGCATTGCATTGCAGTGTTCAGGTTTGAATCACATAATCACTGGATGCAGTGGATTTCATCTTACGAATTAGATATATTGGCAATGTATATTATATAAATCTAATATAATTTAGTCAACTGTACACACTTACCATCGGGTGGACTTCTTTTTACTACTTATTTGTCTACTTATTTTTTTCGATTATGTTGAATAATAAAACATTCAATTAAAAGCCATTCTTCCATTTTGTTGAGAAGTCACGATGCCATTGAGAAACATAAACTGATGACAGCCCTCTGTCTGCACTGCAGCAAAAAAGCAATAAGCAGGTTGACAGGTGAGTAATGCAGTTTGTATTCTGCAGCAGCTTTCACCGGGACTTTCCTTTTACTTTTTAAAATGAGATGAAGTTAGGAGGCCTGTGCCCAACATTGGAACGTATAGGACGGTTGACGAAGATGAAACATTTCTCACATTGTATTACTCGCCTGCTGTAGCGATAACTCGCTCGGCGCCTTTGGCGCGTCCCGCACAATAGTGCGAGGCGCCTATCTTCAGACTAATGCATTTATGCAGGAGCCAGAGCAGGATCGATACAACGCGTAATTTGACCAAATATCGCGAGCGTTCTTCAGAATAGCTACCTTATTTTTATACAATTAGTAAACAGGGCGAGATCACGACGACGTCGGTGGCAGGGTGGCTTACAAGTATCACCATCTTTGGGGTTCCGGGATCAAGTCCTGGTGGCGCAAACATTTAAATTAGTCAAGTCATGGATATATAAAAAAGTTTATTAATAACATATATGTATAGAAGACCAATACATCCTTCGCTGTGACCACCTTCCCCTAACCACCGCCTTGTAGGAGTGATCATGCTGGTGACGATTCCCGCGCTGTCTATCGAGTTGGACATAACGCATAACAAAAGATCCGCCTTTTAACTGTCGATTAAAAAAGAATTTGCTTCACTGTTATCTTGTTATCTTAACTATAGCGAATATTCTTATGTACAAATGTCGGTATAAAGAAGGCTCGTAATGCGTCGTGATGTTTTTGAGGATGAGAAATATGAGAACCAAACGTTCGACATCCGCCGTTTCGAAATATTAGAAGTATTCCGACCATACACCATGTCGAAGGGTTAACAGGATAGTAGACCTGACAAAAGGTAAGCTAGAAAAACGTAAAAAAACTTATACAGATGTGGCAGTTACTCAACTAGTCCGATCGATTCAGAATCTTTACTAAATTCATTAGCTTGCTCCAGTGTTTTTTAGGGCTGGTCTCTTGTTTACTAACCTCCCACCTTTTCTTTCGACATCTAAAATAAACAAAATCAATCCGAAAGAAGGGAACGGCGAATTTAAACTAAGCACTTTTAACAAGTTGCAAGTAAATCCGATTTGCCGCATTTGAATAAGGCGAGACGCGCTCGAATACTTTTGTAAATACATTGTTACCTGGAGATGTAGGTACCTACGAGTATTTAGATTGATATTCAAATTGAAACTTGTTACAGGCTTTAATATTGTCAGGGTATAAATAGGCAACAAAATCAAAATTATCAAATAAAGTATCTACGAAAACATATCATTACGCCTCTTTTCCTGAAGGGGTACGCTAACACCTTACTTTAACACCCACTTTTTGCCAAATATCAGAACGTATGAGTCTGTACAAGAATAAACGTACTAAAGGTAGTGTGGGATGAGAACGGCTGGAAATCGAGAAGGGAGGCCTATGACAGGCGTGGGCTGATGATAATAAGGAGAACGTCACGTCATAGTCTGTCGAACTCTTCGATTCTTGAAATTCATATCCATATTGCCATAGTTGGACACGAAAGCGTGACCAAGTGCATCCAGAGCTGAAAATTTCTATAGTTCCTTCTATGATATCTAAATGCAGGAGGTTCACTGGAACCAGCAAAAAATTTTAAGAGGTGTAAAAAGAAAAAGGTTCTGGGAATCTTTGTCTAGCTAGCTAACTTTTATTTTACGTGCAAGCCAGGACCGTAACAAGTGCAGCGCTGTACCTAAACCCTGCCTTCACCACCGGTTTAAAATCGAAACTTTAGTAGATATGCAAAAACTTTCAGATTAGTTTTAGGTAAACTCTCCAACTCTCTTACTCCCTATATAGAACAATGGTTGACATTATTGGATAATGACGTTAGTTGTTATGTCCGCCATATGTATGATATGTACTTTATATGTAATAAGTATGATGTGGCATATGTATGTAAAACATTAAATACTGACAATAATTATATGATTGGCTATTTTAAAAAAGTGGCTCATGAGTTTTTTGCCGGGTTCTTCTCATGAAAAGCCTTACTCTCGGAATCCGGCCGCTTGTATCAATAACAACCACAATGCTCTGTGGTTGTACTTGCTATATATGTAATAAGTATGATGTGGCATATGTATGTAAAACATTAAATACTGACAATAATTATATGATTGGCTATTTTAAAAAAGTGGCTCATGAGTTTTTTGCCGGGTTCTTCTCATGAAAAGCCTTACTCTCGGAATCCGGCCGCTTGTATCAATAACAACCACAATGCTCTGTGGTTGTACTTGCTACAAGCGCCTTAATTTAGAATATAATTTTTATTTAATTTATTAATTGTAAAATATTGACGTTTTTAAGTGCCATAAGTGCCAGGTTTGGCATATGAAATAAAGTTATTTCGTTTGTATGACTTATAAGCTTAAAAAAATAAATAAAAACACAGGAGATGAAGTATTTTAATCTACATTAAAACATATTTCATAACATCCTTTCATCAAATGCATGTTAAAATGCTGTTCAAAATATAAGACCAACATACCCACATTTTTGACCAAACTTTGCAGTTATTCCAAGCTTTCCAATCTATCTACACCTTTACGTGCATTATATTAATAATCTAAAGCAATCAGGTCACCACAAAAACCAATAAATCAACCAGTATTCTACAAAGTTTAATAACGTAATGGGTGAAGCGTAAAATGTGCCGCAATGGTGTGATGTGCCGCGTCACTTCCACAGCGTTCGATATATCTACACAGTTTTAATTATGTAAATTCTTACACTTGCACCTATAAACGTGACTATAATAATCAGCTCTTGCTGTTATTGATACTAGTTGACGGATACGTATCTATACTTATTAATTGTATTCAAAATATAGTACCTACCTAAACATACAGATTAAATTCCATTACTTGAAAATCAAGTATTTATCACACAATCATCAGCAACCCTGAATCGATACTTAAAACACTTAAAGTGAGACACATTGAATCCAACGTTGTAGACCTTTCAGACATTATAAGCGTTGGTGTGACGACAAAAGAATCTATACTAATAATATAAATGCGAAAGTAACTCTGTCTGTCTGTCCTTTCACGTCAAAACTACTGAACCAATTTACCCGAAATTTGCTACACAGATAGTCTAGAGCCTAAGAAAGACATAGGCTACCTTTTATCTCGATATTCCCATGGGAACGGGTGCCATGCGGGTAAATTTTCAAATCCATCAATTGAGGCTACTTTTCCAATTAGAAAAAATCTTTCAGTGTTGAATAGCCTATTTATTGAGGAAGGCTATAGGCTACATACCATCACACTATCTCAAAGTAACTATTATACGCGCACGAAGTCCCGGGCATAAGCTAGTACATAATATCTCACTGAATCACCCTAAGGGCATTAGGTATCTACCATAATTTCAAGGTTCTAATGCAGCAGAGAGCGAGCCACTTGCCACATACCGGGCACAATATAATGATAAGCTAAGTATCAATAGGAAAACCGAAACCATTATGCGGACATGAGCTGGTTAAAAATTACCCAAAACAGTAAATGGCACTACTGTTTAAAGATAATGAAACGAATGGATCGGCAACGACGTCCTTCGACGATTAAGCGAAGACGAGTGACAAAAGCCAAAAGGCTAAAAGCTGGGAGATATGTTTTATGTAAGTAAATACCGGGACCCTACCAATCAATACACCTACCATAATACTGTCCAGTTGCAAACCCATAACGTCTTTGTTTAAGAAATTGGCTAGCTTTAAGAGATTGTTTAGAAAAGCCTGAGTAAAGCCAATTCACTCAATGCTGGTTATGTTTCGAAATGCAAATAATATTCAATACCAAAATCTGTACTTTATACAGATTTCTCAAGCACATTTAAAATATTTACGAGTCCCGTAAATAAATTTGATTGTGCCTCGTTTAATGTAAGCGCTATTGTGTGGGACATAAAGGTGTCTTTCGGGGTGTCCCTGGGCGCTCTTGAATGGGCGAATATCGCCCGGGCCCGTACAAAGCTTGGCAATACAAATGTTTGTTGTTGAGTCACCTCTATAGGCGATTACCTTTTCTTCGATGCGAAGCGCGGAGCCCGGAATTTTGGATACGTTTTGACGACTTCATTAGGCTAGCATATAATTAAAACTGTCATTTAACTTTTTTAACACTTTTAGAACTTTCTGTGACGTAAGTAATTGAAAATATTATATAACATCCTGTTCAACATTGAAATGAATCAGTAAGACTTGAGGTGAATCTAAATATACCTCGATTACGAGTTTTTTTTTTGTATGCAATGTCTTCAAAGTCTTCATCATCTTGTGCTACAGGCGCATCTGTAATGTATTGAAGGAACTCAATACCGACTCCTTCAATAATTTTCTTTCTATTAATCGAATCGAGCCTGACGATTTCTTTTAGAAGCTTACGTCCTGTCGATGAATTTCCTCTGTGATAGTTTTCAGCTAAAAGTATAGGAAAACGTAAACGGATTTTTGTAAGCTAATTTAGTGCCGCATCCAAACCGGACAGCTCTTCCCGTTCCCAGTTAAAACCCCAAAAAATTGTCAAATCACGTCGATTAGTGTCGTGTGCTCTACAAAACTCATTGTTGCCGTCACCACAATGCTCCGAAACGATCCTCGATATGCCGGTTATACAATCTAATACTGTTAATATAACACTGTCCATTTGTATGTGTCAACCGACCTGGTATTTAAGGGAAAATCGCCAAGAAATTACAACAGTTACACTTGAAAATTTGGATGGAAAACTTTTATCATCGGACCTAATTTAATCGTTAAACTAATGGACACGCAAACAGAGCCGTTAGATCTCTCAGTAAAGAACAATCAAGGGAAGATCCTAAGCTTGATAGACCTTAAATTCTTGGCAGGTCTGAACAACCACTTGGTAAGGTTGTACGAGAGGACGAGTCTGGTGTGTCGGAAGGAGGTGTGCCTGCCTCAGAGGAATGCCTTGAAGAACGTGCTGCCTTGCCAGGTGTGCTTGAAGACCTTCGACCGACCATCGTTGCTGAAGCGGCACATGAGGACTCATACAGGTATTTATAATTTTTTAAATACAAGACACACATACATATTATCACATCCATCAGATTCTTGATCCCACAGACAAACTGTGTAAATAGTTTTGTGGGACTTCTGTATTTATTTTGTTAACCAATGTTTGTTTAATAAATAAAAATAAATAAATAAATAAAAAAATATGAATATCGCTTGGCTCACACAGCTTGTTACATAGTGAAACATACCAGGCAAATAAATGGGTTTTTAATTCAAGCATGACAGGGGCGATGAAGTGTTACATTATGCTTTTAAACCTAATTTTAAAAGGTTTTACACGGCATTTGTATATATATATTCTTTCATTCAAAATCCTCAGCAATCAAGTAGTAGTTGCTACGACTGCTACGACAGCTACGGTGGCTACGACAACAGATTTTTTGGGGTAGTGTTTAAACGAGTGACTAAATTTAAGTTTTAAGTGTCAAAAATATTTAACTTAGGTCACAGTATTACTATGTGAGCGAACGACTGCGAAATACGAGAAATCAACAGAACAGCAACTTACAAACATTAATTTGAGTTACATAAAATACAAAATAAGCATAACAAAATAATATTTGTTTGAGGAAATAACAAAATAATATTTGTTTGAGGAAAATCAAGGGCAACGTTATGCCCTTGATTTTTTTTTCAATTTTATCTTAAATGAAGCGTTTCAAATACAAAACTTAGGTTTAATATCCACTCAATTTAGAGTGTAGTTATTGACAAATATCATTAACCTTATTGACAAAAAAATAACATTAACCTTATATCTATTATTGTACA
Source organism: Parapoynx stratiotata (assembly GCA_910589355.1). NCBI lineage: Eukaryota > Metazoa > Arthropoda > Insecta > Lepidoptera > Crambidae > Parapoynx > Parapoynx stratiotata. The sequence continues at coordinate 18,045,753 of OU342462.1, read as the reverse complement.
TTTCCTAAGAATTGTAATTGAAATTCCTCTCTATGTAATGTAGATAGAATTTTAATATCTGATATGGACTAATCATAACCCACATTTTGTAAGCTCGTTCTGGATTTAATTAATAATCAATATACGTCGTAAGTTAAGTTAATTTTTCGCTTATCAAATTCAAGCCGCTCAAGTTATTACCTAAAACAGTGTCATCATCAGTCGCAAAGGTTTTATTCGGTTTTGTTATTCCCCATTTTTCGTGGACCTAAATTAATATGAAAATAGAATATTAAATAAATCCATACTTCGGTTACAGCGTTAGGTATCTCGTCGTCAAATTTTGATCCACTTCGAAACAATATTACAATCATTGAAATAAAAATCACGTCTATGGGCGGCGGTGATCACTTACCATCAGGTGACCTGCTCGTTCGCGGCCTATACCATAAAAAAAAAACATCCGCCACAGTCAAATGCCACCAAAACCGCCTTCATCAGGTCGTGTTTTATTCAGATTACAAAACACGGATAATCCAATAATGCAAAGAGTTACATTAACTTGATAATGGCCAAATAGCATGCTATCATATACCTATATAAAAAATATCAGTATGGGCCATAATAAAATAATATTGACGACCTCCGTGGTCGAGTGGTCTGTACGCCGGCCTCAACGCGTCGCCATCTCGAGATGTCCTGGGTTCGATTCCCAGTGGAGGCACGTGTTTGTGTGATTAATTTTCAGACATTTGTTCTCCAGTCTTGTTTATATATATTTACATATGTTCAGGATATTTATATGTATTCATCTATTAAATATATTTGTCCGTCATCTAGTATCCGTAACACAAGCACCATTTAGTTGCTTAAAATAGGACTAGTTGATGTAAAAAAAAATTATAGGCGGTCCTATATTTGACGGCTACATACTCTCTACCAGACCAATAGAATATGTACAATAACAGACCCTTCATTATAGGAGAGAAACCTCACATCTGCAACGTGTGTAACAAGGGCTTTAGCACGTCGAGCTCTCTCAACACTCACAGAAGAATACACACAGGTACGATAAATAATAAGACATAATCCTATCGCTACAGTAGGTAGACTAGTGCGCCAATGATGATCCCACTACACGCTGGTACGCGCAGATTTATCATCCTTATCCCTTCTATTCAGACAAGTATGACCGGTCACATTTTATATCAGTCGTTCACTTCTCTTTTTTAAAATCTTGTATATTCCATCACAAGTTCTTCCTTCTAATCAAATTTACAGTGACCACTGTGTTGTCACGAACAAAGAGATTTAGAAACTCTTCGTGCACACATCTCGTGCTTGGAATTCGCTTTCAGCACACGTATTCCCTCCATCGTACAACATGAGTTGCTTCAAAAGAGGAGTGAAAAGCCAAGGGCCAGCAAGGTGGAGGAAGCTCGGGCTTCTGTACTGTGGCACTATTTCCGGGATAGCTCCGCGTGAGACGTGTAAAGCACTATGCAGGCCGACAAAGTGAGGGTGATTGATTATGTATTTCTGTGTCACACCTGCTACCCTTCATCTGGACTCCACTCTTCTTAATATCAGGAAGCTAAGGCCAGAATCAAACTTAAACGTAGATCTGTCCTTGAGTATCGTTAGAAAGAAATGGCGCTATTCATCCCCACATAACGCCATCCCTTTCTAGCTGTGCTTGATTCTGGAGTTTGTCATTTGTCTGTTCCACCCACTATAAAAAAGTATTAGGTTCTTACCTATGAAATTGGTGTTTTGTATGGAGATTTTGGGGATGTCTGCATTTTACATACTAACATTTTTTGAGTTTTCTTCACAACGACATATCCAAAGATAATAATATTTGGCATGTATCATTAGACAAGCTTTAGCAATATGTGTGAGAACACGCTTGATAAAAATTATTCATCGTTTTATGTTAATGCAAATCAAATGATGTATGTATGGGAGGCAGTTAAAAATAATTGCCTTTGTGTCTAATTTTAACACAATTAAACTTACAAAAAATTATCAAATTAAATAATACGAGCTCAAATATATGGTCTATTTTTAGAAGAGGCAATTATTTTATAAAAATGTTCTGAAACTTAATAGTTACGGACAAATTGCTAAGACAGAATAAAAACACCAATATCATAGGTATGGACCCAATATATATCCTTTTTATAAATTTTATACAATTCAGTAGGCCAATTCTGCTATTTTATTTTTGATCTGAAATGCATGATGAACGGTTATATTCGAACGTTATTGGTACTCTGCTAGCAAAACGCAACCGTGCGTTTCGGTTGCCTTCGGTTTCATTCGGTTCCTTCCATTCGGTTTGCTATGTTACATAAATCAAAAACGTAAAGCAAAAGCTTACATTTCAATCATCAGCATTCTTTCTTCAAACGCATTGGTTACGCAATTGTTAATTTTTAGTAGAATTGGGGTGCTGATGTTATGCATGAATCGTGGAATCCAGACCATCCTGTACCACAAATCACTCTCTCTGTACTCTGGCCTTAACTGTAGTGACGTCATTTTATTATTTTACAGGAGAAAAGCCACATAAATGCCCGGAATGCGGCAAATGTTTTACAGCCAGCTCAAACTTATACTACCATCGGATGACACACACGAAGGTATGTTTTGTATAAATTTTATGTAAATACATAACACAAAGAGATAAGTTAATAATAAATGGATATTTTCTTGATCGTCTTCACCCGCCTAATTATTTCTTACTATTATCCGTGTGCGGTTCACGTACAAAAGTGATGACTACGCGACCTACTTTTGGGCCCACGGCTATTACACGTTATTTTTTTATTTTTTATAAGTTGTTCCTTAAGCATGGCGCACATTATCGGCATCGGCAAGGAAAGGAATCCTTCGGCATCCCTACATGCAAGCGCGCACTGTCGGCAACTATGCCTTGGCATGCTGCAACGTCCTTGGGGATGACGAAGCGTACTTAAGCATGCCGTACCGTCCAAACTACCCCCGAGTGTTGCCTTGGCGCGGTGGCGGCGTACTGAAGGATGCCGACGTATCCCGAAGCATCCTCAAGGCTGCCGATGGATGCCTTAAGCATACCGAAGCGGTATTTTTGTTACAACGACCATATATCATGGAAATTTCTACTTTATTGCCATTAAGTTAATGTATAATGCTATTTATCACCTAAAATCCTCAGCCATGCCGATGCCGATAATGTGCGCCGGGCCTAACACTTGCTTAAGCAACTCATGTATACTACTTTATAAACTGTACTAATAAACTTCGATGGTACAGTGTTTTAACTTCGATCTGTGCTCTTATCTACAATCTTCAGTATCTCTCTCTATCTACTATCAAGACTCGTACAATCCTGACACTATTACAGTGGCCCAATGTGGCTCGCTGGGTAGAAACGGCTGCAATAGTGGATTATTTAATTATAAAAATATTAGATTAAAAGTCTAAAAATCCCACGTTTTTAAAATGATAAAATTAACCAACAAACAACGAGGGTCACTCAAAACGTGAGGGCGCATCTTTGCAACTCACACTTACGATCTATGTATGCAGTATATTTTTAAAAGTATGCTTTTTAAAAACGGGAGTTTTTCAGACTTTTGATCTAATATTATTTTTTACTCATTTTAACTATGCACAGCGCCATCTATGGACTATCGATTGGTGTTAAACCACAAATCAATAGTCCGTAGTCTCCATGCAAAATCTGAAAGTAGTTAAAATTTTCGATGAATGCTTGTCGCAAGTTGCATCTTCACCGGGTTCTGAATTCCCAAAATTTCAGTCCGATAGCTAGTCCGAAAGTACCTCAAAATATTACAAAAATCCAACCGAACAAACAAAGAGACAAACAAAAAAATGAGAGAATAAAAACGTAAAAACGTGGTAATAATATACACTCATTTGCAAAAAAAAAGCGGTTTTGATTTTCATTCATCTTTAAAAAGATACAATACAAAAAAAGTTTCAATCGTTTGTACACGTTACTGGCCGGTTTTGAAAATGCCGTGGTATTTAAAAAATACGTTCTAAATTCAAAATTTCATTTGATGCATTTTTACAGAAAACCCCTTTTTATCCTACATTTTTGGCGCGAAGTTCCAGAAGTTAACATCGACTCTCATAACTTTTATAAAATTTTGATCGATTAATTTCATATCCTTCACTATCAAAGCTTTATTTATTGCTGTTTGGCTGTATCAAAAATGGTAGATAAAGTGGTAAAAGCTACCAAAATTATCGCGCTGCTTGAAGAGGGTTGCAGCCAATGCTTCGTGGCTAAGAGGCTAAATGTTAGTCGCTCGACGGTCCAAAGGACCTGTCAGCGATATCAGGAGACTGGTTCCGTCGAGAGAAGGCGTTTTCTTATGAGTCGCGCATTGTGAAATCGCAAATCTTCGTATGTGGATCTTAAGAACAACCTCCAAGAAGTTAGAAATGTGCATATTAGTCTATGGACGGTCAGGAGGAGGCTTCTCGCTGCCAATATCACCGCCCGTCACCGTCACCGCCCGGCCCGCGGCCACAAATTACTCTGTGAGCACCGAGGTCACAGGCTTAGGTTCGCTAGAAATTGTGAATTATGGACTCAAGAAGATTGGAATAAGGTTTTGTTCTCTGATGAAGCCAGGATATCTCGTGAAGATCGACGTCGGCGAGTGCTAAGAAGACAAGGAGAACGCATTGCAGAGGCACGTTTCAAAGAAATCACACCTTATGGTGGGGGCTCTGTTATGTTTTGGGCAGGAATCAATTCAATGGATCGTACACAGTTAGTATTCATTGAAAACGGCTCACTGACTGGGCATCGATACATAACGGAAGTTCTAATTCCTCATGCACAACCCGCATTGGCCGCTCTAGGTGAAGACTCGATTTTTATGGACGACAATGCTCGCGCCCACCAATCTCGCGATGTTAAAGCGTATGTGCAAACATTCGTCGTTTGGATTGGCTCGAAGTCCCGACCTCAATCCCATAGAGCATGTCTGGGACGTTCTGAAACGGCGTGTGAGATCAGTACAATCGGCTCCGCAGACCATCAGAGAACTGAAGAATGTGATTACTGCGGAGTGGGAACGTATTCCGCAAGCAAGTATCCAGGATATACTCGCTAGCATGACCAGACGAATTCAAGCTGTGATTTTAGCTAGAGAGGTCACACTCGACACTAAACATTTATCTGCTTTTACTTTATTAAAGAAAAACAAACAAATAACATTTTTATTTTTTCTTCATGAGCATATGCACTACTAGCGAACATACAATACTAGTGAGGTTTAGCATTATTGCCCATAAATTGTATCAAAATTTTATGAGGTCAAAATTGTGAGGATAAAACTACCTATAATAATCAAACAAAGCAATATTAACATTTGAAATGGTTCATTGCTTAGTAGTCCAGTCAAAATAATTTAAAAGTCACATTAAATCCTACACACAAAATTTATTTTTCTGAGCATTCTTTGCGGAATTTGTAAGTCCACCTTGCAGTTTTCCCCCCTCCCCCTGTTGAGCGTTGTAAGGAAACGGGCCCAAAACCCTCGTTCCCTATAACTCCTGCTGATAAAATTCTACAGTGGAGATTTAAGTAGTATTTAATTTGTTTAACTATCCTTAGCTTTAGACTCAAAAATCACCATAAAATTTTTGGAGCTTTCGGAGAAAAACAATTTTGAACGTTTTTTTTTCTTTAAGCTCCTAAAATGCAAGTTAAAAAATCGTACTTTTGGTGAAAATTTCAGAATATATTCCTAATGTATATCCGAATGCCTTAGTAAGTTTTCACCCCGGTGACTAAAGAAAAACTAATTAATTTTATGTTTTTTTCTCTTTTTTATGCTGTACATAATTGGTACATTAATTCTACACAAATTTTTTTTGGGTTTCTACAATTATCACCTTAATTAGCATGCGCCACAAAAAAGTCACCATTTTTTATGAAGAGCTTCCCATGAAATTTTACTTTATGCAAATTTCATAGGTGTTACTCGTTCCCAGTCGCCCGCATCTCACTGAGTTTGAATATGTTATAAATATCGCTTGCCTCTCAACCCCCTCTGCCTATCCCCTCGGGGATAGAGGCCTGATGGTATGTGAATTGCTTAAAATTATTTAAAAATACTTCGATTACGCGAACTCAGAGTAAATCAAGTAAAAACGACTATCCAGACAATATTTTTAAAGTATTTTAAAAAAATATTATTATTATTTTATTACTTACTTACTTATTTTCGCACTTCTTAAGTAAAAAATGGGTATAAAGACAAAAATCTGATCGTTACCGATTACTGGTGTTGACAGAAAATGCCCTGTATAATATAAATAATATTTGCCTGTGCATAATTTTAAATAAAATTTAAATTTTAGTTTATGAAATTTTACGATAAATAAAACTTCGAAAATTAAATTTGAAGATATTGCAATTTACGAGTACGCTACAATCATTTGAATTAATATTCTATTTTAGGGCAATAAGAGCGAAGCCAACCGCAGTCATAAAATGCAACAATATGACATAAAAGTTTATGCACAAGATTTCAGTGAGTCGCCTACAAGCAATTTTTTTTTATTATATTGAATTTAATTGTATTGGTCATTAGTTTCTTTATCGCAATCACGTATACAAGGCCGTGTCAATAAACACGTTTATTGTATAAAAAAAACAATAAAACTAACAACAAATTATATAACGATAGAACTATACATACATACATACAATCACGCCAGTAATCCCCCCCGCCTGTATCTATATTACGGCTTTATCCATCTTACTGCGACATATATACAGCAACGATATTTATGTCTTAATAATGATTCCTGCTCGTTTTGTAATAATAGTATTTTAAACAATTGCACACAAATTCGGAAATCTTAAAGCTCTTTGATTCTGATAAACCCGTTTGTTATAATTTGGAGAATCTACTTTGAAATATAGGTGTTTCGTTTTTTTTATTATACACATTAAAGTATCTTATATTGTCAACAATTGAGAAAATATAGAAAAACAAAAAAAATTTCATGTTCCATAAAAATTCTAAATCGTAATAAATATGGATTATAAAGCGCTGGTAATATCGACACTGTACCAGTAACCGTAATTTTTTAGAAAACAATGTACATATTTTTTTCTTCCAATAGCAAAATTTTAATTTTTAATATTTACTTATAATATTGGGTCCTTACCTATGAAATTGGTGTTTTTATTCTGTCTTAATAATTTGTCCGTAACTATTAAGTTTCAGAACATTCTTATAAAATAATTGCCTCTTCTAAAAATATACCATATATTTGAGCTCGTATTATTTAATTTGATAATTTTTTATAAGTTTAATTGTGTTAAAATTAGACACAAAGACAATTATTTTTAACTGGCTCCCGAATACATCATTTGATTTGCATTAACATAAAAACAATGAATAATTTTTATCCAGCGTGTTCACACACATATTGCTAAAGCTTGTCTAATGATACATGCCAAATATTATTATCTCTGGATTTGTCGTTGTGAAGAAAACTGATAAAATGTTAGTGTGTAAAATGCAGACATCCCCAAAATCTCCATACAAAACACCAATTTCATAGGTAAGGACCTAATATTATAGGTACGAACTTTTAATATAAAAATAATAAAATAAAACTTGAAGCGGCTTTTGCTTGATTTTGATTGATGACCATAAAAATAGGTAATTTTAATATTTATTATATGGCAATAGTAACACAGTTAGAAATGTTCAAAGTATTTCCAGTTTATTAATTCTATAATCTACAATGACGGACTCATAAACTGCATCAAAGTTCAGGATTACTTTGAAATGAATTTTTATAATAAGTATACAAACTTTTTAGATTAAATTATATAAATATGGAAAGACTGGCTCTTTATCTCAAAAAAAAAGAAAAATTTAAAAATTGAACTGCAGTAAAACGAATGAATATAGGCGGGAAAAGAAAATTTACTCGTAGTATCAGATTTGCGTGTTATTTATAGCAAAGTTTTAAATTGATTCTCATTGATTTTTTATTCTTTTGTCAATTGAATTATTGTTACCAGCAGAATTATTTGGTTTGTTTTTTAACTCATCGAGAGTTTTTGAATCATAATATGGATGCTTCGTCCGAACAAGCGGCTCAAATTGTAGCATTGGTGCGGGATTTCCAAAAAAAAAAAAATCTTAAATTTTTTGTATTTTCTTCAAAAAGTCTTAAGGTCCTTTCCAGTACCCAAACTTAAACTTAAGGATATGACCCTACGCTGTTTTAAAGTTCACGAACCAATCTAGAGCTTTCAATTTAAATCTGTATAGAAAGTTTGCATACATGGGAAAAAATAGTTATTTCAAAGTCGTCTATTACATTGATGCAGTTCATGTGTCCGTCAGTTTATATTGAAAACTTCCAAAGTTGCTGGTAATTTTGGAAGTTATTAAGAAAACTTCCGATAGTTTTCCTGACATATTTAAAAAATTAGGAAACATTCCAATGTTTTCACATCTAATTATAATCGTCATTATAATAATATTGTTTTCATAATAATAGTAATAATTAAATCTTTAAACTGCTCCATTCATCCTGTGTGATTTTCATGATGTTAAATGAAAAGTATGAGCGCAAAATACTAAATGTGTAGAAATATATTAAAATTGTCACAAAACTTTTTTGAAGTATTCGGTGTAGTAGGCGGGGGGCCATCTAAAAAGATTTTTTTGACAGCCGGCTCTTAAGAAATCGGTTCGACCCTAGATGTGTGTATCAGCTTTCGATGTTTTTGTATTAAACTTCTCGGTAAAATTATTAATTGATTCCTGTTACTAAAATATACACACTTACTTTACCTTAAACTGAAAAAATATTTTATATAAATATAAGCTAGCCACTAAGCTAAATATCTAACTCATTTTGAGAAAAATTAAATTTATTTGTACATACAAAATTCTTTATTTCGTAATTTTTTATTTGAAATAATGCACACATAAACCTGGTTATTGGATCCGCAACAATATTTACATTTTATCACATGTCTTATAAGTAGTCGCGCCATTCCCCGCCCACGCATTGAATTTTGCATAGTAGAAAAAATGCTCCAATAATTCCTTGGGGATTTTTAAAAATTTAATATCTCATAAATTAAGACAATACATGGCGAAAAACTCTTTAGTGTAGAATTAATGCGCGGGGTCCAAAAACACAAAAATGTTCATAAAAAAAAAACTATTGAAGTCACCATGGTGAATATTTCTATTAATACTTGTAGACATATAACTCATATTATAATGTAAAATCACCCTTTGTTTATTTTTTGTTTTGTTGTTATTCTTGTTTTTTCTTAACATATTTTTTTTTCCAAACCCTTTGCCACCACGGGGGTGACTTTTTAAATATCGTGTTTATTGAATAAAAGGAACACTTACATAAAAAATCACCCATGTAGAATTTAATGTTTTTATGATAGACGTGCTATAAGTTTAAAACCTTTTTTTTTTAATAAGCTCCAATAAAATTTTGGGGAAAACTAAAAAAATATTATTGCATTCTTATTTCTAATCAATAATTAAAATAAATTTCTGTGTAGGAATTAATGTGATTTTTTCGAACAAACGAATTTTCCTTGCCTAGACTATAGGTGCCCGTTTTATTGCAAATGAGTTTATATGTGTGTAGAACAAGCCGCACAAGTGCGTGTGGTGCCCGCGCTCGTTCCCCACGCCCGGCGAGTTGCGCGCGCACGCCGCGCACGCCCAGCACGCCGAGCACGCGCACGCCGCGCACGCCGCGCACGCCGAGCACGCCGAGCACGCGCCGAGGGTCAGGAGACACGCGCACTACGGTACTTAGCCAGGTACTGTGTACGTTTGGTTATAACATACAGAGTCCACTGCCTTGATGTTGCCCCGACATTATCTCTGATTTAAGGTACGTAAATAAACCCCTTTACTGATCCAATTATTTGTACCTGATGTTGTAAATTTTTCTTATTGTTGATGGTGTGTTTTATAAGTAACAAGGAACACACTATAGGAACAGACATTGAAAACTCCCTTGCATAAGTTCTCCCTTGCAAACTTGTATTTTTCACTGTTTTGTTTCTTTTTGTTGGTGCAATAAAGAGTTTAATAATAAAACTTCTGGTATAAAATATTAAGTCGCAATACCTAGATTTGTCGCTAACTGCCTTAGCCTCATGTGGTAGCGGCCTATTAAAAGAATACTACCAACCCATCTCTTCCCTTGGGTGTCTTAAAAGGCGACTAATGGACTTAGAACTGCACAACGTCCAATAGCGTATAGCGGCGACGGGCTCACCACCTGTCACGCTGAGTGCAGTCACTGCTGGTGAAACATGGGCTATGGCAGTGGACTGCTTTTGCGGTGCTTTTACCTAGTCTCTGACTAACCCTTAGGGGATAATGGTCGTAATTATATGTATGTACGCCTTACTCTTCAAATTCAAACACTACTGTTTGGCGACAAAAACAAATAAGATAAAGACGGGTGCAGACTTAGTACCGAATCTCCCTCTGTAAATATCGTGATAAAGGCCCTGTTATTCTTGTTCTGCCTTATGTCCTATACTCATTAAATCTAGTATAGTATAGCTCTTATTGTAAATTCTGCTGATCAACCATTACATGAGTACTAAACAGAAACTTACTTGCCAGGCATGATTCTATATTTTGTTAAAGTTATTCTTAAATATTTATCGATCTATATCTTAAAGATTTCGACAATAACAAAAATCTACTATTTTTGATACTACAATAAAATACTGTTTTTATTAAGTATTTAATTATTATCTACTAATATAATTAACTTACTTCTACAGGTCTCACAAGTTTAATAATAAGGATTTATTTGAATTATTGTACATAAACTATTATTTAGAGACATGAATAAATTAATAAAAAAAAACTGTATTTTTATTACTTTGAACATTCTCAAAATACCAAAAAACACAGGTAAAGTCCCATCCAAAAATATGTAACCACTTTTGACAGTAAATGACTCTTATTAGAAGGAAATAAAGACAATCACCACTAAAATGTGTAAACATGTCTTTGTACTCGACTGTACCAACATGACACACCTCCAACCCCCCGCAGAGGTAGGAAGAGGTGTTGTGAGTGTACTTTGTTGTGAATATCGCTCACACTATGCCCTGTGATGTATAGAAACAAGCTCGCCCTCTATAAAATACTACTTGAGACTTGCTAAGTAAGAATTAGTTACCTACTAGATGCTTAACTCACAGGATGAAACCAAGAATAAAATAAAAATAATTAAATAAAACTTTACTTTATTCGTCATCCGTCTTCGCCTTTTTGGCGTCCACTCCTTCCTCTCCCTCTCCCTCCAACTTTCTCTTCTCTCCGTTTTCTGTCTCATTTTTTTCTTCCGATTTCTGTTCGGACTCGTTGGTCGACTTGTCATCCGACTCGTTGGTAGACTTGTCATCAGACCCGTTGGCCGACTTTTGTTCCGATTCGCTGTCGGACCTGTGATAGTTGTTCTGCATAGCTTGGGTATCGCCTGAAGTGTCTACTCTGAGCAGTTCTCTAAGCGCCATAGTGGCGTAGCAACTGGCTGGCAATGTCATTGTCAGTAAGAGTGCTTTGTATTTGCCATCTGGAATTGAAAAAAAAAAACTATTAATAATAATAATAAGCCTCTCCCAAAAATCTCCGTAACGAACTGTTCTGTGCTAGCCGCATCCAGCGATTATCTGTTATTTTCGTGATTCCTTTCTTTTACATATGACAGGTAAGCTCTTGGCCTTCATCTCACCTGATGTAAGTGACGATAACGCCGAAGGTGTAAGCGAGCTTCACCTGGAATCCTCAACAACTGAGGAACTGGCTATCTTACCTCTGATTGCCGGAACACAACAATTGCTTATAATATTGTTATTATGGCGACAAATTTAGGTTAGACGGTGGTAGCTAGTCAGGCGGGCTTAGACGCCCTACCACCAACCATAACTATAACGATTTATTTGAATTAGTTTTGTTGTTAGCAGTTAATATACTTTTGGTCCTTCGTGCCGGATAACATATGGAGAACGATTTGTACATTTTGGGCTGAGATTGAAAGTGTACAGATGCCAACCCAACACATGCCTCCACCGGGGATAGAACCCAGGACCTCTCGATACGGCGACGCCTTCAGAACGGCGTACAGAACACTCGACCACGGAGGTCATCGAATGTTTTTCATTTTATTACATGTTGTTGTGGGTGTGTAATATGGGTGTTTAACACCCCTCCCCCACTGAAGGGACAGAAGTGGGATAATAATTCATGTGATGTGCATTATGTTTAAGTCTATATTGTGCGACTATATTTATTATAAAGTGGGTGGCAAATAGAATTATTTGTTTTATATTGTATTATAGTATGGTACTGACCCGGCGCGGTAGGTAGCTGACGGCCCGTGAGGCGGTCGTAGTCAGAGGGTATGAGATCATCGCCGGGCGCGTCGTATCTAACGATCTGCCAGCTGACGTCGGTGGGACGAATCGCCACTCGACGGTAGGCGCCCGACATGCAGTAGCTCCTGCAAACAATGCGTTATCATCATTTTATTTGCTCTATTCGGAATATTCGGAAGACCGAAGAGGGATTGATAAGTGAACGATCTCTTGGCAAGGGAGAGAGTGAGTTTTGAATTTTGAGTGATAACCCCAAAAAGAACACCTCCCAAAAACCCCAAAAAATAGGTGAGAAAAAAATAAGGTAGAGAGATGATGACAGTTCCCAATTTTATTTGAAATCGGCGCAGCATGTGTACCGCCTCCATTCTTTTCTATCACTAGCAATATCACCAGTCATGTACACAGTATTATATAAGATACTGTTAAAATCCAAAAATAGGTAAAAACATTGGGTCCTTACCTATGAAATTGGTGTTTTTATTCTGTCTTAGTATTTTGTCTGTAACTATTAAGATTCAGAGTATTCCTAAAAAATTATTACCTCGTCTAAAAATAGACTATATTTTTGAGCTCTTTTGATTTGTTTTGATAATTTGTTGTAAGTCTAATTGTGTTAAAATTGGACACGGAGACAACTCTTTTTAAGTGCCTCCCGAATACATAATTTTATTTGCATTCACTTAAAAACGATAAATAATTTTTATGAAGTGTGATATTACACATATTACTAAAGCTTGTCTAATGATACATGCCAAATATTATTATCTCTAAATCTAAATATTATGACCTAATAATAAATAAAGTCAATACTTAAGTTATGTAATCAAACGACAAAACGGTGAAGATTAATCAAAAATTCTACTAACTTGATCTTATTCTTCAACTGTAGGTCCAAGTCATCTTTCTTCATAACCTCTTCATAGAACTGTTTCATATTCGGTGGATACTCGATATTGTACCCTGGCAGCGGCATTATAATGTCGAAAATCGTATAGCGACCACTATCCACATCTTCCTGAGTTAGCACCTTGACTGGTAACTTAGGTTTTGGTTGGTCGTTGTTTTTCTTTTTGCCTTTAGCTTCTGTTGCTTCTACTGGAGGAGGTTCTGCGGGTTTTTTTTCTTCCTCTTTTTCTGTGCTTTGTTCTGTTTCCTTCTCGCTTGCGTCTTCTTCGTCTGATTCGTCCGCGTATTCGACCTCTGAAATGAGTTGAAAACTAGATAATTTAGCATTTATAATTTTTCTGAAGAAAATACACTAAGAGGACTCATTCTGCCTACACCGGTGCTACTATAGCCTAAAACATTAATTATAGAACCAGTAGTATTCGTTTTTTCAAGGATTATTGACTAAAGTAACATGTGCTATAGTTTTGTACAAATGAGTCAACATACAAAGTTAATATACATGAAGCCTATCAAATCTCCAAGAAAACCCATACAAGTAACATACCGTACACCGAAACACACCGAGCCCGTGCTAGAACCGTTTCTGGTACGTAACATATTCTTATATAGATGCAACAGAATGTCGAAGTTGGACCCGTGTGGCGTGCTCTTATACATTTCTATGACCTCAGCCTATATACGTCCCACTGCTAGCCACAGGCCTTCACGTACGGGCCGTAACACCACGCTGGCCCAACGCAGGTTCGTGGGTGCACGGAGAAGTTCGAGATCACAGGGTTTTGGTCACCCATCCATTGCCTGACCATGGCGAAGGTAGCTTTGTTTTCGCTATGGAAAGCTAAAGCTAAGCTACCGTGCTCTTCCATACATTTCTATACAAAGAATATTTTTTTTTTCCTGAAACGGTACTAGCACGGGCATAGTATGCTTCGGTAGTAAGCAGAACCCTTAACTTTTACTATATTCTATTCTGACATGACTTCAGAAACTTCTGTATGACTCTCTCTATGTGTCACTATCATAATTTAACCTCTCGTCCTCAGTCTATGCACATCCCACTGCTGGGCACCGGCCTTCCACATGGAGAAACACATGAGGAGTATGGGCCGTAACACTACCACGCTGGCCCAATGTGGGTTGGCTGTAAATGTATGTACGCAGCAAGCATTAGACACGGACCTTGTAGTGTAAATGTATGGTATGGTAAATTTTGTCTTAGTTAATAGGTCCCTCATCATATCAATGCAATTCCAAAAGATATTAAAGACCAATGAAATAAAAAGAATATCAAAATTAAAAAAACTTTGAAAAAAAAAGACAAATTTGACGACTAGAATCGACAATTGTCGAAAAATTCAATAAATTTTACAGATATTCCTAAGGAGTGAAAAGGACGGATGCTTTTGTCGATCAAATATGGCGGCTGTCGAAGTTCTATGCTCGCACTGCTATGCTGATGAGAAACGAATCGACAGTACATAGAAAAACTTCTGTAAGTTTATATCGTATGGTTGGATGTTACAAAAATGTTTGTTATTCTTTAATAAATAGATAAATAAATATTAGGTCCTTACCTATGAAATTGGTGTTTTGTATGGAGATTTTGGGGAATTCAGCTTTTTCCATACTAAAATTTTTACAGTTTTCTTCACGACAAATCCAAAGATATTTGGTATGTATCATTAGATAAGTTTTAGTAATATGTGTAAAATCACACTTCATAAAAATTATTTATCGTTTTTAAGTGAATGCAAATAAAATGATGTATTCAAGAGGCACTTAAAAAGAGTTGTCTCCGTGTCCAATTTTAACAGAATTAAACTTACAACAAATTATCAAATCAAATCAAAAGAGCTCAAAAATATAGTTTTTTTTTAGACGAGGTAATTATTTTTTAGGTAATACTCTGAATCTTAATAGTTACAGACAAAATATTAAGTCAGAATAAAAACACCAATTTCATAGGTAAGGTAAGGACCCAATATTTCCTTTACTTACAAAATACAGATTTATAATACTGATACTTTAAACTGAAGCGTAGATCTCTGCTTGAGCACTGTTAGAGAGGGATGGTGCTATTGATCCCACAAAGCGCCATCCCTTTTTAACTGCGCTCAAGCAGAGATCTACGCTTGAGTTTGGTTCTGTAATACGGGCCTTAGACTATTGCAAATTATAACTCATATTTAAATGATAGCAGGTGAGAAACGAATAGGCAGTACATAGAAAAACTTCTGTTAGTTTATATCGTATCGTTGGAGGTTTTTTTGTTTCACTTTATTTGGGATAATAAACTATTACACACATAGGTTAATTAAAACATATTATGTTAAGGACTGTGTTTACATGTGCAACCAGCACCATTATCCACAACAATTACCTTTAACAAAACAGCTACTTAGGTGGTACATAAATTACTTGGTAAACTACTTAAAAACTGTATACAACCATAATAGTTATTTGTTATTATAAATGAAAAGTTACAAGAATGTTTGTTATTCTTTAATAAATAGATAAATAAATAATAAATAAATATTGTAGTGGTACCTTCTTGCTCAACGTCGGCCAAGGCGACCAGGTCCCCGGCGGCCGGCGCCAGTCCCAGCCGCCGCACGCGCTCCGACACGCACGTGTTCCACACCAGCGACTGGTACGAGTGCATGTACAGCAGCCGAGTGTTTCTGGGCAACTGGAGTTTTAATACTAAATCTCACAAGTGTTAGTACATAGTGGTCGAGTGTGCGCCGGTCTCAAGGCGTCGCCATCTCGAGTGTTTGGGTGATGAATTTTCAGACATTTGTTCTCCATTCTTCGATGTTTATATTTATATATATATTCAGGATAATTATAAGTATTTATCTATTAAATATATTTGTCCGTCATCTAGTATCCGTAACACAAGCAGCATTTAGTTGCTTAAATGGGACTAGTTGATAGGTGTGAATGTCTGAGGATATTTATTTATTATTTAGTGTTGTAGGGACACAACATTGTATGTAAATTAAT